>RJVU01067364.1:6776528-6830630 GCA_003731715.1 Anabarilius grahami | reverse complement strand
GGTCTGAATACTTAGGACCATGTGATATTTCAGTTTTTCTTTTTTAATAAATCTGCAAAAATGTCAACAATTCTGTGTTTTTCTGTCAATATGGGGTGCTGTGTGTACATTAATGAGGAAAAAAAAATGAACTTAAATGATTTTAGCAAATGGCTGCAATATAACAAAGAGTGAAAAATTTAAGGGGGTCTGAATACTTTCCGTACCCACTGTAATATATATATATATATATATATATAAAACATACAGTAGTTGGTTTTATCTTGTTTACTTGCTTGTTTACTCCCAACAATATTATGATATTTTGATACTGTAATTTTACTTGAGGACAGAATACACAAAAATCAATTTAATATCTTAATTCTGAAGATGTTCAAACCAACCAAAAAAAAACACTGCTAAAAAGAAATGAGCATTTGTGCATTTAGACTTTTACCTCAAATCCTTATAGTTACTGAGACAGAGCTTGAGATTATGCTATCGTGTGCCCCGGCTTCTACTAAAGTTATGAGATATTCAAACATTCAAAATCTCTCATATGTTGTATATAGATGCAGCAATCTCACAGCAAATGCAAACGCAGACATAACGATGCATGATGAGGAAATTTACATCCTGTGCACAATATGTAGTGGCAAAACCAAAGCATTCTTTCTGCTTAAGCTTCACTGTTATTCTGAATGATTTGTGTGTGTTTGACGTCCACAGGTGCAGCAGAGTCATAAACACAGCTGGTGTGATTCAGTCTTTAAACTGACCCACTCCTCACACAGCCTTTCTAACCTCCTGAACCGTGCAATGCAACCCCTGAACCCTCGAACACAGCAGCCAGACCATCATTAGCCTGTGGGGACAATATCAATGTGCTCTAACGCTTTACAACTCAGACCTGATCCACCACCTAATTAAAATGCCAGTTATTGTTATAGTTCCATTTTCTGCTCTTGTTAATCTTGAATAGGCCGTATTAAGCCAAAGAATTACAATATACAATACAAAGAACATTTACATGCTGCATTACAGGAGCAGAAGAGCTGAAACTGAGACGCACGGCAGCTTCACAAGAGAAACATAGCTGGAGTGAATTTTAAAAAACCGTTGATCAGAGATTGGAGGATTTTGTCAAGTCTTTTCTATTTTTAGGTATTATGACGTGTTTGAATTATACAACGAACTCCTACGAACGATTTGACGGACAGCGGCGGTCCTAGAGGCAAAGTTGCTCAGAATGAGGAGTTCTACCATGTGGTACAAATGTCGTGGGCGTGTGTGAAAAAAAAATCACGTGATTCACAATCCTTTACACAATCCGATCGGCCTCCGTTAATCTTGTCTGATAGCTGCTCAAAATTCATTGGCCTACGGCGGCCATGTTTTTTGAGATACGTCAATGCCCTCATAAACAATCATGGCACCTTGGACAAAGACACTGCATGCCAATTTTCAAGTCAGTCGGACTAACGGTGAAGTAGTTATAGCCATTTTCATGTGTTTTTCCTGTTATAGCACCACCAAGTGGCCAGTCGCCATGTCCTTTGTCGCGTGACCACAGAATGAGCGCTTACATGGGTGTGCCAAGTTTAGTGAAAATATCTCATTCCGTTCACGAGTTATAGCCATTTTAGTAAAAGTGGCTCCACCCACTTTGAAAGTTTTGGCAGCCCTTAAAGACCGTGAATCGCAATTTTTTTTGATAATTATTGACAATAAGACTCTGGAGAATTTTGCTGCACTGGTTTGGTTCCGATCGGGCCAAAAACCTAAGACTAGCTCGCAAAAGTAGGTTTTTCAAAAGGTTATGAGTTATGAGCCATTTCGTACTTTTGACCGCTGTAGCGCCCCCATCAGACCAATCTGGGCAAGCCTTGGTGACGTTGTAGACGGTGTGAGTACTACGGTGTAAGTCTCTACGACTTATGGTTTGGTCTGCCTGATCACTTTTAGGGGAGAATGCTGATCCTTGGAAATTTAGACAATTACTATAGGGTTTCAGCGCTACGTTCTTGAACCCCTAAAAATAAAAATAAAAATATTTGACGAAAAACTTAAATTAAATTAAATTAAATTAAATAAAGCTTAAAACAAAAAATTAAAGCTAAAAATAAATAAATAAAAACAAAATAAAAAAAAAAACATCAAAATTACTGAAAGCTAAACTAAAATGAAAATGAAAACTGAAAATATAAAAAGGTCATTCAAAATATTAATAGATTCTATACAAACAATACTAAAAAAAACAAACAAAAAAACACTAATGCCATGTTGCTTTCTAAATAAATCTAAGGGTTTTTGGATGTTAATACTGAGAAACAATCAAACAAAAAACATTAAAATCATAAATCATTCTTAAAATTTCAGTCTGTTTCTCACACGAACAGTAGGCATTATTTCACAATAAAAAGTAAAAAAAAGTATGCAATGCAAGATTGTTGTCAAGTGCATTGTGGGATATAGTGCTTTGTCAAATATGTAGGCATGCATTCAGAGTAGTCTGCTATTCTCTAGCCAGAGAGCACATTGTGTCAAATTCAAACAATCTGAATGAATCTTTTGGGTCATTTCCCGAATCATTTGCATGCCTCAGAACGCGCTGCAACTATGATTTACGCTCATTGTCAGGCGTTTTCTGCGAAGCTCTGCATTTTCTCCATATTGATGATCAGTGTGTGTGACTCTCCCTGATGCTGCTCCTGATTATGCAGGACTCTCCGAGCAACCCGCTGTTAATCAGGCCGGACAGAGGTTAGAACAGCTCAATACGAGAGATGGTCGAGCTTTGATCCGAACAGCCATGCAGAACATTCCGGCCAAACCGTCAGAAACTGTGCTGTCAGGCCTTTTGGATTTAAATTAAACCCTGTTAACCCAGAGAGGAAGGAGAAGGAAGACGGAGAGCAGAAGTCAGGGATGTGCCATTTTCTCTGACGTTCGGAGTGGACGACCATTAACAATTTGTGTGCACAGCAGAACGAAATAAGTGCTTGCTGACAGTTGGATCAATCCTGCGTTTCAGGTAGAGAATTCTTAACTACAGAAGTTCAACACCTCAGCAATGACTCATATCAGGAATGCATAAACTACCAGTGCTTTAGCTTTAGGCCTGTAGTAAAGTAGTAAAAAATTGCATCCTGTCATCGTTTTCACATGTTGTTCTCTCATGTTGTTTCAAACCCATATGATTTTCTTCCATGAAGGGCTCAGATTGGGCTTTTAACATCACTGATCTCAAACCTGATGCAACAAATCTTGAGACGCATCTTTGTTCTCCACAGAAGAAAGTTAAACAGGTCACCGACAACATGACAAGAGTAAATGATGACAGAATGAATTGTGAACTATTCCTTTCAGCACCTGTCTTATGTGTGGGAAAAACAATTAAGAGCTTGATTTTTACATAACTTTAATAAAAAAATGTTAATATGTTGCATACAATCTCAAGACTCAATTATATTTTGGTCTCTACTGAAAAAAAAAACAAAAACAGATTCTTACTTTCTTACTCAGTATTTTTGTCTTGTTTTCCAGTACAAATATCTTAAGCATTCTTAAATCAAAATACTGTACATTACACTGGAGAAGCAAAATGACAAAGTATTGAGTCTTGTTTTGGGAGGGAAAGTTCAAATTTAAATTAAGTGAATTTTTGCTTAAAACAAGAAAATGTCAATATCTGGGGTAAGAAAAATAAATTTACTTCAAAAGAGAAAATATTTTTCTTGCCCTACTGACAGATATTGTTCTTGTTTTAAGCATAATCTCACTTTTAATTTTTAAGAAAACAAGACATCTTAAAGGGTTAGTTCACCCAAAAATGAAAATAATGTCATTTATTACTCACCCTCATGCCGTTCCACACCCGTAAGACATTCGTTAATCTTCGGAACACAAATTAAGATATTTTAGTTGAAATCCGATGGCTCCGTGAGGCCTCCATAGCCAGCAATGACATTTCCTCTCTCAAGATCCATAAAGGTACTAAAAACATATTTAAATCAGTTCATGTGAGTACAGTGGTTCAATATTAATATTATAAAGCGACGAGAATATTTTTGGTGCGCCAAAAAAACTAAATAACTTATATAGTGATGGCCGATTTCAAAACACTGCTTCAGGAAGCATCAGAGCATAATGAATCAGCGTGTCGAATCTGCTGTTCGGAGCGCCAAAGTCACGTGATTTCAGCCGTTGGCAGTTTGACACGCGATCTGAATCATGATTCGATACGCTGATTCATTATGCTCAGATGCTTCCTGAAGCATTATTTTTAAATCGGCCATCACTTTATAAGTTGTTATTTAGTTTTTTTGGCGCACCAAAAATATTCTCATCTCTTTATAATATTAATATTGACCCACTGTACTCACATGAACTGATTTAAATATGTTTTTAGTACCTTTATGGATCTTGAGAGAGGAAATGTCATTGCTGGCTATGCAGGCCTCACGGAGCCATCGGATTTCAACTAAAATATCTTAATTTGTGTTCTGAAGATTAACGAAGGTCTTACGGGTGTGGAACGGCATGAGGGTGAGTAATTAATGACATTTTCATTTTTGGGTGAACTAACCCTTTAAGTAATTTTCCTTCTCAAGTAAATATAGCTTGATTTAGGAATCTTTAGATATTTGTAATGAAACACAAAAATACTAAGAAATTTATTTTGTGCAATTATAATTATCACTAACTAAAACAAAGTGAAACATTTTAAAATTAAACCTTTTATTTCAGCTGGCTGCCAAGTCAACATTTTTCATTTTCATTTAGTTTAAGCTAAAATTACTAAAGCTAAACTTAATAAAACCATATAAAAAAAATTTACTAAAACTTTAACTTAATTCAATTGAAAAGAAGAATATAAAAATAAAATTGAATTCAAAATATTAACAAAAGTATAATACTATATTAATGAGACTAAGGGTATGTTTACATGACAACATTGTACTAAAAACCGAAAAGCTTTTCCTTCGCGTTTTTTGCGTACAACGATAATGTCGTCAAAACAATCCCAGTTCACATGGATCCGCCAAAACAACTAAAAACACTGTATTCTGCTGCCAGGCCTGTAGATGGCGATGTCACGTAATATGCATGATCATGATGTCACCGTTTTCACAAATTCACGTTTTTGTATGTAGTTTACACAGAGACAATAACAGTATTGCTTCAAAAACTTGCACTTTGAAACCCGTTTTCAAAAGTTTGCATTTTCAGGCCCCCAAAACGCTGTTGTCGTGTAATTGAATGGCCAAAAATTTTACGTTTTTAGTTGAAAACAGTGTTGTGTAAACGGCCCCTTAACACTGCAGTGTAGATATGGCTTCAACATAAATCTATTGGACTTTTTACATTCTTTAGTCAAAATAATTGAGTCTGAGGAGTCAGAAAAATAATAGCCACATGAAATGAAATATCATTCATTTTTGTACCACAGAAAGTGCAGGACGAGTTACACCAAAAAGTTCAATGCTTAAGTTTAGGGATTTCTAAAAAAGTCCAACAACCCTAAAGTTGTTGCAATTTCAATCAAGATTCAGCTAAATGCGTCTTGTAAAACAAAACAAATGTTCATTAAATTATCTCATATCTCATAAGACACCTATTCAAAAACACATTATCATGCATCTAAAGACTTGATCCTCTCAGACTGGGCGGATTCATCTCAGAATTTCCCAATGGGTTTCAAATCTACAATCACGACCGGCTGTATCTAATGCCTTAATGAAGAAACACGCCTTTAATTAACAAACCTCTTATAATCCTGATTAGGTTCTAAGGGGTTCTCAAGTCCAGAAACTGTTAATTGGTCAGAAATAAACTCTGCTGATGAATCCCAGTGCTCTCAGATGTTGTGGGTCACTGGAGGCGGATGATGTTCTGTCTATTACATCCAGAGGAGCAGAGCTCTCCAAACACACCTCGGGCACAATCAAAACACTCTTGATTCATTAATTTACATATTTGCCAATTTGGAAGAGTTTTCAGGCCTGCGTCTCCGCTCTGGGCTGGAGGAAGAGAATAGAGATTGGCTGAAGTTGGAGAGGAGTGATGTTTTCCTGTGATTTCCAGGTTTGGAAAAACATGAGGGCGAGTAGATAATGACAGAAGTTTCCGTTTTGGGAGCACTATTTCTTTAAATCAAATGAGATGAGACTGTAGATAGAGGTGATCATGCAATTAAAGACCTGTGAGTTTCTCTAAGAAAGAGGCGGCTGAGGCCAAGGGACAATTAACTGCGATTTAATGAAGTCCCTTTTGTTTCCCCTCAGATTCCTTTCACTTTTTTAGTTGACTTGCACTTGTCTTTTCTCTCACTTGTCTTTTCTCTCACTTTTGCTCTGAGATGAAAGCAGATCTTTAGTTAATAGGAACTGTGTGATCAGATTGGTCTATTAGGGGAATAATGTGAGACGATGGGTTCGTCTACAGACTATTTAGGGTCAAATTTGCGCTTCACATAATGGTCTGTGCAGGTCTTTACCTTGATAATCAGATTTCTGATTACATATATCTGCAGAACCCCTGATTTTATGCAAAGGGAGACAAGAGTAACGCTCCACAAGGATTTGTTAATGACAGTGAATTTTAAATGCTAAAATTTAGAAATACAGTATAAGCAGGGCTTGACATTAACATCGACCAACCCGCCAAATGTGGGTGGATTTTGGTGGGCTGAATTTTATATATATTATACATTTTTTAACTGTAATCTTTTAAAAAAGGCATCTGAAATAATAAGTCTAATGTAGAGTCAAAAATATCGACATGAAGCCGCCTCTCAGTACTAAATTGAGTTCTTTTTCGCTGCGTATTGCACTTAAACAGTCAAATACACACAAAATAATGTCAAAATGCTGGTCTTGGCGAGTATTCACGTAAACACAGTCAGTTATGTTTTGAGTGAACGTAAACAGTTGAGAAGGAAAACGCATGTTTAACAGTATAATGGATCCGTGCATCAGGTCTTAAAGTGACAGCAGCCTAATAAACCTGCTGCCAAATTATGGTGATAATATGATAATATTAAAAATATCTATATGTCAGTTTTCCCTATGGTATCGATGTCCAAATTGTAGCCAGTAACTTTGGAAAACCACTAGCCGAAGTGGCTGGTGAGCAAAAAAGTTAATGTCAAGCCCTGAATACAGCCTTGATTCTGGAATAAAGAATAATTTTACAAAATCTAAACTTTCTCAGTTCACAGTTACACAAAAATATGAAGCAGCACAACTGTTTTCAACATTGATAATAATAAGAAATGTTTCTTGAGCAGCAGATCAGCATATTAGAATGATTTCTGAAGGATCATGTGACACTGAAGACTGGAGTAATGATGCTGAAAATTCAGCTTCGATCACAGGAATAAATTATATTTTAAATTAATTTCAAATTGAAGAGTTATTTTGAAATGTAAAAATATTTGACAGTATTTTCTACTTTTACTGTAAATAAATGCAGCCTTGATGCGCATAAGAGACTTCAAAAATATATTTTTTAAATCGTACAGACCCCAAATCTTTGAACGGTACAGTGTATTCCTTTTATTTATGAATTATTAAGGGAACTACACTAAAAAATGCTGGGTTAAAAACAACCCAAGTTGGGTTGAAAATGGACAAACCCAGCGGTTGGGTTAAATGTTTGCCCAACGTGCTTGGTAGTTTTATTTAACCCAACTATTGTTTAAAAATTACTATATGGCTGACTTAAAATGAACCCAAAATAGGTTGGAAATTAAAAATCAGACACATAATTACCAGAGGCAACAATAAGAATCAATTTAATGTTTATTGATTATTCATTAAAATAAATTGTTTAAACATATCAATAAATGTTAATTTCTAAAACCTGGGTTCATTTTAAGCAATACAGTCATTTTTAAACAAAAGCTGAGTTAAATAAAACTACCCAGCAGGTTGGGCAAACATTTAACCCAACCACTGGGTTAAAACAACCCAATTGCTGGGTTTGTCCATTTTTAACCCAGAATTCTTTAGTGTGTATATGTAAATCAATAGATTTTCTAGCACTAACAAGAGTGTTCGTTTTTCCACTGAATTGAGATGAAGTTCTAAGTGTGAAGTGGGAAGATATTGTGGATATTTTTCCTGTAGCCTATATGGTCAATAAACTACCATTAGTGAGGAAATCTAATACACCCGCTTTATAATAGTTTGTTTTGCTCTCTCACATAGTGGCAGAGCTGCAGAATAGATGATCGTGGTTCCCACAGTTGGCAAAAAGCAGAGATTTGATCCACTCCGTTCAGCCGCACACAGGGAAGCGTCGTTACCAGCGATAGACACCCTCCCTGTGCGAGAAATGAGCAATTGACCCCGGCTGCTACTCTCAAACTGGCGCGTTATCAGAACCTGGGGGAACGTGTTGTCATCTGAACGAGATAGGTTTATTTTCTTCCGTCCGGCATTTGTTCCGATACGCGGGGAGTCTGCACGGAGAGAGGAGGAGCAGCGGGGAACCCGTCACCGACACACGCTGCGAAAAACAAGAAACGGCCGTGAAACGTTTGGCCATCACCCAAATCTCTGCCTCCACCTTCTGTGCGGCCCGCCAGCCTCGGAGAGAAACAGGAGGCGGCAATATTGTGGAACAAATTTCCCCTAATGTGAACCTGCTGGTGGGACTCAAGGGAGGAAGGTGGACTCTTCTGTGTCATTGCTGCTCTACATACACACACTCACACATTCATCCTCAAATCCAGTATCTCTGACTATGTGACGGTGTGTTGTTTTCGGGGAAGTTTCTGTCCAATCACAGCACTACCTGATGCGCCAGTCAAACCCCTGCTGTCTATGCCGCATGTCTGATCAAACTGGCCAAGAAAAGTGTTATGCTGCCCTTGTTCTGTGTTTTACTTTGCCCTTGAGGTTTGAGAACTCCAGCCCACATTTCACAATTCAGCTTCAGGGATTTAAGGAATAGTTCAACCCCAAAATGAAAATTCGCTCATTTACTCACCCTTATGTTGTTCCAAACCCGTATGACTTTTCGGTCTTCACACAAAAGGAGATGCTGGCATGCTCTTCTTTTCCATATCAAGAAGGTAAATGTGGACTTATTAGGCTGTGGACAAAAAGTATAATCATATAAGTATAATAAAAGTAGTTCATACAACATACAACTGGTGGTCTTGAAACATGTTTTTAAAAATGTTACAATGCTTTAAACATTACAATGTCTTAACCTGATGCTGAAAAAAAACAGCAAAACACATTGTATTAGTTAAAAAACATCCAGCATGTTTAGAGCAAATATTAAAAGAAAAACATTGTAGGCAGAAGAAAGAACATTTCACAGATCTCACAAAACCTGTCAAGAACATGTCCAGATAATACCGAAATGCAAAATAGGAAAATAGAAAATATTGTACTTTATATATATATATTTTTTTTTTACTTTTTTGGAAAAATAAATAAATAAACAACAACAACAACAAAAATCTTAATTTTGTAACTATAATATTGGGAAAAGTATTTATTCATCATGGTAGTACTAATGCAAATAAAATGCATTCATTAAAAAAATACTGATGGGGGCAGGGATGTTTAAATGTTATGAAAATAAATTCCAAAATCTAAAATGCGTCATGACCCTGAAAATAGGCATCATGCATGCATTAAATCATAAATAAATAAATAAATAGATTAAAAAAATGAAAAAAAATCCAAAATCTAAAATGCATCATGATCCTGAAAACAGGCATGCATTAATTCATAAATAAATGAATGCATAAATAAATAAATAAATGTATAAATAAATGTTATGAAAATAAATTTAAAAATCTAAAATGCGTCATGATCCTGACAATAGGCATCATACATTCATTAATTCATAAATGCATAAATAAAAAGAACATTTTATGAAAAAAAAATCCAAAATGTTAAATGAGTCATGATCCTGAAAATAGGCATGCATTAATTCATAAATAAATAAATAAATAAATAAATAAATAAAAATTATGAAAAAAAAAAAATCCAAAATCCAAAATCATGATCCTGAAAATAGGCATAATGCATGCATTAATTCATAAATAAATAAATGCATAAATAAAAATTATGAAAAAAAAAAAAATCCAAAATCCAAAATCATGATCCTGAAAATAGGCATAATGCATGCATTAATTCATAAATAAATAAATGCATAAATAAAAATTATGAAAAAAAAAAAAAAAATCCAAAATCTAAAAATCCAAAATCCAAAATCATGATCCTGAAAATAGGCATAATGCATGCATTAATTCATAAATAAATAAATGCATAAATAAATGCATGCATGCATTAATAAATACACGGATACATACATGCTAACTAACTCATTTTGGAGGTGAAATGTGACCAGGACATGTTTTTACAAAATTCACCCTTTTGTTGATTATCAAGAGAGGTCAAGTAGAAAAAAACTCTTCTCAATCTAGACTGGCATAGCAGTGCTGAAGAGTCCAAACACTCTCCTTTTAGCAGTAAAACCCTTATGAAACCCTCTAGACCAACAGTGAAAAGCAGACCTGTTAGCAGTAAAAGACGATATGGACCCTCGTGTGCTATTGTTACATGAGCAGGAAGGCGCTTTATCAATCTGAAGTGTGTGTGTTGTGTGTGTTTGTTTTGGGGGGAATGGAGTTGGCGAATGTCAATGATTTCCATAGCAACAGTGGGGTCCCCAGCTGTCACGTCTGGGCAGAGATATGTGTCATGAGCCTGGGGACCACTTAACCTAAACGGGAGTTTAACTCCGGGAGTTCAGGGTCTGTCTGCGCAGATTTCTGCTTAAAATGCAAAGATGGGGACCCAAGGGGACCCGCAGCACCAGGGCCCGTGTCATCCAAGAAACACAGGCGATGCGCACTTGCTCTTTAGATATAATTAAGCCTCAACTCCAGGCAAGTGAACTGGAGAAGAAAGGGAAAACGCGGAATTAGAAGAGATTCCAACGTCTGAACAAATACTGCAGCTACCAGAATGTGGTACAACTTCAAATCACAAACCAAAAATGGGATCTCTTCAATAATAAAAACTGTTTGAGATGTAAATTGAGACTTTTAATACCAAGATACCAATGTCTGCAATCAAATCTTTAAAAAAAACTGATGAATTTTAGGGGGAAATACGAGACAAAGTTGATCCATAAATTAAACATGAGCCTTCTGAGCTTTTAAAGAGCAACTTCTGAGTGAAAAAAAAATTGCTTCTGCTTTATACGTCACGCGTGACCTTTCCAACGAGATTACGTGATGCGCGGTGAATCGCAGAGCAGTGCAAGACGAGCATTTGTGGTTAAAAAGTATATACATTTTTTATTTTTATTTTTTAGAAAATGACCGATCGTTTCTCTAGATAAGACCCTTATTCCTTGTCTGGGATCGTGTAGAGCTCTTTGAAGCTGCACTGAAACTGACATTTGGACCTTCAACCCGTTGAACCCCATTGAAGTCCACTATATGGAGAGAAATCATGGAATATTTTCCTCAAAAACCTTCATTTCTTTTCGACTGAAGAAAGAAAGACATTATCAGGACATTTTAATTCTGAAGTGAACTAATCCTTTAAGCAAAAATCTCCTTTTGCTCTCCATTTCATCTCTTTGCCTTCTAGGATGAACTACAGAGACATTAAAAGGATGTAATTTATCATTTTTCTTTCTGATAGTAAATGCATCCTAATTCTGATTGATGCTCATATCAATACCCTCTGTGTTCCTACTAGTGTCCCCTGCTCTCAGATAGATCATTATAAACTTGTGAAAGTGATGTTCAGCTATGCATTATTAATCTGCCTTCATTCTAATTACTAGATCGATAATTTCAGTCTGGGATAAGTAGAGTGTTTGGTCGGGTCAGCGGAGGCAACCTCTCTTTGAATGCGCGGAGTGTATTTTTTCCCCTGCCACACCAGCGACAGCTCCGACATAATGCCCCTGTTGTTTCTGAAAGGGAAAACGCCGCATTGTTCCGGACGGTCCCCTTCTGGACGGGAAGGCCTGGCTAATCAAATGCCTGTTTTTCTCTGCAGCTGGTTTTCAGGAGGTAAAAGAGAGCTGACCTCCACCTCCCCTCCATCCGTATGCTCCGTCTCTCCCCCCAGGGACCCTTCAGCCGGCTTTAGGGGCAAAATGAGGTGTAAGTCTATTAAAAGGGTGTTTGTGCCCCAGTCAATGTCCCAGTGGGAGTCCCTGCTTTCTCATTCAGGTGCAGCTAATTTCTCTTATTCTCCTCATGGCCTGACATACGGCCGCCACGCAGAGACAAGGCATTAATAAACGATTATAGAGATTAGACATCCAAAAGATGAAGGCCTAGGCCACACTTTAAAAGACGATCAGACAGAGCGCTAAAACCTGATGCTCACACACACACACACACACACACACACGTTATCAAGCACCCAGAACTAGGGAATTTTCTAAATTGGAAACTTTGGTCATGAGGGAATATGTTTATTTTATTCAACGTTCAAGCTTTTTTGTGTTTTTCAATAAAAAAAATTATAAAAATTCTACTTAAAGTAAATAAATCAGTCAAATATTATTTTTTTAAATATGTATTACTTTGAATGCATGTCTGCTTATGACCAAACTAAATGTTTATATGAATAACAAATTTCCAATTAATTCCTCTTAAGTTTCCAACTTGGAATATTTCCAAAATGCCCCCCAACTTAACTTCCCATGGAAAGTTTCTGGAAAGTTTCCAGAAATGTACCGAAAAGTTTCCGCCCTTTGCAACCCTACCCAGAAAACCCAAGCAACTGCATAGCAATGAGCTAAAAACACTGAAGGTGATGATACACGGGGCAACTTTTTGAACAAAATTGCAGAGCGATGTTGCTTTGGGCACTTTCCCATTGAGAATGGGCCACCAATTACTATCTGGATAATTTGGATTGAAATTTGTTGCCCATTCTCAATGGGAAAGTGCCCAAAGCAACATCGCTCGGCAACATTGTTCAAAAAGTTGCCCCGTGTATCACCACCTTATAGGGTTAATTCACCCAAAAATGAAAATTCTGTTATTAATTACTCACTCTCCTGTCGTTATAAACCCGTAAGACTTCAGCGCTTCCAGGTTCTATGTCAGAACGGTGACTCATTATTGGCTGTTTTGTTTTTGCGCACAAAAAGTATTCTCATCATGAAGGTTGAACCACTGTAGTCACGTGGACTGTTTTAACGATGTCTTAAGTACCTTTCTGGACCTTGAAAGTGGTGGTTAAATTGCTGTCTATGGAGGAGTCAGACAGCTCTCGGATTTAATCAAAAATATCGTAATTTGTGTCCCGAAGATGAACGAAGGTCTTACAGGTGTGGAACGACATGAAGGTGAGTAATAAATGACAGAATTTTTATTTTTGTGTGAACTAACCCTTTAAGACATACAGTAACTGACTATGTTTACAAGGATACTTGCCAAGAAGGCATTTTGACAATTTAGTTTGAATATGTCTGTTCAAGCACAAGAAGACGTAAAAGAGAGCTCAATTCAGTATTCGTGTGCCGACTCAGATTTCTTGGAACTCAATTCTATGAGTAACGAATTGAGTTCCCTTTTGCGTCTTCTTGAGCTTTTGTTATTTTTTTTAGGCCATTAAACACTTCCTTAAAGATGTCACTAGTGCACACAAGCACTCTAAAATAGAGCTCAAAGCATGGTTAACCAAAATATTTAAAAAATATGCACATGACTTAACTTAATAGAAAGACAGCCCTTCTTGAGTAGCCAAAGCTTCAATTCTTTGCTCAAGAACACAAAAGACACAACTTAACTCCCATAACCTCTGGGTTACTCGTTTACAACATTAAAAGTTATACTCAGATGAACATGAACGTAACACACAAGGGCAAACCCACAATTCAGCAGAGCACATGAAACGTGAGGGCTTGAAACATACTGATAATATCATTCCATCATTGGTGAAAGGAAGTGAGGAGGGGAAAAAAGCACATTTATCAAGGCAAAAGTGTAAATGGAGGCGGTCCTCATTCAGCCCTCACCCTGAAATGGGATCCCTGCTTTATCAAAATGAAACGGCGGCCAAGATTGGGAAAGTAACAATTGCATTCATGGACTCTCTTCTTCACGAAAAGAGCTAATTAAGGGCTGGCAATTTTAGCGTCGCACATTCAGACTCTTTAATTGAAAAGAAAATAAATACGACCAGGAAGGAGAACGTAAGTGACTGTGGAAGGAAGGCAGATGGCAACAAATAGCTGCGAATTATAAAGTCAATGGCTGCTCCCAGCATTGTGCGCACTGATGACTTAAGGGCCGACTCCGTATGGTATCAAAAAGCCAATTGAACCTTTTTGAATTTGAGCTCCAATCTGGCAGAAGTTCAACTTTAATTGAAAAGTTTTCAATTTTAGAGTAATTCTGGTTTTCAAAGACGTGCAAAGAAAGAATTGCGAAGGCCTCCGTTCTAATAAATGGCAGAATGTTTTCGCCCCATCTTTTTTGGCTCAGTCTGGACTGTGTAATTGTTTGATAATTCATCTCGGAGGTCTAATTTACCCCCTGTTGGGTGGGCTGTATGTTCCTCTGTATTTTCCGCTGACTCTGATAAGAACTAGCAGAGAGATGGCTGGGCTCTGTAGGTGGGCGTCTATTTAAACACGTAACAGTTTGCATTTCATTCATGTTAACCCTTTAGGCAATCGCCATTTATATGCTAAACTTACAAAGAGTTGGAAGCTGCAATTTAACAAAGTTTGAAAAACATGGCTTGTCTTTGCACATGGCCCATTTTTTCTGAGAATTGTCACCACCTTTCTGTAATTACTACTTTTAGGATATTTTTTTGTCATTTGGAGCTTTGCTGTATGAATCTCTATCCAATTTAAGTTGCATGGAAAGAGCCATTTTAAACATTCTGCCTCCAATCTCTGTGTTTAAAGATGCCCAAGAATGCTCTTTCACAAGATGTAATAGAAGTCTAAGGTGTCTCCTGAATGTGTCGGTGAAGTTTCAGCTCAAAATACCCCATAGATTTTTTTAAATTTATTTTTTTAACTGCCTATTTTGGGGCATCATTAACAATGCACTGATTTACGCTGGGCGCCGCCCCTTTAAATCGCATGCTCCCTGCCACACGAGCTCTCGACTATATTACAGCGCATTTACAAAGTTCACACGGCTAATATAACCCTCAAATGGATCTTTACAAGATGTTCGTCATGCATGCTGTATGCATGCTTCGAATTATGTGAGTAAAGTATTTATTTGGATGTTAACGTTTGATTCTGAATGAGTTTGAGGCTATGCTCCGTGGCTAACGGCTAATGCTACACTGTTGGAGAGATTTATAGAGAATGAAGTTGTGTTGTCTCCGTGAATGCAGTAAGAAACGATGGTAACTTTAACCACATTTAACAGTACATTAGCAACATGCTAACGAAACATTTAGAAAGACAATTTACAAATCTCACTAAAAATATCATGTTATCATGAATCATGTCAGTTATTATTGCTCCATCTGCCATTTTTCGCTGTTGTTATTGCTTGCTTACCTAGTCTGATGATTCAGCTGTGCACATCCAGACGTTCTGCCCTTGTCTAATGCCTTTCATAATGTTGGGAACATGGGCTGGCATTAGGGCTGGGCGATATATCGCATGCGATTGTCACGCGCATTTCGTCAGTAAAGCCAGTTCCCTGATTACCGCTAAATCGCCATCACTTAAAATGGAGCGGCATTTAATAGACAGAACCGTAGTTCACTGACAACCCACGCAATATCGCGTTCATTATCGAAGGCGATTCATCTGCGATATGAACGCGATATTGCGTAGCTTGTCAGTGATCTACGGTTCTGTCTATTAAATGCCGCTCCATTTGAAAGCAGGTGATGGCGATTTAGCGGTAATCAGGGAACTGGCTTTACTGACGAAATGCGCATGACAATCGCATGCGATCTATCGCCCAGCCCTAGCTGGCATATGCAAATATTGGGGGCGTACACCCCGACTGTTACGTAACATTCGGTGTTATGTTGAGATTCGCCTGTTCTTCGAAGGTCTTTTAAACAAATGAGATTTATATAAGAAGGAGGAAACAATGGAGTTTGAGACTCACTGTATGTCTTTTCCATGTACTGAACTCTTGTTATTTAACTATGCCGAGGTAAATTAAATTTTTGAATCTTGGGCACCTTTAAGAGAAGAACACAATGACAAAATGCTCTCTTTTTTGATTAAGTATTCAAACAATGGCTTTTTTAACCATCAGTTAACTGCATATTTGATTTTAGGATTCAATGTTGCCATTTCACTTTTAAATTGTCTTTTTTGACTGGAGAACCCTGCTGTTTGTTTCCTTTTACCTGTCAATCAAGCTATTAGAAGTAGGCCACACCCACATTTGCCTTTTTGTCTGAACCACAGGAGGCCTATTTAAGTGAACTGAATCATACACTCAAATCACATTCAGCTCTACGGTTAACTCCCAATTACATCAATGGCCTCCAATTTGTCTCTGAATTATTTGATAAATTTTGTGTCCATGCACACAAACACACAGAATAAGGGCATATTTTTGGGTTTGTTAATAAGATTTCAAAGACACTTACTGTAACAATTCTGATTAGCAAAGATTAATATAGCAAGATTTTTACATTGCATGCATGTTTTATCATATACCACCAGGCAAAACAGTCAAATTTCGACATTTATTTTGATGCGAACACAACTAATACACAACCAAGTATCTGCACAAGAATATAAACAGAAAGCAACTACCACGGAGGGATCAAACCAGTGCGTTTCCTCCTGTAGCTGCTGGCAGATGGGTAAAATCACTCAGCCACAGTAACAGCTGCCATTTCCTGTAAAGTTCTGATTGCTTCAGTAGTTGAGTTTTCAGCAGTCTGCGATAATGAGAGCATCTCTCCAGCTATATGATCACATACCATAGATTGCGTTATCTTGATTTTACATTATAGGACAATAATAATTCAACACTCAATGTGGAGAACATTTCAACAGCTTGTGTCTGAATAGAAACATGTAATATAATTTCAAAAACTCCTAAAACAGGTCATGCTATTGACACGAGCGGATCCAGTGAATGCATGAAAAACTAGATGACTTGAATCCAGACAGTTCAGGTTACATATATGTTCTGAAGATAAACTAAAAAAAATGTAACGCTGGGTATTGACAAATTTCATGATTCAATTTCGATTCACAAGCTTGCGTTTTGATTCAATTCCATAATTCAATTTAGATTTGATTTCAATTAATTTGGATACATATCAGGTACAATACATGTGAAATTTTCTGTCAGTCAGTAATATTAGGTTAAAGGTTCAATTTAACAACTGATGTGTATACAAACATTTAAATTGCACATAAGTTTTTATAATTAATAACTATGTTTTTACTCCAATTTGTTTTTGAAATATAAGCATTTAAACAGTGGTTTGTTTTCATAACAGATTTATTCAAATATACATTAAATTTTGAAGAACAGGTTAAGTAAAAATATAATTAATATCTAATGCAGTGCATATATTTAGCCAAAAACTGCTCTCTAGAGGTCATTTTTCTAGCTAATGCTAAAGCTATATGTTCATTGAATGGCTTTTCTGAGATAAATGTATTATTTACAAGCTATATCGACTTGGTTGAAACACTGATTTAGCGATTACATCAGCCATGATACATTTCAGCAAGTTGTGCTGTATTTTTTAAACATACCTTCTGATGTTCATTCATGTTTATTTTGTGCTGGTAAAGAGATAAGTTCACGTGCGATCCGCGCTTCCGCTTCCCTTGAACTGAGTGAGACGCTAGCGATCTGTGTGACGACACATTAAAGAGCTCCAAAACGACATTTATTGTTTGAATTTCGTAATACAACTTACAGAATGCTAAAGGTGAGACTTTCTTTCATATCATAAGTAAGAGAGCACAAAGCTTACCGCAATTTTTTAGATGGTAGGCACGACAAATAATAGTTAGAGAAGTTTTGTTTGCACTGAAAACTGAAAACAGCATAGACTAAAATATTGATTCTTGGGATTTAAGATCAATTTCAGTTCATTAAAATGAGAATCGATATAAAAGATATTTTCAATCCAGCCTTAAAATAAATATTTCACCTTGTGGTACCAACTTTGCTCAGTAGGGGGATATTCTAAAGGGTTTTTTTACAGAGGGGTTTGTTCATAGATCATTTGCCTGAATTATGTGCATATTTAAACAAAAACTTGTAATACAAAACAAATGTCTTAATGTGATTAATAAACAGTGGGAAGTATAGTAGCTGAGTTAAAATTGTATTTTACCCTATTCAAATATACTGTAGTGTCTTGCCTTAAATGATTTTCTTACACTCTAAAAAATGTTGGGTTAAAAACAACCCAAGTTGGGTTGAAAATGGACAAACCCAGCGATTGGGTTGTTTTGACCCAGCAGTTGGGTTAAATGTTTGCCCAACCTGCTGGGTAGTTTTATTTAACCCAACGGTTGTTTACAAATTACTATATGTCTGGCTTAAAATGAACCCAAAATCAGACTCATAATTACTAGAGGCAACAATAATAATCAAAAAGATGAGCATTTATTAATAAGCAATTTAATAAATGTTTATTGTTTAAATATTATTCAAAAAAAGTATTAATAAATGTTTGTTTATTAAACATATTAATAAAATGTTAATTTCCAACATATTTTGGGTTCATTTTAAGCAAGAAATACAGTAATTTTTAAACAATATTTGGGTTAAATAAAACTACCCAGCAGGTTGGGCAAATATTTAACCCAGCCGCTGGGTTAAAACAACCCAATCGCTGGGTTTGTCCATTTTCAACCCAACTTGGGTTGTTTTTAACCCAGCATTTTTTAGAGTGTACAGTTCTGAATATTTCATTTAATATTTAATATTCTAACACACACACACGCACACAAAACAGGCTTTAACTCATTAAAACTGCATCTTCTAGGGCCTCACTGCCAGCGATAGGTCTATGATCTAAGAGAAACTGGTTCTCGCTCACACTGCATCAGAGAGCTTGATGCTGAGCTGAAATGTCCTCTCAGGAGGCTTTTCTCTGAGCATCAGGCTGCGTCTGATAGAGCGCAGAGGTGACGCTGGATTCACTAGATTTTCCTCTCAGACAGACATTATGCAGCGCGTGTTGAGGAACGGGGCAGATTTTCCCATGAGTCTCTTTCACACAGCTCTTCCCATTTCAGCTGAGAGGATGAATTCTGAAGTCAGTGGAAATGTAACAGGAAGATTCAGTTAATGGAACTACCGTGCTGGGAATATAGGCACACATTCACAGTGCACACACACAGGAAAATGTGTTTAGCGTTATTGTGAATGTGATAATATGTAAAGTCAGTTTCATTATAAAACCTTTTAAAGGGGATGTATCATGGAAAACAGGATAAGGTGAACCAATGGACAACCTGTCACAATCTAAGAGTGGAAAATGGCCATGAAAAACCTTGACCCTAAAAATAATGCTATGTAAAGTGTACTATATGAAGCAATACAGTGATTTTACCTACTGTATAGGTCAAAAAGTGCTTTTGGCATGAAAATCAGGGTAACACACAGCCTTGAGTGCCTTACTGATTTAATAAAACAATGTCAAAGCAGTAGGATAAGACACCAATGTTCAAAAATAGCTTAATGTATTAAAAAAAATATTGCATTTCCAGCAGGTGACATACACTGTTCAAAGGTGTGGGGCTGCCAAGGCTTACCAAGGCTGCATGTATTTGACAAAAAATACAGTAAAAACAGTAAAAAATTGTTAAATATTTTTACAATTTAAAATAATTGTTTTTATTTGAAAATATATTAAAATGTAATTTATTTCTGTGATGCAAAACCAAATTTTCAGCATCATTACTCCAGTCTTCAGTGTCACATGATCCTTCAGAAATCATTCTAATATGCTGATTTGCTGCTCTAGAAACATTTATGATTATTATCAATGTTGAAAACTATTGTTCTGTGAAAACCATGATTTTATTTATTTTTTCTTCAGGATTATATTATATTTATAAATTCAAAGGTGGCTCATTCAATCAAAATGTATAGTCAAACTATCTGATAATGTCCATTTAAGACTTTAAAATCACCAAAACTACAAATAGATTGATTGGTTTGCTCCACAGTTTAAGTTATTAGCAACAGCATATTGTGAAACCAATAAAATACACTGCCAGAAAGAAAAAAAAAAAAAAAGAAAAGACATCAGTCTATTTGGAAAGAGATACAATTCTAATGCCCCCTTGATGAGCATGAAATGGTTCGCTCCACCTGAAGATGAACTGTGGCTGGAACAAAAGAGCGTGAGTCCCAGAGGGGCATCCCACTGTTTGTCATTCAGGGAGTGACAGTAAATCTGATGTGTTGCTGATCAGCTGGCAGTATCAGCATATGTGTGCCATTTCTACACAGCTAAAGGGGCTCAACCTGAGGTTATTGATCTTTCACCACTTCATTATAACTTAATTGTCCTTGAAATGAGGTTCACACACACACACGTCTACCTGCATAAGAAACCTTGATGGACAGATTGATTAATTGATTTGTTTGGAAATTTTAACTGTGTTTTGTTTTTATCTATTAATTCATTCAATACAGATGAACACAATCTGACAAATGTGCGGAGCAATTACAGATATTCCCACACGGCAATTAATGTAATTATGCAAAAACAAAAAACAGATCAACCTACTAAGAAGCTCACAACCGTCCACAGAAGCCTAGAGTTAAAGGAATAGTTCACATGAAAGTGAAAATATTACTCATCCTCATGTCATTCCAGCCTTTTGTATCTTATTAGATATATTATTTTTAAAAAGCAGCATAAAAGTGGTTCATACAACTCATTCAAGTCATACGAGGAACAGACTAAAATGTATCTTTATCACTGATTTTCAGCGAATAAAGATGTATATTTTGTGCTTTTCCTGACAGCTACTGTATATGGCTTCAAATGACTTGAAATATAATGCACAAATCATATTGATTAATATTATGGTGCTTGTAAGGTGCATTTTGAACTTTTTAGAGTTTGGCAGTATAAATCACCATAAGGATAAAAGCTTGGATATTCCGTTTCACAGAAGAAATGCAAGTTGGAATGATATAATGAAGTTATTATTGTCAAATGAAATAGAAAAGTTGAAGTTGAAGTATGAAAATTACAAAAAAAATAAAAAAAAATAATAATTAAATTAAAATTAATTAAAAAGTATTGAAATATTTTTAAAAAGCAAAAACAAAAAAGGCATAAAATTACTAAAACTTAAAAATTTAAGTGAAAACTGAAAATATAACAATAAAAGCTCATTCAAAAATATTAATAAATAATATAATAGCATATACACATACTAAGAATAACACTGGTAAATGATGACCTTACAATGACTCACATCTTCTAATTAAGCCTAACCAGCACAACCGCACACGTAACCGCATATTCGCACGCATCTCAACACTAAACACGCTGCTGTAGTCTGATCAAACACAGACATAAACACATGCACAACACAAACGCAAACCGCTTCTCTCTTTCCATCACGTGCAGTTCACAATTTATTGATTAGTCTATATCTTCATATCTATTAGGAACATGACAAGAAGGATGTCTGACCGGATGTAAATGAATAAAGAGATATATAAAAAAGGTAAAGTTAGCCATTTCTGAAATCAACTTTTCATGTTTACTTTCATATTTCTAAACATGCTTTGAAATGCTGATTTTATCAATCAAAATTGGATCATTTAAGAGTCAGAAAAACAACATAGCACAGAATTCATGATAGCAATCTCATACACTTACTAAGTTTGTGCTGTTGTGTTCCTGCCAAAATGATGTCACATCCTGGTGCATGATGTCACTGAGGAACTTTAAAGGAATAACACACACACACACACACACAGGATGTAAGTTACATTGAGAACACACGAAAACCTCAAAAATAATCAAAAATTAGAACAACGTTCCCAAGATTTATTTTTATTTCATTTTTTTGCCAAATTTTCCCATTTGTGTTTCAAAGAAGCATAAAAGTCTTATGGATTTGGAACATCATGAGGATGAGTAAATAACAGAAATGTAGTTATTAAAATATATGATAAATATGATTTAATATTGAATATACTGCATTATTTTTAAATACCCTAAATATTTTTCTTTCCCAAAATTTCATGCACTTAAAAGAAAAAATGTAAAGATATACTACATCTAGCAGATCAGTGCAGATGTAAAAAATACAGTCTCTGTTGATCATAATATAAATGATTTAAGATGTTACTATATGAATATGATGTTAAATCATGGCCCTTCTGTGTACACTTAACCTGCCACACACATTTTGTATGCCAGGGGCCACGTGTCCCGCACTAACGGACATAAATAAGTCAAAACATGTAATAGGGAAATGTTAACACACACGAGGGAAAGATTTAATTTGCATGGCAGATTAGGGGTCTTGTGGAGAGTCAGTGCCGCAGGCCGGCCTCTGAAGTAATAGGATCTAGTCTCCTAAAATCCGTTAAAACAATTGAGTAAAACCAAACACAATCTCACAACCCGCCATGAGAACGTTTGACTGGTATCCCACTGCGTCTCTGGAGAGAAACACACACACACCGTAATGCCTGAGGCACACACACACACACACACACACACACTCAGTACCAGACGAGTTTGAGAAAAGAGGATGGAAAGACAGAGAAAGAGGGAAGACACACAAGACTGATTAACTACAGACAAAGGTCACATTTCAATATTTTTGAACATTTGTCACATTTCTGATCCAGTTTGACAGGACAAAGTCAAAGTCATGCATATTTAGTTTTAAATATGCATGGCTTTGTATTATTGGTTTAGTATTATTGGTTTATTTTAGATTTTGCGTGTTTAAAATACCATGTTCGTCTTTAATCCACGTTGAATAAGAATATATATTGGCCTGAAAATGTATTTGGACATTTAAGAAGGTAAAATGTCATTGCATTGGGACATTTTCTTCATGATTTTTGCTCATTGTATTTGAATCAACTCGTGTTTTATACTGAATGTATGAGCCCTATGTATTGTTTTATCATTTTAAACCTAATTAGCTTCTTTTTGTGAAATATGTTGCTGGAAATGTGATATTATGTTTTCTAATGCAGTTACTTGAAGATATTTTAAGTGCACAAATACTTGTTGGTGGCACCGTACAGTGTGTAACCAATACATGTAAGGAAATGTAATATTACTGTTCATTTACAGATAAAAATGAACTATAAAATTGTTGGTGATTGACCTATATCTGTGTCTGAAGAGATCATGGATCTTATGCATGAGGGAAACCAGTGCTGCAGGCCTTCTAAAACACACACACAATGAAGAAAAGACTTGGAGAAAAGAGAGGATTTAGAAAAGATTAAATGACCAGTAGCAGCACCACATGGAATAATGAAAATAATGACTTTTTCAAACAGGTTTCCCAAAGGCAGCCCCTCCCCCTTTCATCATTGGTCAGATAAACAGATAGCGCCGCCCCAAATTAACTTCATTGGTTGAGCCAAACAACATTTAAACCCACTTATAGTTAGAATAGAATAATTGGGGCGGGGGGGACAAATGGGGACATAAGACATAATGATTTTTATACAGTTCAAACTGTATATTGTATCCTCTAACCCTAAATCTACACTCTAAAAAATGCTGGGTTAAAAACAACCCAAGTTGGGTTGAAAATGGACAAACCCAGCGATTGGGTTGTTTTGACCCAGCAGTTGGGTTAAATGTTTGCCCAACCTGCTGGGTAGTTTTATTTAACCCAACAATTGTTTACAAATTACTATATGTCTGGCTTAAAATGAACCCAAAATAGGTTGGAAATTAAAAATCAGACTCATAATTACTAGAGGCAACAATAATAATCAAAAAGATGAGCATTTATTAATAAGCAATTTAATAAATGTTTATTGTTTAAATATTATTCAAAAAATATATTAATAAATGTTTGTTTATTAAACATATTAATAAATGTTAATTTCCAACATATTTTGGGTTCATTTTAAGCAAGAAATACAGTAATTTTTAAACAATATTTGGGTTAAATAAAACTACCCAGCAGGTTGGGCAAACATTTAACCCAGCCGCTGGGTTAAAACAACCCAATCGCTGGGTTTGTCCATTTTCAACCCAACTTGGGTTGTTTTTAACCCAGCATTTTTTAGAGTGTAATAAATGCTCATCTTTTTGATTATTATTGTTGCCTCTAGTAATTATGAGTCTGATTTTTAATTTCTAACCTATTTTGGGTTCATTTTAAGCCAGATATATAGTAATTTGTAAACAATTGTTGGGTTAAATAAAACTACCCAGCAGGTTGGGCAAACATTTAACCCAACTGCTGGGTCAAAAAAACCCAATCGCTGGGTTTGTCCATTTTCAACCCAACTTGGGTTGTTTTTAACCCAGCATTTTTTAGTGTATCACAGATAACTCAGCATTTTTTCATTTTCAAAAAACATCATTCTGTATGATTTATAAGCTGTTTTCTTCATGGGGACCAACAAATTTAGTCCCCATAACGTAGGGTATACCTGAACCACACACACACACACACACACACACACACTCTCTCTCTCTCTGGCTCTTACAGTAGATGGCTGGGATTTAATTTGTAAAAACACCTTCCTCTGAATCTCCACAGCGGGAAGTAATTAGCGAGTTTTCTTTAGCGAGCCGCTAATGCTGGAGGATCTCTGTGGGGCCTCCCTTTCAAAACCAACAAAAAAAATCCCTTTCAGAGGATTTAGCCATTTATGTAACTCTCCAATTATCAAAGTTTTCTGACCAGGCTGTGTTTATATGACTCATAAAGATCTGGCGCAGAGAAAAGAATAACACCAACCTCCCCACATGACACACACACACACACACCACTGCTTTATGCACCACTGCGTTGCTTTTGTAGTAGTAGAAAAAGTTGGAAATGTTAGGAAAGGACATTCTAACAAAACTTTAAAAACAGAGAAGCAATTCTTCAAAAAAGGTCTGAATTATATATATATATATATATATATATTATTATGAATGAATGTTTTATTTGTTTACTTTTCAAAGCATGACAGCCCCTGGTCACAGTCTGTTTTCAATCTGCTAAATTTCAAATTTTCTGTGTATGTGTTTGTGTATGTGTGTGTGTAACACTGAACCACCTATGACTTTCCAATGACAGACATTCAGCAATTCCCCACAGAGACACGAGCTACAAAGCCCTGACTGTGTGTGTGTATCTCTACCTGTTTCTGGGTGGTCTAAGATCTTGACTTCTTTTGTGTAGACTTTCGAGTCTCTAAAGCTCAATGTGAGGGGTTCTCCATTACCTGCGAGGAGCTCATATCTCCCTCCATCTCTCTCTCTTTCTTCCCATTTCTTTCTCTCTCTGTTAATATTCATAATGATGCAGTCCTTAAAAATAGGGTGACCAGACGCCAGTTTCAGCTCAATTTTTAGTGTCCCGACATTTTATGAAAAAAAAACATGTTTTGTATTTCTTCTTTCCTAAATATAGTAAATATAGCTTTTAAATGATCACATAGTCTCCACTATGTGATCATTTAAAAGCTAGTAGCAGTCTTTTGTCAAGCGAGAATAACCTAATAGCCAATCTTGTCATTGTATATTTGAGAGAACAAAATTACCATCCAATCACAATTCGTTATTGGTTAACTTGCCGTTAGTGAAGGCGGGTAAATTAGACAGCGCGGAGGAGACCAAGTTAGACGTGAAGATTTCAAAGAAGCATGTGTGTACCTTTTTTTTTTACAGTCTATGGTGTGTACATTTAATGAGGATCTCCAAAAAAGTTTATCAAGTTATTATTGTGAAAAAATAACTCAATGTGTTATCGCGCTGAATGACACTCTCAGATAGCGCGCAATCCCGAATTCAGTTCTCTTAGCTCGTGAATCGTCAAACACAGACACTGTTGTCAAAATGGCCGTTATGTGTGTCTCACGTAAATACAATCGGTTATGACTTAAGTGACAGCAGCCTAAAATACCAGTTTGTGTCATTAAAGGGTTAGTTCACCCAAAAATTAAAATTCAGTCATTAATTATCACCCTCATGTCGTTCCACACCCCTAAAACCTTCATTCATCATCGTGGTTCGAGCTGCCAAAGTCACATGATTTCAGTAAACCAGGCTTCCTTACGTCATTAGTGTTTTGAACTTTCAATGGTTCACCACTGGAGGGCGCTCCGAACCAATGATTCGAAACAAAAGATTCAAAAAGCTTCGAAGCTTCATGAAGCAGTGTTCTGAAATCGCACATCACTAGATATTGTTGAATAAAAAAACAATATCTAGAAAAATTGTTTTGTTTTGTTTTGTGGCACACCAAAACTATTCTCGTCGCTTCATAACATTAAGGTTGAACTGCTGTACTCACATGAACTGTTTTAAATATGTCTTTAGTAGCTTACTGGGCATTGAAAGTGTTAATTGTCTTGCTGGCAATGGAGGCCTCACTGAGCCATCAGATTTCATCAAAAATATCTTCATTTGTGTTCTGAAGATGAACGGGCGTGGAACAACATGAGGGTGAGTAATTAATGACAGAATTTTCATTTTTGGATGAACTAACCCTTTAATGTTACTCAAACAACAAGAGATGTTAAATTAATGTAAACATGCTAAATAAACATATTTTATTTAATTCATAACTTTTAACATATTTGTCATAGGCCTATTGTTTGTAATTTGCTTCTTTGTTATTTTTTATATACAAAAATAAAAGAACTATATAATATATATCGTTATCATGAAATAAAATTTCACATATCATCAAATATTGGGGTGGGGCAACGCCATCTCACGACCAATTCGTAGGCTGCGTATTTTACGCAGTGGCTAATTTGTACGAATTCATAGAATTTGTCTAAACTCCAGTGACGGGCAGGGTTAGGGGTAGGCCATTTGTACGAATTCATGTGAATTTGGCAGCGCGTAAAATATGTACGATTTAGCAAAAAAAGTACGAATTAGCCACCTTGTAAAATACGTACGAATTGCCGTGAGATTGGGGTTTGGTGTGTGTGTGGGGGGGGGGGTCCAGTCCTGTCCATCCTTTCCCGTATTCCACCATGAGAAATCTGGGCGCCCTAAGTCCTTAACCCTTGTGTACTGTTGCGGGTCAATTTGACCCATTTTGATTTTTGAGTTGTTGGAAACATCAGTTAACCTGTTTTTTTTTTCTTGAAATTTTGTGACTTTTTCTCATTTAGGGTCATGAACATGAATGCAAAGTTTCAACACACTGATGTGTTGTGAAATGTGCATTAGAGGCTGACATTTTTTCGGGAATCCCACGGGTCACGGGATTCCCGTGGGATTCCTGCAGGATGGGAGTCATCTTTGCTATTAATCACGGGATTTGGACGGTACAGGATAAATGGTTAACGGGAGCAGATGGGAGCGGGAATCAACCAATAGCAAAGACGACAAAAAAAGAAAAAAGTAAATGCACCATTTTGTAGTTTCCTTTTAATACGCCTACAATGTAACGCAATTAAAAAATAACTACACGACCCAGCCGTCCCAGAAGCCAAAAAACTATAAATGTAAACTATAAATGTATTGTTTACTCAACAATAAATGAGTAAAATGCAGCTTTATGTGCTGTTTGGGTTTATTAAACTATTGTAGACATGGTGTGAACTATGTACTGTTTTTCTTTTATTTGCTGTCTTCCATTTTCTGGAGAAAATCTAGAAACAGGGGCTCAGCAGCTGGTCTAAAACAGGATGGAGAGCAGATTAAATCAAATTCTATGTATTGACTAAACACTAATTGAAGAAAAAAATATATGGGAGCGGTACAGGAGCGGGAGTCAGTTTAAACAGGAGCGGGATGGGAGTGGGAGTTAATTTACCAGGAGCGGGATGGGATGGGATTATTTTTTAAACTTTGGTCTGGGAGTGGGACGGGACAAGATTTCTTTCTATGGGAGTGGGATGGGACAGGAGTAAAAATCCACTCCCGTGTCATCCTCTAATGTGCATACAGAAATTTAATACGTTCGTACTGTTCGTGGGTCAATTTGACCCATATAAACAACCATTCAAAATCAACTACAGACCCAAAAAACATTTTACAAAACATTTTCAACTCTAAAACATCAAGAAAATCAAAGTTAAATATCTGAACAAGTTCTGTGCCGAATTTTAGGTTGATATCTCAAAAAAACAAGTTTTAGTAAGACTTTTTGTGCGCAGTACCAAACTTTTTCACTAGATGACATCCAGACTCCACCGGTGACTCTTCGATTTCCATATATGGTTTGAGTGATCTGAACCATATTTTCCATACTTTTCAAAATATTTATGAAGTAGACATCCTATTCATTAGAAGTTTGGGCAGTAATATTAATATTTGATTTGAATTCGATCCCTAAAACACATAAAAAAACATAAGGAAAGAATCAGAGCGTGTTATAGTTTGGCACCGCATCACAAATGAAGAATCTATCGCTATTTATCTATTGCTCTGTCGTTTCTTTTGAAAATCAGTCACAAAATATGAAAACTAGAGTCTGAAAGCTATCAAACGATATATAGTTTGTCCAGATTAATTTAGGTTTAGACTAAGATATTATTGTTATAAATGTATAATGGTAAATGTCCCACAGGTCGGGGGAGGGGCCGTCTTCAAAATAGTGGTTAACATTTTTTTATTAATCATAAATTCAGATATTTATTCCTTGTAATGTGTAAAAAATATTGATATTAAAAGTTAATAATTTAAACATGATTGCATGTTTTTTTTCATAGTGTGATTTTTGGGGAATTGTATAGAATCCAATTAGGGTCAATTTGACCCGGACCATACAGGCAGTTGCCAGAAATCGAACAGTGCATGAGGGTTAAAGAACATATGTATCACCATTTCAACATGTATTCTAAAAATTGTTTTTATTTTACTGCTTAATGAGTTGCAATATGTTCATTAGATAATAGTACAATTTTTTAAGGATATTGTTGGCTGTGTGATGAATTGCTTATATTCCTCTATGAAAGTCATTTTGGATAAAAAAACATCTGCTATGCAAATACATTTATAACAGGATCTGTAACAATCAATGTGGTTGAATGAAACCTAAGCAGGGGACATGTGAAATGTCATTGCTTGTGTTTTGTTGGGTGGTTTTCTCTGTACAGTCTTCATATCTGCACTCATCCTGAGGAAAGCATGTCCTCAACTGGCCACTGAGGGAACTGCATGCTCCTCATACTCATATCAGTGTGGCTCTTGCTCCATATGGGAGAAACGTGCACACAAAACAGTTAAAAGCAATAAAGGAAGTTTGAAGTGTCTCAGATCACTGGAACGTTTTACAGAGGAACCCAAAGGCCTCAGCTGGAGCTGAATCGAGCCATATGGCAGCGTCCCCCGACAGATCAAATCAGCTGGTGTCGCTCTGTGTGAGTGTGTGTGTTGAGAGTGTGTTGTGCGGTCGGACCCTCCTCCCCTTTTTATATAAAGGATGAATGGAGCCTCTTTTCTGAAGGACCTCTTCCTGAGAACCGTTTAGTGTTTTTAATGAGTGCTGAGTGACATAAACAGGGTTAAATCTCCTCACAGAAAGACCTCTGGCTTACTCCTCTGACTCTGTTTGTGAGTAAACCTGTTTGCTCGACTCCTCTCAGCTTGTAGACTTTGTCGTTGGGATTTTCAGCAGGAAGTTTCATTCCTAATCCGCTGGAGTAAGTGGATTCACTTTGTGTGTTCAAGGCAACAAAATATTTAAAGCTCGAGTCACAAAACCCATTCATGACAAAACAACCTAAATTGCCAACAGAAGCAAAATACCACAGCGAGAGATAAATGTGTGCTTTTAAACAGGCT
Source organism: Anabarilius grahami (assembly GCA_003731715.1). Classification (NCBI taxonomy): domain Eukaryota; kingdom Metazoa; phylum Chordata; class Actinopteri; order Cypriniformes; family Xenocyprididae; genus Anabarilius; species Anabarilius grahami. The sequence continues at coordinate 6,800,739 of RJVU01067364.1, read as the reverse complement.
CATATCTGGGATTCCTCACACAGCAGGACTCAATGAATGATGTCGGGCCCCGTCTTCTGTTTTCACCAACACAAAGATCATCCGGTGGGGTCCCTGTCAACCTCGTTTAAGAGCCAGGTAGATCTTTTTTCAGACACCTGTCTGCCTGCACTAGTTTAAATAAGGCAGAAGTTATAAGGTACTTACTTTTACTTACTTTTTAAACACATGCACCTGTGCACCAAAGAGTAAAAAAGAGTTTCGATGAAGTTGTTCACAAATGAAAAAGCATTTTGATCATGAATTGAAAAGTCAGTGGCTTATTTACTCACTCTAAAAAATGCTGGGTTAAAAAAACCCAAGCTGGGTAATATATGGACAAACCCAGCAGGTTGGGTTAAAAGGCACCTATTATGCCCTCTTTCGCATGATGTAATATAAGTCTCTGGTCTGGTCAAGTTTCAGCTTAAAATACCCTACAAATTTGCCCCTATTTGGGGGTGAGCAAAAACACGCCTTTTACTATATTACTATATTGCTGGCTAAAAAAATAAATCCAAAATTGGTTGAAAAAAATGGCTGGGTGAAAACAACCCAATCCCTGGTTTTGTCCATATTTAACCCAGCAGTTTTTAGAGTGCTTGCATATTTACTGTATTGCATATATAATTATTTTTTTTTGGAGTTAACCCTCTGGGGTCTGAGGATTTTTGGGGCCCTGGAGAAGTTTTGACATGCCCTGACATTTGTGCTTTTTTCAGTTGTTCATAAACATATAAATGACACAAGTGTCATTACACTGTATTCAGCACAAACTAGGCTACCATAATATGTGAGGAACATGTATGTACATGTTTGTATTTTTTAAGGAATAACGTTTATGCGTGGTTATTGAAAAAACAAAAAACTTAAGTCACTGAAATAAGGCCAAAAAAAGTATATTNAGTTTTCTTTATTTTACAAAAAGCACAACATTTTGTTTTTACTCTGAGTGTACACAAATGAAAGAAGATATTCCACAGATTAAAATGGTGTATAACTCTTAATTATATGTGCAACATTGACGGAGTATTTTGAGTCTCTTTCACACTGGTAAGAAAAAAACCGCGGTGGTATCGCCGGCGTGACCGTCAGACCTCAGAGTGTTAAATGTGTAAAAAGAATGGATAAATAAATAAATGTATCCACTAACCATTCAGAAACGTCTAAAAGTTGTAACTTCTTCCTGAGTCTCTCCATCAGTGTCGGTTTGAACAATGTAAGGCTGAACACCGTTACTGGCAATCCTCATTTTGGCTGCGTGAGATTCTCCAGCTTTCTTGTTGTTGAGCAACCGAAGCTTGAGCTGTTAAAGCTCCGCCCTCTTCTTCTGGAAAGCAGCAGCTCATTTGCATTTAAAGGGACACACACAAAAACGGTGTGTTTTTGCTCACGCCCAAAAAGTGCAAATTTGACAAGCTATAATAAATGATCTGTGGGGTATTTTGAGCTGAAACTTCACAGACACATTCTGGGGACACCAGAGACTTATATTACATCTTGTGAAAGAGGCATTATAGGTCACCTTTAAGCAAAATTAGTTAATTTGTTACAACATTTCATCATCTTTGTTAACGTTATACAGATAAAACTGTTGCTATAGTTCATGTCAACTCAGGTAAATAACAATAACAGATACAACTTTTGATTTAAATAGTTTTTAGTAAATGTTGACATAACATTAACTAAGAGTAATATATGCTTTAGAAGTATTTTTCATTGTTAGTTCATAACTAATGTTAATCTTATTGTAAAGTGTTACCACAAATTGCTTAAACGAACTGATTCACTGGAATGAGCCTTTATCAGTTCTGCTGGCTAATGAAGCGAAACATGGACACAGTCATGTGACTTTCCACACGGACACCTCAGTCGACCTCAAAACTCACCTCTGAGAGAACTTCATAACTCACACATCGAGGGCGACACGTCAGCCTTAGCATTTAAGGTTTGGTTACATCCAAGATATACAATGAAAACAACAACCATATAACCATATTTATATGATTTTTTTAAATTATGTCTATTTTTTTTGCTGTACATGGTCTTGAACTTTATACAGCTATCTGCATCATCACATAAAGGTTAGCAATTTTTGATATACTTAATATATTTTCATTTGTTAATTTATTCATTTGTGTGTATATATATATATGTGTGTGTGTGTGTGTGTGTGTGTGTATTCACTGATAAAAGTATTTTATATTTTTTTTATATTCTTCAGTTCTTCATAATCTTCTTGATTCAGTCATATAAATTAGTTTGTTTATTATTTATATTTTTATTAGTCGTATTTAATAAAAAAAAAAAGTATTTTATTTATATGTAAAATAAATGTTGTTGCTTTGCTGTTGAGATTCATATTGTTTTTGTGCCAGATAAGGACTGCATTATTTGTAATTAAATTATAATTTTTTTATCCCTACATATACAATATGTATATTTTTATACATAGCGATACTGTCTCCTGTATTCTGTCTTGTCTATGGTCTGTGGAGAAGCATTCAAGTAATAATTGTACTTTGTATATGGTACTTGTACATACGACAACAAACAACTTTAACTTAAGAAAGAAAGAAAGAAGTTTCACAGAACACAGATTTCTTCACCATGTTTTCCAAACAGATAAATTCAAAAAATATAATTCCAGAAATAACATCATCAACTGAGAACCTACAAGTAAAATTCAGTGAACCTTAAATAACAAGAAATGTTCAGTATCACTGTATTGCTGTGAGAACACACACACACACACACACACACTGCTGGAGACAGATGCTTTGGCAGTTGTTGACAGAATTCAGTCGTGTCTGTGTGATTACTGGACTATCACGCTGTACACGCATCACTGTGTATGAATTAATGAGAGAAACTGCCGCCACAGAGACTGTGTGTGTGCGTAACACTACACGTCAGTCATATATGTGCACAACTCACTACTATATACATACTTCAATTCATATAAACAATTCATAAAAAACTATACAGCTCAGATTATTGCATTGACATTTTGTGTGTATTTGCTTTAGATGAGGTGAACTGGACCAGATTTTGTATGTTGGTGTGTTGTTTAAACTGCTGGCCCTAATTAAACCAGCATTAATCTGTCATTAACCCAAAGATCAGAATCATTAACTATTGTGTGCTGGCCCTTTATAGTCGCACACGCACACAAACACACATGCAAGATCACAACAGACATGAATGTATTCACAACATTTGGTTGCTTTATATATTAGCAACCTAAAGTCCTAATGTTGTCAGTAACAGATGTATTCCTTATAGTGTGACAATGTTCCTTTGCTATTTAATTAACTGGATTTTTCATTTTCCTTGACAATAACGAACAAGATAAAACTTTTTAGAGAAATTTTACTGCAGTAAAATGTGTGACAACTAGCCCCAGTCTCTTATATCCCTTGATTTTAGAAAGAAAGAAAAACAAGTTTACATACACTCTAAAAAATGCTGGGTTAAAAACAACCCAAGTTGGGTTGAAAATGGACAAACCCAGCGATTGGGTTGTTTTAACCCAGCGGCTGGGTTAAATGTTTGCCCAACCTGCTGGGTAGTTTTATTTAACCCAAATATTGTTTAAAAATTACTGTATTTCTTGCTTAAAATGAACCCAAAATATGTTGGAAATTAACATTTATTAATATGTTTAATAAACAAACATTTATTAATATTTTTTTTGAATAATATTTAAACAATAAACATTTATTAAATTGCTTATTAATAAATGCTCATCTTTTTGATTATTATTGTTGCCTCTAGTAATTATGAGTCTGATTTTTAATTTCCAACCTATTTTGGGTTCATTTTAAGCCAGACATATAGTAATTTGTAAACAATTGTTGGGTTAAATAAAACTACCCAGCAGGTTGGGCAAACATTTAACCCAACTGCTGGGTCAAAACAACCCAATCGCTGGGTTTGTCCATTTTCAACCCAACTTGGGTTGCTTTTAACCCAGCATTTAAACCCAGTGTATAAAAGAGAGAAATCGCAGTGGCGCCTGCTGCTGAACTTTGACCTTTTCTTGTTGGAGGACACTAGTTCACGTCAGAACAGACTGAGGCAAAGACGAGTGAATGATCACTTGTGGTCGGATCTCCTGGTCATTTTTTGGGGTAATTTTTCTAGTGTTTGGGTAGTTTTTATGTTACCCAGATCCTGGGTCAGATATAACCCAGCGGTTGAGTTATTTATTGTGGGCTTTTTGCGCCCTCTTCAGGAGAAACAGTGCAGCTCCGTCAAATTGGTGCATGTCTTCGGTAAAATACAGGTTTGTGTACGTTTTATTTTATCTAAAAATTCGTTATGGTTCTGTATATCGTTTAATTTTATGCAAAGTAACATACAGGGGCGCGATATGAGTCACCTAAATGTGATGGAAATGCCTGATGTCTTGCATAAAATTTTATGATTTTATTAAAAAAGAAACAGGATATAGATACTTAGGATGTTAAAATATGTTCTCAGAATGGTACACTGATTATTTATGGACAGGTTATGGAGTCAGTCACAGCATTTTCCGGCTACAAGTGAAACGCAGGCGGCGGTCTGAAGTTAGAAGTTCCCCCGCCGAACCCGAGTCATCTCCGGCACGAGATCCAGCGTTACGGTGGAAACACGACAACAGAGACTGATCGATTACACTTGAATTGCTTCTTCTTAACATTTGTTAAACAAGCTTAAATGTAGGCATAACTATATAAAATATGCAGTATGATTGAAAATAAAGGAATTATAATGCAAACTAGAGGTTGTGTGGAGCATTTAAAAAAAGGTTAGAGGATTTAGCCTAAATTAATCCGTAAATATGAATTCATGTATGAAGTAAAAAATAAAAAAAAGAAAGGAAAAAAGTTAGTCAGTTACAGTTCATTTTCCCTATGGTGAATGTGATTTTTTTCCAGAGGGTGTGATATGGAATCCTATGTGAATGCTGTCATTGATTCCCACTATGAAAACACTCCTGTTTTAAGCGTGTCTGATGCCTCGGGGCTCTTGTTCACACACTTCTAAATGTCAAAATGTTTTGTGTTACTGAACTGTTCTCAAGTGCCATTTACTCAGCAGCCATGAGAGAAAGAGAGACAGCTGTCATGTGAACAACACTAATCCACTTCACAGCAAAACACTGACACACAGAGAAAAGCAAAAAGTAAAAAACAAACAAACATGTGACTGTTTAACATGAATTAATTAATTAAAACTTTAGAATACTTTATTAAAACATCTATCTATCTATCTATGCATTGTTATTTATATTTTGCTGTTATATTAACTTTCTAAGTCTGATTTGATCATTAGGACCCTGGTCGAAAATAATTAACTAGCCTGCCTTAGAGAAAATAATTGAATCAAAAAGATTAATTAGTTCACAAACAGTTTCACTCATAAATAAGTATGCATTCTCATTAGCGCATTGCATATTTTGGTCAAGTTACTCTGATTGCAGTAATATTTAATTAAATTATAAAGTCTTGTAGGATTTAGGTCAGATGTGTTTTTGTAAAATAAGATATTGATTTTGATTAAACTAACATAGCAAGAACACAAAGGGCTGAAATGCATTCTGCATTCTGATTACAAATCAAATGTTTGCATCAAATAAAGAGAAAAATCATAAAGGTATGCATGTGACTATAATAGTTATGTGATATAATTTAGCTAATGTAGCAATGTACTTTGTCATTAAAGATTAAACAAACACTACTGAAAGAAACGAATCTCACAAAACATATACATGCCGCATTTCACCCTGAATTCAAAAGAAAGAAAAATATGTATTTTGCTTTAAGGAAATTAAAAAAATGTTATTGCATTGTTACATTATTTTCATGACTATTAAGCATTTTCACCCTCAATTCTCTTTAATGTAATGCAAAAAAATAAATAAATCACATTACTGTGATAAAAAAAATCTCAATCTAATAAAAAAGATAAAATGTTGAAATATATAAATGCATATACAGTACAGTCCAAAAGTTTGGAACCACTAAGAGTTTTTAAAAGAAGTTTCGTCTGCTCACCAAGGCTACATTTATTTAATTAAAAATACAGTAAAAACAGTAATATTGTGAAATATTATTACAATTTAAAATAACTGTTTTCTATTTGAATATATTTCACAAAGTAATTTATTCCTGTGATGGCAAAGCTGAATTTTCAGCATCATTACTCCAGTCTTCAGTGTCACATGATCCATCAGAAATCATTCTAATATGCTGATCTGCTGCTCAAGAAACATTTAATGTGTACAATTGTACAAAATATTTGTGTACAATATTTTTTTTCAGGATTATTTGATGAATAGAAAGTTCAAAAGAACAGTGTTTATCTGAAATCTAATCTTTTGTAACATTATAAATGTCTTTACTGCCACTTTTGATTGATTTAATGCATCCTTGCTGAATAAAAGTATTCATTTCTTTAATTTCTTTTCAAAAAAATAAAAATAAAAATTCTTACTGACCCCAAACTTTTGAACGGTAGTGTATAATGCTACAGAAGCTTTGTGTTTCAGATAAATGCTGTTCTTTTGAACTTTCTATTCATCAAGGAATCCTGAAAAAAAAAGTACACAACTGTTTTCAACATTGAAAATAATCATAAATGTTTGTTGAGCAGCAAATCAGCATATTAGAATGATTTCTGAAGGATCATGTGACACTGAAGACTGGAGTAATGATGCTGAAAATTCAGCTTTGATCACAGGAATAAATTACTTTGTCAAATATATTTAAATAGTACACAGTTATTTTAAATTGTAATAATATTTCACAATATTACTGTTTTTTACTGTATTTTTAATTAAATAAATGTTTTTAAACTTCTTTTAAAAACATTAAAAATCTTAGTGGTTCCAAACTTTTGGACTGTACTGTATATTATAGCAGCATTTGTTGTGCTTTGCAAGCAAATAATTGTATATTGTATATTATATATATATATATATGAGAGAGAGAGAGAGAGAGAGAGAGAGAGAGAGAGGGTTAAAAACAACCCAAGTTTGGTTAAAAATAATAAAACAAGTTTTATTTAACTCAACTATCATTTAAAAATTACTATATGTCTGGCTTAAAATGAACCCAAAATAGGTTGGAAATTAAAAATCTGACATAATTACTAGAGGCAACAATAATAATCAAAAGGTGAACATTTATTAAGAAGCATTTTAATTAATTTTTATTGTTTAATTATTATTTATTAAACATATTAATAAATGTTAATTTACTACATATTTTGGGTTCATTTTAAGCAAGCAATACAGTGATTTTTACACAATAGTTGAGTTGAATGAAACTGCCCAGCACGTTGGGCAAACATTTAACCCAATCGCTGGGTTTGTCCATTTTCAAACCAACTTGGGTTGTTTTAACCCAGCATTTTTTAGAGTGTGGTTTGGGAAAGTGTGTTTTAATGCCTGTGAAAGTCTGTAAACTGACCACAGACCTGACCGAACACATCATTAGACACATCAGACAGAGAAACCAATGTCACTTTAATTAGACAGCACAGGCTGGAGGCTTTGTGTTCCAGTGTCAAATACTCGCTCAAAACCTCTTTATACGAGAAAGACAAAGACACACAGACAGAGAGACAAGGTCACATGAGGAAAAGCTGTCTGCTGTGAGGTCTGCAGATTAAACAAATCAACGATTTAATGAGTAGCACACTTGCTTGAGTTCCTCTTCATCTTCGGAGCCACAAAGCGCAGGATCTCGTCCAAAAAGAGAAAAGGAAAACACATTTTGGGGTGAAAACTAAACATTTAAAAACCCCATGTGCTTATTCATGCATACTGTAGAATCCTAGATTATTTCTTGCTTAGTTAATCCATATCCGGTGGCCTCGTACACAAAGGCGGACTAATGTTGTCATTAGTTCTGCTTCTCTGGTGGTCAAAAGCTGAATCGGAGAGCTGGCCGCTCCTCCCCCCGGACCACAGAGGGTTTGAGCGAGTGCTGTCTGAAGATAAAAACACATCATATAAGCTGCCCGTCGACTGAAGACGGTTAGAGGCAGTTAATTAGAAATATGAAAATGGACCAAGCACCTGTGACATTGATCAGTGTGACGTGAGATTCACTCTGACCGGATTGGAAATGTTCGACACAACTTGAAGCAAAGCTGTTTGAAGAACTCTTGGACATTTTAGATTAAAACCCCATCTAATATGGGCTGATCCACATGCTTTTCATGAAATCAAAATGTCTAAAACAAATGAAAAAAATAGTTAAACAACATCTAAAGCTAGAATAAAGTGCAGTACTTTTTGTTTTGTATAATGTAACGACTCTCTGTCTATCTATCTGACTGACTATCTATCTATCTATACATCCATCCACATAGTAAACCAGACGGGTCTTTCTCATTTCAGATGCTAATGTTGTATGCAGATGGAAAATCACAGAGAGATTTGAACTGACAGAAGACAAATGACCACATGACCCGGACATGAGAGCAAAGAGAGATGGTAAAGGAAGGTACTCTGGACCCCGTAAAATATAATTATATTAAAATATTTTATTTAATTATTTTAACAAAAACCAGTGTGGATGAATTTGATTTTTGATGTTTGAGTTCATATTGAGATCTCAGACTTTAGACGAAGACTTTTGGCCAATCTGAGCAAAGTTTGAAACATTATTAACCTGTAAAGCCTTGGGAAATAAATGGGACAATTTATTGAACCTTTAAACTATTATTATTATTTTTTTTAAAGTGTGCTGTTTGTGTTTTATGCTTTGTATCACTGATACATCAATCTTTTACGGCTTATACTTGAGGTGAAAAAATGACTTAGTTTTATTCAGAAATATGCAATTTGGAGCAGATGCTGATATTTATATGGACAAAAATAAAAGAATTGTTTAACTTATAAAAGTAAGTTACCTGGTTGCTTTAACATTTTAAGTTGATTTAAATGAAAAATTTGAGTTAATACAATGAAGGCGATTGGTTTAATCAACAGAAACTAAAATATTATGCTATCTGAACCACATGAATTATCCAAGTTGATCTGACAAAAGAAAAAATGTAATGACAAATCTTAAAAAAATTATTTTTTACAGTTTACAAAAGTGCTTCCAATGAAATTAACCTTAGCAGGATGAAGTTTCAAATAATAGTTATAAATAATATTTAAAACCGCAGAACGCTATCAAACACGATGCATCACTTGAGATGACAGTGTTCATTTTCTAAAAGAAACACCCATATATGTGATTATTCCATGTCATATGTAATGGATTAATTTTTGGGATTTTTTTTCGAGTTTCACTCAAGTGTGTGACTGTTGGGAAGAGAAGCACGGAGCGATTCCTGTCAGACGAGAAGAAACATCTGGCGTGCATGTGGGCCGTCAGCTCTCGACTGAGTGTGTTTCATAATATAATAATTATTTATTTGGTGCAAATTAATCAGTCTGTGTGTGTAGACTGTAATTTGTTTGGATTCATTTAGACTGTTAAGCACTGCTTACATACTGTAGTGATGATAATGCTTGTTTTATATGTTCATTGTATAAAACTTTCACAGAATCAGCTGGATTTACTCTTATTGGGAGTGAAAAAGGATTTCTGAATTGCATAAGCAATTGATCACAAAAGAGAGCTTTTTTAATATCTCAACAGTTTCTTCTAGATGGTAATGAGATTAAATGGAGAGCAGATTGCACTCCTGCAATAATCTTACATGCGTCTCCTCTGAAGTTTCAGAAGAAAACCCTATATATTTGATATGCAAATTTCTAAGGCCTCTAAATGATCAACATGATCAAAACTATGCTGAAAAATCTGTTATGCCTTCTGTCGTCTGACTGATAGTTAAGACTTTTTTAACTTTACTGATTTTTATAAAGTAAACATGAGAATAACTTATATTTCAAGATGAACACTTACTGAAGCATCTTCGGTTTACTTGATTATCCAAACATTTGGCAAAATAACAGCTTGAGTAGGAATCATATGCAATAAATATCTGTTCACAAGTGATATTTATCTTGATTTCTCTTTTTTTTTTTGTCCAAACATCTGATCTGATTTTTTTATTTTACTGATTGGTGTTGTTGAAATTATGCCACAACTAATAGACAGACTTGATTTATGTATAAATAATTTTTTTTTTACTCAAATATTGACTGATTAATGCTCTTGCTTGTTGAGATGAAATGCAATAATTAATGTTTTTTTATTATAGATTTTCATAGTTTGAGATTAAACGTGTAGTACAAAGATTTAAGTCTAGGACAAAAACAATAAAATCTATATTAAAAGGAATTTTAATGCATTTCCAAGACATTTACAATGTGACCTTCATGTAATATTGCATAGGAAAAGTCCAAATATATTAGTTTTTTTTATAAAAAATAAAAATAAAAAAAATCAACCCAAAAGTGCCCTAGTTGAAGAAAAGCTCATATATGAGCAAGAAATTAATGAATTCTATGATTTTATGATAATAAAAAGTAGTCCAAAGTCTAAATCAGTGTTATTTTAGTATCATCGAAATACTATTATTTTTAATATTCTGAATTAGACTTTATATTTGATGGTTTATTTTCTCTGTTTTCATTTTAAATTCAGTTAAAGTTTAAGTAATATTGTGTGTTTTGTCATTTTTTTAAAATTTGTATAAATGTCTAGTATAATATTAATTTTTATTTTAGTTTTAGTAGCCAAGTTAAACTAATTGAAAATGAGTAAGAAAATAAAACTTTTAATATTTGATTTTATTTCAGGTAACGGAAATGGTTTTAGTTTCATTTATAATAACAGCCCTGCTCCAAATATCTTCTTTAGGGGTCGACTGCATTATGCTTCCAGCCGTGATTGATCCGTGATTTGCACAAGTGCCATGTTATTGACAGGAAGACAGACTGCGACTGTGTGTCCACGCCAGGGCAGATGCAGCCGTGCACTCCATCACCCTGGAGAAATTGCTTGCTGGGATATAACAATAACAGCATGTTATTTTTATCCTCAGTGTAGATCAATGGTAATGTAGAGAGGACTGCGGATGATGGATGAACTTCACAGGGTTTTTAGCTCTCGCAGAGATTCAGCTTTACAGGGCCCTTCGGTTTCTGCATGCACAGATATGCTCAACTGTTGTGAGGCTTTTATAATATGAGAAATGCATTACATGCACATCTACAAATGAGTCTGCAAAGACAATCTTTCATAGCATTGCAAAACAGCATTTGCACACTGAAAGTCTGAAAGTCATCATATCAAAAGCATTTATGTTATGTGCTTAATACTCAAAATATTATGTGAAATCTTTTTCTGTGATAATATACATACAGTAGTGGCCAAAAGTCCAATTAAACCATCAAATTATGAGGAAAATATTTAAAAAATAAGGGAGGAACAGAACACTAAACTTGCGGTATTAAATAATTTGGCAAAAAAAAGGGAAAACTACAGCTAGAGGTTTTATTTTACTATGCATAGAAAACAAAAAGTTTGTTGGTTCTCTCTTGTTTTTGCATGTGTTCATAATTTCTTCGTGACAGCCTGGCCAAAAATTATGTCTGCACAATTTAGCATGTTTCTTTGCATTATCACAAATAAAGCAATTGACTCCAAGCACAACTACGCAAAATCTTTAACAATTTTGTAATAATATTTGAATAAACAGTAAATATGTCAATTTTTCTACACTGTAAAAAAAATCCCTGTAAAATTTACGGTAAAAAAACGGCAGCTGTGGTTGCCAGAACTTTACCATAAAAAAAACAGTAGCAACGTAAAAAAAAAAATCTGTAAAACTTACGGTAAAATAACGTATTTCATTAACTGATATAATGTTAATTTACCAACCTAATGAAGTACCAATATCTGTATTGTACCTTTATAATACACTGACAGTCACCAAACACAGTAGTGATGAGAGTCACATGATGAATCTAAGTTCATCACAAGCAGATTTTCCACAAGCTGAGAAGGACAACACTAACATATAGAAGGTGCACACAGTGTCATTCACACACACACTAAACACCATCATGGTAACATGCATGAAATTTTAAAAATGCAATAAACATTAATTTTACAACATTAGATGTAACATAAAACCCTAATGTACATGATTAGAAAAAAATGAGAAAAAATAAGAAGAAACAGAGTTATTTCAACGAAAATATATCAAATGTGAAGTGTCACGCAGGGAATTGTGGGAATTCAATTTACGGTTTTTCACTGTAAATTTTACAATTAATTGTTATTTTTCACTTCCAAAAACTGTGAATTTAACGGTATTTTACCGTAAAATTACATTAAATGTACCGTTAGATCTATTACAGTTATTCACCGTATATAGTACGGAAACTTTCTGTAAACCAATTAACAGTTTTTCACCGCAGCATCTTTTACTGTTAAAATCACGGTCATTTTTTACAGTGTACGTCGTACATCACTATTGAGCAGCACTGGCAGCTCTGGATTCATAAATCACATCTCAGGCACAAGGATACATCATTCGCTCTGTGTTAGATGCGGTTATAACTCTTCGCAGGTTGTGTTGAGGTTATGAAACTGATGATACAGTGAGGTGCAGGGCTGATGTCCGAACATGAGGAGATAAATCTGTCTCACAATGCTTTGAGATCGATCTAACCTGCTATTGTGGTCACTACAGCTGCTCTGATGGCTTGATAAAAGTCTTCTTGGCATGTTTTATTTACTAGCTACTTGAGATGATAAACAAAGCAGACCTATAGAAAACTATTAAATAGCAATTTGCAATGCCAGTTTAGCAGGAAATGGTTATTTTAAAGTTACACTATGTAACTTTTGATGCTCTAGCGGTTAAAAAACCAAACTAAATGCATCTTGCGGAAGAACATTGTTTTGGCTGTGCTTCGGCTCTGCTTGACTGTGCGGAATGCGGATGAATATGACCATTCACAATGAACTCTGTCAGAGAGCTATATGGTGATTCATCTGTTCAATAAAATACCTTATTCACCTGTTGAGTAATAAAAACTTACAACTTACAAAACTGAAAAACTTACAATAAACCTACAACAGTTTAAATCCCTCAGTTCTCGCTATCTCCGAAAAGCCAAGCCGATCACGAGCTCTGTCGCTTTCTCTTTCTGCCAGCAGACTCTCCTCTGTTCGGCGTTTGTTAAAAACGGGTGATTTCCTGGAAGGTGGAGATTAAGCTGCTCTATGTCAACTTTTCTCGCTCGTTGTAACAACTAACCTATGCCCCATACCAAACAAGTCAAAGTAGCCGGAGCAACTGATTTCTGTTTACGGATATGACGACACACTCATGGCCGAGTGACGTATACGTATTCAGTTTCCCGGGAAAACCATCCCGTCAGGTCTAAAATATAAACACGTGTAATAGAGACAAAGACAAGTTTTGGAAGAAGGACTAGTGATTTATTGACTCATTATTATTATTATTTTATTAATTTAAAAATAATAATATTTGCTCCATACACTCTAAAAAATGCTGGGTTAAAAACAACCCAAGTTGGGTTGAAAATGGACAAACCCAGCGATTGGGTTGTTTTGACCCAGCGGTTGGGTTAAATGTTTGCCAAACCTGCTGGGTAGTTTTATTTAACCCAAAAATTGTTTAAAAATTACTGTATTTCTTGCTTAAAATGAACCCATAATATGTTAAATTAATATTTATTAATTTAAAAATTGAATAATACTTAAACAATAAACATTTATTAAATTGCTTATTCATAAATGCTCATCTCTTGATTATTATTGTTGCCTCTAGTAATTATGTGTCTGATTTTTAATTTCCAACCTATTTTGGGTTCATTTTAAGCCAGCCGTACAGTAATTTTTAAACAATATTTGGGTTAAATAAAACTACCCAGCACGTTGGGCAAACATTTAACCCAACCGCTGGGTCAAAACAACCCAATCGCTGGGTTTGTCCATTTTCAACCCAACTTGGGTTGTTTTTAACACAGCATTTTTTAGAGTGTAGACAGCATCTGACGAACAGCACAGAAAATAATTTTAATTCGTCTCTCAGTTTGTAAAAACAAGCCAAAAGTTTGTTAATGATATACACTTGGATGTCAAAGTAAGTTTAAGGGGCATAAATGTTCAAATTCACACTGTTTTGAAAGTATAACCACATAATTTTGTGTAACGTGATAACATTTACAACTCAAATAGCACATATTTTGTTCGGAATAATGAATATAAGTAGCTTGACATTTAAAATAAGTGCTTTTAATTACAAGCAGCACATTTATGCTCCTCCAAAATATCTTGCCTCATAAACTTCCATTAGGTTTTTGATCAAAATGATTGTTTTAAATGTATAAAAATGAAAACAGTTAAGCTTTAACCTACACAGATTTCTTATGAATTAGCATATAATAATTTAAATTATGTGATATGCTCCAATTATTGTTTGCGATTATAATACTGTATTCTCTCTATAGTCTTCTCACTAAACGCACAGCAGCAGTTCAGCCCTAATGAAGCACTGCCAGGTTTCAAAAGCCTTAATTATAAAGGCAGAAATAATGACAGCGTACAAGTTCAGGCCCAATATTCAGAGCTGTCTGACCTGCACGATGGCATATGAAGCAATTACAGCCGTTTCAGTACAATTGAGATATTTCACCAAAGAGAACAATTACATTAAATGCAGTTCCACACATTTCCCAGCCAGAAACATGCAAATGCTCCTGTACTGACAGCAGAAACATCTAAAACATGTGCTTTAGTGAGCAGGTCATTATAAGCTGCTCAAATCGACAGTCAGATGCAATTAAGAAAGCAGGAAATCAGGCGTCTGTCTCTGCGGAGAGCGGTAGGCCCGTGCAAAGGGCACAAAAGAGATTTCATGGTTGTAACGTATGGTATGAAATCTAAAGTCTGTAATCAAACATATGTAACTGTATTTTACAGTTTATAATTAATATAATAGGTGTGTTCTGTACACTAACTGCTACACAAGTTCAAGGTTTACTTCTAGCTACTATGATAAATGTTATTAGATTTTCTGCTATGATTTGAGAAGCACAGCTCTATTTTATTTGCATCTGCTTAAATAATTTAACCTCTTTGTTAATCTCTTTAAATCAGTGCTGTTTTCTGACTTTATAATACTGACATCTAGTGGAGAATTAATGCCAAAACTGGAAAAAAAAACTGAGTGGGGTTTTATTAAAAACCTGTAAATGTTACATCTATTATCATGTATTCATCTAATTTAAAGGGGACCCTTTTATGCCCCTTTTACAAGATGTAATATAAGTCTCTGGTGTCTCCAGAATGTGTCTGTGAAGTTTCAGCTCAAAATACCACACAGATCATTTATTATAGCTTGTCAAATTTGCCCCTATTTGGGTGTGAGCAAAAACACGCTGTTTTTGTGTGTGTCCCTTTAAATGCAAATGAGCTGCTGCTCCCGGCCCCCTTCCCAGAAGAGGGCGGAGCTTTAACAGCTCACGCTTCGGTTGCTCAACAACAACAAAGCTGGAGAATCTCACGCAGCCAAAATGAGGATTGTCAGTAACGGTGTTCAGCCTTACATTGTTCAAACCGGAGTCGACACTGATGGAGAGACTCAGGAAGAAGTTACAACTTTTAGACGTTTCTTAACGGTTAGTGGATAAATGTATGTAGTTGCTGTGGAGTTGATTCAACTCATCGACTAGCATGTGCCGTCATGTTAATCTTTTGTGCAAATCCAGCATTGAATTGACCCTTGTTTGTGAAGAAGTCCGGGTAAAATGACGGCATTGCAACAACACTCTACTACAACAAATCTTCCTCTTCTCTAAAGCAGCCCAAAATGGCCCCGCCCCCTTTGTTGTGTGTTCTCGGGGGCGGGGTTTATGTAAATTTTGGGGTTTGTGATGTCACCAACCCAGGAAGAAGCTTGTTGTAGTCCTTAAACAGCAATTTCTGTAAAAGAAAATATCTTCCTTTGCATTGAACTTTGAGCGTCGTAACTTTGCAGATGTTTTTTATGCTGACAACAACATTACACACTAACTAAAGTTAAAAAAGTGAAATCATAATCAACCACCACTTTTTTTTTTTTGAATCTCATGGAACAGGATATGAATGAGTTTTTCTCTCTTTCAGCATCCAAATAAATCAATGGAACACCTGAAGAGTTTCAAAACATCTTTACTGTTCTTGCAGTTGTCATGGTGACAGTGACATCAGTGAGGCGTTCTGCGGGTCTCTGGTGTCAGCGGGCGGTTCTCGGGTCGGGAGGAGATCTGAGTGAATGCACTGAAGATCAGATCTACTCTTCCCACATCAGATCCAGCTCAGCTGCCGGATGGCATTTCCTGAGGGATCGTCACTGTGCCGCCTCACTGAGGAAGAGATGCACAACCTGAACCCGTCCTGTAGAGCCATAACGGCAGGTGAACCAGCGTTTCTCACGCCAGTGTTCTGGAATTCTGAGAGCTTCGGAATTTAGAATTTTGTGCAGAATTTTGATTCAACAGGCTGTGAAGAGATGAATCTCATGAAACAATAAAATTCCAATCCAGGTCATTTTTCACCCCAAAAAACAAAATATATAATTTTAAAAAGAAAACGAATATATATGTGGGACATTATATATATATATAGGATATATTTAGGACTATTATTTACACTGTAAAAAAGAATTGTTGGTTTAACTTAAAAAAGTAAGTTACCTGGTTGCCTTAATTTTTAGTTCATTGAAATTAAAAAATTGAGTTAAAACAATGAAGGCAATTGGTTTAATCAACAGAAACTCAAAATATTATGTTGTTATACAAGTTATTATTATTATTATTATTATTAAATTGGCATAAATTAAAGACCATAACAAAAAATACCACAATGTAAACATTCTTTACAGTTTAAAATAATATAATTATTTTGTAATTACAATAATGAGAATTTGGGGGAAATGAACTTAATTCATCATTAAACCGATGTCAGAATGAACAAAATAATAAAATAAAAATGATATACATCCTTACTGATTTTGAAGCGAAACATGTCCGAGACATTTTCACGAGACTCACTCATACACACTTTAAAACATTAGAATGACAGAATCAATAACTTCTAAGCACAGATCTCACGTCTATGAAGTCTGAAAGGATTTAAGAGGAAGAAGTTGAATCTGAATGAATCCAAACAGACAGTTGCTACTGAGCTGAATCATAATCAGAGAGCTGGTTATGAATGTGTTATGATGAATGTCTTCCCTGCAGAAGCGCTGCAATGTCTCGCTCCACATCTTCAGATGGACAGTGAAGATCATACCTGCAATAGACAATTCAGCAGAGCCACATGATACTGTAATTGTTCGTTCATTATATGGCTCTGTGGAATACTTGATTCTGATTGGTCATAGTGAACACTAAACTGTATAATTGGCCATGTAGTTTTGCTAATTTCATGTCTCGCTTAATCCACACTTTCTGTCTTCTTTTATTTTGTGACAGTGAATTTGGGAGCATATCTTGGTACCGTTTATAAGGAACTCCATCTGCAGTGATGAGAAACTTCTCGAAGTTCCATCGGATGTCATTCGCCTTAATGGGAGACCAGTAGAGCTTCCTGATGTCTCCAATGACAGGGTTGACAAACGGCAGAGTTTCCTGCAAGAACAAAGTCATGGGGTGCGTCTCAATCAGCTCTAGTTCAGTAGTCAGGGCACTGACCAGGGAGTTGGCCAAAAATCCCAAAATGCACCACAAAAACCAGGAAGTGTTGATGCTCACTATGCTCCCTTACCGGGAATGATGTCACATTTCTCAAGCTTGAAACATAAAATGCATGAGAATAAAGGTTGAAATGTTTTAAATATAGGCTAGAGAAGTGATTTGTGATGCGGTGCCGAACTGTAACGCACATACAGGTTCTTTCTGCATGTTTTCTATGCGTTTTGTTCAAATCAAATATTGCCATTCTGCCCATACTAGTTCTGAATATAGTCTACTTCATATATAACATTATGGAAATACTGTAAGGTTCAGTCAGATCACTCAAACCATATATGGAAATGTGTGTCTTTATATGGTCACCAATGGAGTCTGGATGTCATCTAGTGGAAAAGTTTGGTATTACGCCCAAACAAAATCTTTTATTGAACCTAAAATAAACCAAAAATTTGGAACATAACAGATTTATAGTTTTAATTTCCTTGAAGTTTTTCAGTTAAACTTGTTTTTTCAGTTCACTTCTACAAGAATCTCCTTTAAAAAGAGACCAACTTAAGTCTCCAAGTCTCCATGTGCTCCAAGATATTCAAGAGTTTTAACAATTTACGTTCAAAATGTTTAGGTCTGTGCTCAAAAACTGGGACTGACCGTTAAACTGAAACATTATCTGTTTCACTTTATGTTTGCAGCAGAGATCTACTTTTATGCATTTGGCATCTGTTTTTTTATATGTAGTGAATTTCATTGCATTCAAGGAATACATTACATCAGTTTATGCATTTACTGGGAATTGAACTCATCAGCTTCAGGAACCCTCTCAGATCTGATGAACTCATTTATGTGAAAGTTTTTTCTAACATTTAAAGATGAGAAATTGTGGGGAAGAATTCATAATGGTGATAAAAACCATGTTCCTTATAAAATAAATAGACTTTATTTTGTTTATGCAAATTATATTTTCCAATATATGCTGCTCTACAGAGTTACATTTGATTGATTGAGATAAACGCAGTACCTTCAGGAAGGCGTATAGAGGGTTTTCATCAGCGCCGTTCACCTCAATCCTGCTCAAGATGGGGAACTTTGGGAGAAAACCTCCTCCAGGTCTCACATACTGCAGAACATTCAGGGTTTCATGGTTCTCTTCTGTGGAAGAGTGGGTGAAATTATATTACTGGGGTCAGAAAAAAATATTACTGACCCCAAACTTTAAAATGGTGTTGAATTATCTTTCAGGTCTTTGAAGAATGTTCAAAACCAGCATACAGATGTGACAACTTGCCCCAGTATCCCTTTTATTTAATAAGCACACAACACTAGATTCTCCAGACTCTGGCATCTGGACCAGTAAGGAAGTCGACAGGTCTCACCAGGTGCCTGTAGGCCGAACTGATTGCAAGGGAATCCAAGCACAGTGAAGTTCAGACCTCCATACATGTCCATGAGTGCATTCATCCTGTGATACTGTACAGAGCATTTATTTCAGTTCTGATTATTCACATAAATCAATTTTTATTTATTTATTATTTTACAAATAAGTTAAACGGTTTTTAATTGACAGTTGCATCATATTAAAGGCACAATATGTAATTTTCGCCACTAGAGGTCGCTTATTCAAAACAAAGGCGTGGCTTGATTTTGCGTCATCTGTTGTCTTCACGTCTACATCCGGTGGAAAAGAATCCATCGGGACTCGGACAGAAATCATATTCATGGATTAGCTAATGTATTCAAGATTTATTAACATTACTGCAGTATGAAGCAGGGTGTTGGAGCTGAACGAGGCCGCTAGAGCGATTGCTAATGAGAGATGAGCGCGACACACGGCTCGAGAGCAGCGGAGCTTTTATTATGCCACAGACGAGCGCTTCCGCTTTTTCCGGTCATGAGTATGTGGGGTAACGCAGCGCTGTTTATCATATTAGATACATTTGAGTGTGTTGAAAGTTGTTATAATGCTGCTCTGCGTTCGCTCGGCGGCTGCTATGAGACACTTGTTGCACACTGCAGTAAGCTAGATCAATATTTAAAAACATGGTAAAACATGGTATTCACTGTAAATCAAGAAAACAAGACTAAGACTAACAGTGTTGAGCAATATAACATGATTCGTTCTCTGTCGATGAATGTATCCAAACAGTTGCTCACCTGTCTAATAAAACATATATATATATATTTAAGCGTCTTTTTGGTTCCTACAAAATAATGAGGGTAATGCGGGTGTAATTCCATTGATAGGTGACGCACGGACATGATCGTGTCCTGGTTAAAATTGCTTATTTCTCTGGATTTAAACATTCTTGGGAACATTTGGAATAATGTAAGCACACAAGTCAACAAAATATATAACACTGTTCTAGTGGTTTTGGGATGTTTTAATCTAAAAATCTTACATATTGTGCCTTTCACTTGTTGTTAATAGTTGAAAAAAAAAATTCTATACTTTCATACTGTATGTATATAACCTACAAATGCATTACATGATTTAATAAACTGTACTACTTAATGAAAATAAAACTTTAGGCATAGTTACCTCTTCAATGGTGGACCCTCAGAAGGTTGCCACGTTCACAATGAGAAGAACTTTTCCTCCGAAGATGCTGAGTGGGACGGCTTTTCCCTCCAGGGTCTCCATGGTGAAGTCATAAACTGAATTTGCAGCCATATTTGCTGTAAAGTCTCAGTTCTTGTGCACTAGTGTATCAGAGTGACTTTACGCTCTGTCCTCTGGCTCTCGGCTGCGTTTCATTCAGCGTTCGGTCTCTCTTGGCTCAGCAGAGGTTCTGCATGGATGACTCTATTGTTTTGAGCCGTTCATTTTTTGTCCCAGGTTTGCAAAGGTATGCTGACCCTGATGGTCATGTGAGTGTTCTCATTTCAATGGCCAGGTGATTGTAATAGTGTCATTGACCAACAGAAGCCCTCCACCTCACGTCCGATGAATCAGGTTGGGTTTTGTTTGTCTTCTAGGAGTCATCTAGAAATTATATATGACTACCATATAAATAAGACATTCAAAATTCATGCATTTACTGAAAGTTGTTGTATTTTTGTAGCCTAATTTATCTCATGTGGATATTTGAAGACCTGTTTGTTTGTTTGGTTGGATCTATTTATCATACATACATACATAACAATCGGTCTGTCTGTTATTTTCTGTTTGTCTATCTATCTAGACGTGCATACAAACAAACAAACAAATGTTTACCTATTCTGATTTATGAAAGCGCCACTGCTCTTCCGGGTCGTTAGATGGCAGCAGTGAGTCAACGGCGTCCTGTTGAATCCCTATCATCCTCTGCAGCAGCAGAACCCGGATGAGCCGGTCAGCTGTTTATCAATCATGATAAATAAAGTGCTCGGATCAGAGGGCAGTATCAGCATGGATCAAAACCCCGATGAACGCGTGCAAAACCACAGGTATATTTCATAAAGAGAGATCCAGGTGTGCATGGATTTAGAGAAACGTGCGCGTTCTTTTAGCTTGCATGCACACAAACACACGTTTGCATTCAGAGGTGCATCCAGTCAATGCATGCAAACAGCATCAGAACATTGCTGTGCTGTCCATATAAACACTGATTTTCTATGAGACAGTGGCTGCACTAGTTTGCACGCACATTAAAAACAGGAAGCATTTGGTTTGTGTCATCACTGTAGTCTTGCAGTAGTTAACGTGTTCATGACATTGTCTTTAAAACGGATGCATATTGCTCGTACTAAAAACAGGGCTTTTTGACTTTTAGGAACAATGTTGATAGCAGTATGTCAGTTTCTCATTTGTTTTGTATGCGTGCTGCATGCATTTAAAGGTGACCTACCCTTTTACATGATGTAATATAAGTCTCTGGTGTCCCCAGAATGTGTCTGTGAAGTTTCAGCTCAAAATCCCCCACAGATCATTTATTATAGCTTGTCAAATTTGCACTATTTGGGTGTGAGCAAAAACACGCCGTTTTTGTGTGTGTCCCTTTAAATGCAAATGAGCTGCTGCTCCCGGCCCCCTTTCCAGAAGAGGGCGGAGCTTTAACAGCTCGCGCTTCGGTTGCTCAACAACAACAAAGCTGGAGAATCTCACGCAGTCAAAATGAGGATTTTGTTCAGTCTTACGTTGTTCAAACCGGAGTCGACACTGATGGAGAGACTCAGGAAGAAGTTACAACATTTAGACGTTTCTGAATGGTTAGTGGATACATTAATGTAGTTGCTGTGGAGTTGATTCAACTCATCTACTAGCATGTGCCGTCATGTTAATCTTTTGTGCAAATCCAGCATTGAATTGACCCTCGTTTGTGAAGCAGTCTGGTGTAAAATGACGGCATGATAACAACACTCTACTACAACAACTCTTCCTCTTCTCTAAATCAGCCCAACATGGCCCCGCCCCTTTGATGCGTGTTCTCGGGGGCGGGGTTTATGTAAATTTTAGGGTTTGTGATGTCACTAACCCAGGAAGAATCTCTTAGTCGACTGTAGTCGATTTCTGTAAAAGTATCTTACCTACTTTTACAGAAAGTAGGTAAGATACTTTTACAGATACTTATACTTTTGGGGCAGTCGTGGCCTAATGGATAGAGAGTCGGACTTGTAACCCAAAGGTCATGGGTTCGAGTCTCAGGTCCGGCAGGGATTGTCGGTGAGGGGAGTGTATGTCCAGCGCTCTCCCCACCCTCAATACCACGACTGAGGTGAGACCCTTGAGCAAGGCACCGTACCCCCAACTGCTCCCCGGGCGCCGCAGCAATGGCTGCCCACTGCTCCGGGTGTGTGTTCACGGTGTGTGTGTTCACTGCTGTGTGTGTGCACTTGGATGGGTTAAATGCAGCGCACAAATTCCGAGTATGGGTCACCATACTTGGCCACATGTCACTTCACTTCACTAACTCTCCTCTTACCGTATGTGTTATGGCATGACTGTTTTTGTGTGTTTTATGTTGTGACAGGTGTCAGCTGCTGGACCTGCCCTGGGAGGATGTGTTAGTTACACACGTGTTCTGCTACCTGCCGCTGCGTCACATGGTCAGCCTGCAGCGCGTCAGCAAGAGCTTTCGTTCTCTCGTTCAGGTGTACCTGGCCAACTGCCATAAGTTTGACCCTGCACAGGTGAGGGGAAAAAACTTTGGTATGCATGTACAGTATCAGCCACGCATGTGTTTTAAATTTGTAAATTATATTTTGTATTTTTGATCAAATAAATGCAGGCTTGATAAGCATAAGGGACTTTAAAAACATTAAAAATAGTAATATTTCCAAACTTTTGACCGGTACTGTGTATAATGCACTGCATATGTACAGTCGCTGGAATATCTCTGTTGCACTGTATTTCATCAAACTTGCACACTATCCTTCCTGTGTTTCTCCTCAGACGGGGCCTCACATTCCTAAAGAAGCCTTCTGCTCCATGCTTCGCCACAATCAAGTTCTCCACCATCTCTGCGTCACCAACTGCTCCGATTGGATCACTGACAAAGAGCTGCTGCCCGTGATTGGTCAGAACCAGCACCTGCTGCGCATGGACATGCGTAGCTGTGTGCATCTGAGCCGTCACGCGCTGGTGGCGGTGTCTCTGAGCTGCCCGCGCCTGCAGCACCTGAGCCTGGCGCACTGCGAGTGGGTGGACAGCCTGGCGCTGCGCAGCCTGGCGGATCACTGCTCGGACCTGCGCTCGCTGGATGTGACCGCCTGCAGACAGCTGAAGGACGAGGTCATGTGCTACGTGGCGGGGAAGTGCCCGGCGTTGCGGTCGCTCTCAGTGGCTGTTAATGCCAACATCACGGACATAGCGGTGGAGGAAGTGGCGAAGAAGTGCAGAGAGCTGGAGAGGCTGGACCTCACGGGGTGCCTGCGAGTACGGAACGAAGCTATCAGGTGTGTTTGTGTTTGTGGTTAGAAGCAGTTTGTTTTGAAGCTCATATCTAATTAGGGCTGCATGATTTGGAGAAAAGATCCAGTTGTAAATTATGCATTTATTTATTTTCCCCTGGAATTCATTATATCATTTGGTTATTTGGTGTCCTTTTGGAGTCTCAAATTGTCCTTTTTTGGAAAGACACCTAAATTTACCTCGAAAAAAGCTTGCAGAAAATACAGTTTTGTGAGAATCACACCTCAATCTGATGGTTTGCTTTGCTGGATATAGCAAATGATGACAAAATGAACGTGATAAACAAGATAAATGGTGTATGCTTAATTTCACGATAAGTGTGCGATTAATCACACAAATTTAATTGCGAATTTTTAAATTTGAATCTATTGACAGGCCTAATTAATATTATTACAAATTGATTATTACTACTGTTAAAATGATTACTATTTGTGTATTATATTGTTACTAAATAAACTAAATAAAAATATTAAACATTATTACTATTGTAGTATTTCACTGTAAAATAATAAATTCAAGTATTTAAGAAAGATATAATAAAACAAAATCTCTAGATCCTGCTTGTTTTGGCCAAAAAATTGTCATTGTATATAAATATGACTATATAATAATAATAATATAAAGTCATATTATAAATA
>RJVU01067364.1:6739553-6776112 GCA_003731715.1 Anabarilius grahami | reverse complement strand
AAGAAATATTTCTATTGTAATTTTTCAATGTACAACAAAAAACCTAAGTATTTAAGAAAAATATAATAATTATTTTATTTTACAGTAAAACTGTAAAATTACAATACTAACATTTATGATTGTCTTAATTTTGTTTAATTTATAATTTGTATTTTAGTGGAAACAAGGACTCTTAAAGCTTCTCGGTTGTTGACAACAGTTGATTTATAAGTGCTTCTCATTACAAGTTTAAGAAGATGATTGCACATATTGTTCCCAAATGCATAAGTGGCTCAAATTCAAAGCAAATGAAGTTTGTGTTGAGCAGCATTTACTGTGAATCGAGACGCTCGCTACAAACACCAGACCATGAGCTGCTCACGTGTAAATAAACACAGTACCGCCCTTCACTCCGAAACATGCGGTGCATAAATGTATTTCATTACATCGCAGTATTTGCGATTTGATAATATGTGATATCTGTAGTCTTGGCCTGTGTAAATTCAGTAACAATATTTAGACGAGAGATTGTTTGGGAAAGTAATTTAGCAAATGCAATCTCATTATGGTGTCTACATAGGCAGCGCAGTACATTTTGAAAACAGAGCCTATTAATAACTGTTTGTTTGTGTGTTCAGGACGTTAGCGGAGTACTGCCCCAAACTGCAGTCTCTCAAAGTGAACCACTGTCACAACGTAACCGAGTCCAGTCTGGGTGTCCTGCGCCGGCGTAATGTGGAGATCGATGTGGAGCCTCCCCTGCAGAGGGCGCTAGTGCTGCTGCAGGACGTTGTGGGATTCGCTCCGTTTATTAATCTGCAGATTTAGCACTACAGGAACATCTGGGCCATTCTGGAGTCCTGAAGAGGTGAGTTACCAGATCAGAACTGGCAAAAAGACATGAAATCAAAACTAACCCCATTTGCTTCTTAAAGGGATAGTTCACCCAAAAATTAAAATTATCCCATGATTTACTCACCCTCAAGCCATCCTAGGTGTATATGACGAACATAATCGGAGTTATATTAAAAAATATCCTGGCTCTTCCAAGCTTTATAATGGGAGTGAATGGGGCTCAAGATTTTGAAGCCCAAAAAAGCGCATCCATCCATCATAAAAGTAATCCACACGGCTCCAGGGGGTTAATAAAGGCCTTCTGAAGTGAAACAATGAGTTTTGTAAGAAAAATATCCATATTGAAAACTTTATAAACTATAATCACTGGCTTCCAGCAACATATTCCGTATGTAAGTCTTGTTCCGACGGAAGAGTGACCTCTGACCCGACACATGACTTAGGTTCAAACAAGTAGGGCTGTGCAACAAATTCAAGCTCCTCTTCTCTTATTTTGAAATCCTTTGACATTTCTCTTTAAAAACTTTTGTTTTAGACTTCTAAATCATGACCGGTGTTTTGTTTTGCTCTATACTCTACGCTTCCGCGTTCATCAATACGTCATGCATTGGGTCAGAGGTCACTCTTCCATCTGAACTAGCCGTTACCGGAAGCCAGTGATTATAGTTTATAAAGTTTTAAATATGGATATTTTTCTTAGAAAAACCCATCACTTCGCTTCAGAAGGCCTTTATTAACCCCCTGGAGCCGTGTGGATTACTTTTATGATGGATGGATGCGCTTTTTTGGGCTTCAAAATCTTGAGCTCCATTCACTCCCATTATAAAGCTTGGAAGAGCCAGGATATTTTTTATTATAACTCCGATTACGTTCGTCATATACACCTAGGATGGCTTGAGGGTGAGTAAATCATAGGATAATTTTTCATTTTTGGGTGAACTATCGCTTTAATACATGTTTATTGTGTATGATTAGTGCAAATTATGTTTTTGTAATCTTTCATCATTATGTAGTGCCTCTGGTTAGTCTTTTTGCTTCTAATATGTGAAATGTTTGTTTTGTTTCACAGGTCCTCTCTCATCCATGATCTTTCATGAACACATTTTTACACCAATGCAATATTACAGAAGACACATCAACAAACCCACATCTCAAGTGCTTGATTGTTTGTGTATTTTAGCCTTTAAAAAAAAAAAAACCACTACGATTTCTTTGGTTTAAAACGGCAGGTGCTGCAGGTTTTCTGAATGGGGGCTCAATTAAATCTTGTCCCTTATGAAACATCTTATTTATTGAAGCAGCTTTCTCTGTTTTTCATGCACCAAATGTTGTATCATTTTGCACTTATGAAATACTGTAATATTTGCACTTTTTTTCAGTCCTGGACCATCAGGTTCTCTCTCGGCTTCATTAGACAAATCTGTAAACAGGAAGGCAGATCTTCCTCAGAAGCAATCAAATCATGTTTTACAGAAGCATACTGGTAGATTCAGAGCTCTGTGTTGATTTTATCCCTATTTAATCTAGTAATAGAAAAGAATAGCATCATTATGATAAGGAACTGAACAATATAGATTCTTATTTACATGTGAATCATATGCATATCGATTCATATGCACTTTGAAACCTCAGTTTTTGGGTAAATTCACACTTGTGTCAGTGTGAAAAGGATTGAAGCTGGAAAACTAATATTGGTTCTGATTTACTCAGTGTTTATTTGAATAAGACACATCTTATTGTATATTTTATCTGCAAATAAGTGCACAGAAATAGACTCTTTGCTGGTATTGCTCTGTATGTTGCATTTATAATATTTAATCAAGACCCAATTTACAGAATTGAAACATGTTTTTAAAGTGTGGCCTATCACAATGTGCTTTTTTTGTATGTTTGGGGTCTTTTACGACCTTTTATATGTATTGCATTATTATGAGTATTTCAATGAGTATCATGACGCAATTTCTTGGACAATTGTTCAACTATCACAATGGTATATGATTTGTGCACATGCACTGTGCTTTAATGTGTTTTGCTTTAATTCTGTGCGGTTGTAAATAATTAAGTGCATATATGTTTTATGCAAATTGCTGAGAAAATATAAAGTCTTATGCAATATGATGCTTTGAAGTATTATTTGGTCTTGGATCACTTGGTAAGTTTGTGGTATTAAAGGAGCAGGATGTTTTAACCTTTTAACTTTAACGCTAATTAACCACAAGTTTTCAGATGGATGGAAGGATCTATGATTAATTGCAGAATAGGAGTGGGAATTTGATTTGGGTTTTGCATTAATATGCAAACGCTTTGTTTCTGTAATGCATCTGTTTTAACCTCAAAGTCTTTAAGGAGTTTAGTTATGGAGATCAAATCCTGCAAGAAAAAGTGGTTTACTCTTGATTCATACATGGAAGTCTTGCTTGATAATTCTGAAACTACACATGCCTAGACATTATTAAAATTAACTGCTTCTCTACATGAATAGAGGGAGGTTGGCGTCCTAATGACCTGAATTACAGAATTATTAGTCATATAGCTTTATTATCCGTGCTGATCCCTGAAACTCAAACTGGTTCTGGATTGAGAAACACCTTGTGTATAGGTCATTTTTGATTTCTATGAGCTCCAAAAATCTATTTAAATAGGTACAAAAAAGTATATTTGTGCCTACATTTTGTATAAGTGTGAAATGATGAATGCACAAGACAGACATGAAATTAAATTGTGCGCCTTTCTCCTCAAAGAAAAAACGATTTCCAGGTCTTGTGTGTCTCTTTGAAATTCGTCATAGATCAGAAACATTTGATTTGCATAGACTCGCTTATTAAATTGGGATCACAGCAGTTGTTTGGGGTTTGTTTGCCTCTGGAGACTCGACCTGAAAAACTCGTCACACCTGTCAGTAATTTCAGCACGCGAGTCCTGAGCATGCGCGCTGCGTCTGTGATGGAATACTAACGCACTGCATAGTTCACACACTTCATAGAGCGAGCAGGTGGAATGGCATTTCACAAGAAACAGGTGGTGAGAATGGGCGGGGCTTAGCGGATCATACGCTGTCTAATTGGTCAGCGTCTCAATTATAATGATTAATAATAATTAGCTAGGCTACGGGAAATAATCATGTCTTTATTCATTAAGAATATTGAGCAGATAAAGAATTGTATAGATGCAATTTCAAAATCCGTAGAGAAATATTTGCTTCAGTATCCCTATCTTCTCTTTCTCTTATCTCCCTACCTGTTTAACTTTATTTGTATGATATTTTAATTTATATATATATATATATATATAAACAAATATTTCATCATTTAANNAATAATATCGACTAAGAGACAAAACTAGGACGAATTTCAATACACACGACAGGTAATATATTTTCAAATTAATATATTTAAACGGTTACACTGTTTATCATACCAATGTCCCCAATAATTTTGAATTAATTTATACAAATAGAAACAAATCTTTATTTTGTAACTCTATTTATTTATTTTTTTTAATTGGAGGGCGACAGCGCTGTCACGAGCACGAGGTACTTGTTACTTTTTTCAGCGCTGCTCAGAACGAACCAATCACAATCAATTGTGATTACTGTGTGTGTTTTATACTAATCGATTCTATCGACTAAAAGACAAAACTAGGACGAATTTCAATATACACGACAGGTAATGTACTTTCAAATTAATATATTTAAACGGTTACACTGTTTATCATACCAATGTCCCCAATAATTTTGAATTAAATTTGACTGCAGCGCGAGGATTCCTCTATATGAGCCAACAAGCGCCCCCTGGAGGAAGACACACTGTAATGTAACAAGTAACAGCAGCGCGTTCCGACTTCCTCGCGTACTGCACTACTAGTAGGAGAAGTATGGTAGAGCGTGATTTAGAACAAACCTCGTGCTCCTACCGGCGGGGCTGATGTCTGACTCTATTAGTTAGACACACTCTGTTCTCTGCTGTCCTCTTCATTCCCCCCCAAAACACGAATGCAAGACCGAGTCGAGGAGCTGTCCACTTCAGCACCGCCAGCGGTACAGCCCGGTACAACCCAGGCAGAGCCTCATGATGATGAAGATGATGATGATGATGATGCTGCTGAGTGCATGCGGACTGCAGTAACACACCAGCAGCAGCAGCAGCACCAACAGCCCCGCATTCCTCCATCCACACAGCCACCTGAGCCTCCGGTAAGAGTTTCTCCTGTTTCATGCGTGTCTGCGGGGTTTTGTGTGGAGCTGATGTCCTGATGCATTGACATGCTGTTGCATTGCTGCATGCAGAAACATTGCAGTCAGGCTGGGGGAAATGTCACATTCAAACACATGCTGCTGGATCAGTGTTGATTTCTGAGATGTGGCCTGAGATTGCTTGTGCTAAAGGACACCGGACAGGCGAGCTTTTAAATGATCAAGTAAAGCTTCGTTTGCTGGGATATTCAGGATTTTGGTTGTTTATCTTTCTATAATACAAATCATTTAGTAAGTTCTTCTCTGAAAGTGTTGGAATCAACCAGTTGATCATTCTAGGACGTTGAGGTCATCACTCTGTGGATGATTTGATGTGCTTCAATGCTGTTTTATTGCATTTAAAGGTTGAGGTGTCTAGTAAATGTCCCTTTCTTACTGGTGTTTGGATATAAAACCCTACATAAGTTTTTATGAAATGAGTTTCTGTGTGCTGTTTGATGGGTTTTTAATGGCTGGTATTGATTTAATGCAGACGTATGGACAATAAAACTTAATGATGAGAAACTGAGATGCATTCATAACGGCAGACATCAAGAAATCTCTTATTTAACACATTTTCCCCTGAAATTTACTTTTATTTATCAACCAGGCCAATTAATTAGCCAATATTTGTCTCTCTTGAGATTATCTGACAATTACTGCACTGTAAAAAATTACAGATTTTTTGAAGTTGCACATAAAACAAAGATTACTGAGTATATTTTACAAGAAAATACTACTTGCCATTTCTTTGCAATTGTTTTGTGAAATTTACTTGCAATTTTTGAATGAAAATTGTTATTGTGCACCTAATGTTTTTCAGTGTGTGCCCATTTGCCAAATTAATAAGTTTTTTCCCACTTGTATAGTTTCCGAATTTACCAACAATCTTGTCAAGTATTTGTAATGGTGTAAATTAATTCTGTGTACAGTATTTTTGCTCTCATAATCAAGTTGTATTGGCATTATATCAGCCTTCATCCATCAATTTTGGCATATAATGGCAATATGCAAAACATAATGACTTATTTTCAAAAAAGAATAGGATCTTGCGCACTTTTCAGTCCACATATAACATGATTTCCAAGATACAATGAAATCCTTCCAAAAAGAGTAAAAAAAACTAATTTGCTGCGTATCCGAAAAAGGATTGCATGCCGAGATACTAGCAATCTTCTTTTATTATTTATGATGCAACAAATAAAGTGTTCAATGGGAAATGAGAATGACTTATACAACATGTTTTGGTGCACAATATTCACGTAAAATTCACACAAAACATCAAACTGAACGTGTTTATTATTCATTGACAGGTCTGCTGGTAGATTTCGCTTTGGCACAAAGAGTAACTAACACTTAATCGGGCAAGCCGGCACTGTTAACAGCTGATGTGATAACCTCAGAAATTGCCGGATTAATCAGCCTGGCCAATATATCTTTAGTGCTGTTAAATCTGTTGGGTCTCGCTCAGTCTCTGTCTGCTTTTGCCGGCGAGAGTAGACGCTGTCCTGAGAAAGACGTTTGAGTCTTTAAGGATGATGAATTATAGTGTCTGACACAAAAGCTGCAGGTGCCGTGACCGTTCGGGATACAAATGGCACGTCCTTTAGCATGGAGAGAGAAAGAGCGGGAAAGCAAATAAGAGACTGAGAAGGATGAAATTATGAGTCATGGCTTGAGTTGTCTGTCTGAGGGTCAGGTGTGATGTTCGTCTTCATCAGCATGATGTTGCAGAGAGGGTTCCAGACAGCTTGAAGAAAGAGATGTCATCTTCCGTTTAAAAAATCTCTCCATTTGTTCTCTTTTTATCATGACATACTTATCATATTTGAGCTCTTTGAGGTCAGTTTTGACTTCATTCTAGATATAAAAGAGGTGTATGCTCCACCGCTATTGGAATGTAGATATCAGCATAAAACAACCCAAGTTGGGTTGAAAATGTACAAAGCGATTGGGTTGTTTTAACCCAGGGATTGGGTCGTTTTAACCAAACGAATGGGTCGTTTTAACCCAGCGATTGGGTCGTTTTAACCAAGCAATTGGGTTATTGGGTCGTTTTTAATCCAGCGAATGAGTCATTTTAACCCAGGGATTGGGTCGTTTTAACCAAACGAATGGGTCGTTTTAACCCAGCGATTGGATTATTGGGTCGTTTTTAATCCAGCGAATGGGTTGTTTTTAACCCAGTGAATGAGTCGTTTTTAACCCAGTGAATGAGTCGTTTTAACCCAGTGAATGAGTCGTTTTAACCCAGTGAATGAGTCGTTTTAACCCAGTGAATGAGTCGTTTTAACCCAGTGAATGAGTCATTTTAACCCAGTGAATGAGTCGTTTTAACCCAGTGAATGAGTCGTTTTAACCCAGTGAATGAGTCGTTTTAACCCAGTGACTGGGTCGTTTTAACCCAGCGATTGGATTATTGGGTCGTTTTTAATCCAGCGAATGGGTTGTTTTTAACCCAGTGAATGAGTCGTTTTAACCCAGTGAATGGGTCGTTTTAACCCAGTGACTGGGTCGTTTTAACCCAGGGATTGGGTTGTTTTAACCAAACGAATGGGTCGTTTTAACCCAGCGATTGGGTTATTGGGTCGTTTTTAATCCAGCGATTGGGTTATTGGGTCGTTTTTAATCCAGCGAATGGGTTGTTTTTAACCCAGCGAATGGGTTGTTTTTAACCCAGTGAATGAGTCGTTTTAACCCAGTGAATGAGTCGTTTTAACCCAGTGAATGGGTCGTTTTAACCCGGCGATTGGGTCGTCTTAACCCGGCGACTGGGTCATTTTTAACCCGGCGACTGGGTCATTTTTAACCCGGCGACTGGGTCATTTTAACCCAGGGATTGGGTCGTTTTTAATCCAGCGATTGGGTCGTTTTTAATCCAGCGAATGGGTCGTTTTTAACCCAGCGATTGGGTTAAATGTTTGACACAACCTGCTGGGTAGTTTTATTTAACTCAACTATTGTATAAAAATTACTGTATTGCTATCTTAAAATGAACCCAAAAAAAGAACATTTATTAATAATTTTAATGAATAATAATTAAACAATAAACATGTATTAAATTGCTTATTAATAAATGTTCACCTTTTGATTATTATTGTTGCCTCTAGTAATTATATGTCTGATTTTAATTTCCAAACTATTTTGGGTTCATTTTAAGCCAGACATATAGTCATTTTTAATCAATAGTTGAGTTAAATAAAACTATCTAGCACATTGGTCAAACATTTAACCCAACTGCTGGGTTTGTCCATTTTCAACCCAACTTGGGTTGTTTTTAACCCAGCATTTTTTTAGAGTGACTGTGACATGCGTATTTTTTCCACACTGTCATCTGTTGGTGATATTGGAGATGTATGCTGTTGCATTGTTAGTAATTTGGTACTGTAATTTAATCAAGTCATTAATTTTCAGTAATTTCTTTAAAGCTGAAGTGTGACATTTTTTCCATTGCTAAAATAACTTGGTGAGACAGTTGTAAGTAAACCATTTTTGGTATTTCCCTGAAAAGTGTTAAAATTGTGACTCTGGCACATTCAGGTTTTGTTTGATTGTAAGACGGAAGGAGTTGTTTGGGAAGATTGTTTGAAAAGCCATTGCAGTTTTCTTTGGTGGTGCTTTTGACGCAGAAATTACACACTTCAGCTTTAAAAAAACAACACCAACAGACAAGCGTGCAATGAATTGCAAAATGTAGGCCATAAGACTCTTATGGTGCTTTCACTTGTCTGTATATTGATTCACTCAACTGTTCAAAAGATTTTTTGATTTCAGTGAAGACATTTATAATGTTACAAAAGATTTATATTTCAAATTAATGTTTTTCTTTTGAACTTTTTTTATTCATCAAATAATACTGAAGTAAAGGATTGGTTTCCACCAAATTGTTTAGTAAAAACTGTTTTCAACGTTGATAATAATCAGAATGATTTCTGGAGGATCACATGACACTGAAGATGCATTGATCGCAGGAATAAATTACATTTTAGAATATATTTGATAAAATAGATAACCATTAGAGACTTCTTTCAGAAACATTTTAACAATGTTTTGAACTTTATTTGTTAGGAAAAAAGTCTCTTTACTCCAAAAATATGTTTCTTGACTTTTCACCACCTGAATTGTGCACCATACAAACTTTTTTTGTCTTTTGACGTACTGATATCTTGATATGCCAGGCAGATATTTTGCTGTTTTGCAATTATCGGCTGAAAACTTTCAATGTTTTGCTGATTTACAGAAGTGCTTTGTGTCAGTACAACATTTAGTATAAAATGGTATAAAATAACTCTTCATTTATATTCAGAGAATTTGAGTATGTCTTATTTGTCGTCATTAAGCACTATATAGGTAACTGGCTGCCCTGCTGTCTAGATAGTGGCATCATTATCAGCCATTAAAAAAGCATATCCTTAACTAGTTTGCATAAGCGAAAATACCGAAATGATCGGTATCATAGCGTACGGTGGCACTGGATTCGTCAGTCCCCCCCCCCCTCTCGTTCTGTCTGATTAGTATTTTCTGGCTGTCGTCCTCTCATGTAACACACTTCTTATGAGGCCTGAGAATCAGTGAGAAACTCTTTCATCTCTCCGCCTGTTGCCCACACATGCTTTCTTCTTCCTACAGTCTCTTTCTTCTTTACACCCCCAATAACCTTTCATACATCTCCTTTCACACTCTCTTCTCTTTCTCCCACTCTCTCCATCTGTCTCTAAATGAAATGAATCAGTACTTCGCATGGAAACTGTAATTCAGCTCTGAAATGCATTGGAAGTGTACGTCATGAGATCAAATTAATAATTCAGAGATGCGTTACAGGTCAGCGTAACCTGCTGCCATTTCTTTTTTTCTTTTCATTTCTTGTTTCTGTTTTCAGACCACCTGGTGACCTCATCTCAAGATATTTGACAGAAAACAGGCCCTTTGCATGTGTGTGTGTGACCTATAATGCCCCTTTTTCAAGATGTAATATAAGACTCTGATGTCCCCAGAATGTGTCTGTGAAGTTTCAGCTCAAAATACCCCACAGATCATTTATTATAGCTTGTCAAATTTGCCCCTATTTGGGTGTGAGCAAAAACATGCTGTTTTTGTGTGTGTCCCTTTAAATGCAAATGAGCTGCTGCTCCCGGCCCCCTTTCCAGAAGAGGGCGGAGCTTTAACAGCTCATGCTTCAGTTGCTCAACAACAACAAAGTTGGAGAATCTCACGCAGCCAAAATGACGATTTTTTTTTCAGCCTTACATTGTTCAAACCGGAAACATTGTTGTTGTGTGTTCTTGGGGGCGGGGTTTATGTAAATTTTAGGGTTGTGATGTCACCAAGCTCGTTGTACTCCTTACCAGCCGTTTGTTGTAATCCTTAAAAAGTGATTTCTGTAAAAGAAAATATCTCCTTTGCATTGAACTTTGAGCGCTGTAACTTTGCAGATGTTGTTTATGATCAAACAGCAACATTACACACTAATGTTAAAAAAGTGAAATCATAATCAAGGACCACTTTAAGTTGGTTTACAACCATTAGTAAGCTTGTACCATGAAAATAATGCTGCACTAATTTAATTCAGACTCCATCTTAGAGACTATTTGATTCATCCTGAATGTTATTCAATCCCTGAGATTGTCAATCATGCCATTAACATCAACTGTATGATCCAGAACTCATTGATTCACATTCACAAAACAGGTTTGTGTGGAAATGGCCTTTGTCTGAGTATTATGCATCATGGCGTCCAGCTAAGTGAATAATGTTGTTCATTTGTGTAGATGACGGTTGAACTGATTAGTGCATCATGAGGATTGAATTACAGTAATGCTGTTTGTCTGTGTAAATTCACAAGGTTGTAAAGGTGATGATGTAAGGCCAGTGTAATGTTGTCTAAATGAAGTGTTGTGAGGTTTGGTTTATTTTCTATTTTGGAATGATTTATAATTTTCACCCACGCTCTGAAGGGCTTCACTTTATCACTATAAGACTACGAGATCCTAAGAGACTTAATGTTTATTTAATAAGTGTGTGATGTAGTGCTCTATGTGTGAACCCAAGAGAGTTGAGAGAGTCTTATGAAACCTTTCAAGAACATGTCCAGGTCATAGTTCACATATATATATATATATATATTTTTAGCATCATTAGTTTTCAGTGTCACATGATCCTTCAGAAATCAATATTCTGATTTGCTGCTCAAGAAACATTTCTGATTATTATCAATGTTGAAAAAAGTTCATATTTCTGTGGAAACCGTTTAACACAAATTGATATAGATATATAAATTGAACATAATTTAAATATTTTATAATAAAATACAGATTCTAATGAGAATCACCATTAAGATTTGGAAAAATGAATAAATAAATAAAATCAAAAATAAAACAGGCACATTACATTTAATGATTATTTGAGTCAAATGTGTTTAATTGTCATGACAGTAAGTTCACAATGCAGTTTTATGGTCCTAAAATTAGACTTTATTTTGTTTAAGTTCTCAACTTTTTTCTTTTGATTTTAAGGTAAATTACAGCCTGGACATGTTTTAGTGAGATTTACCCAATTATACGGATATGTCGGTGTAGAAAGGGTTCATCCGCTCCCTGAAGGTCTCAGATTAGCCGTGTTAATGGAAGGACTTGGCTCAGGGCTGCAGGTGTGTGTTTGTGTATCACAGACTGAAGGAGATAAATCCTATTAAGTAGAGGAGGGGAAAGTAGGTCTGTAGGAGCTGTGTGTGTGTGTGTGTGTGTGAGTGTGTGTGAGAGAGAGAGGGAGCTAATAAGATACATTGGACCACATCAGCACATGCTATTTTTGGCCTCTTTTAGTGGTGTTTGAATGCAAGCTTCACCATTACTATCACTCATACTTAGTGTGAGGGATTTGAACAAAATCCTGACACTAAGTACTAAACTTTGGCACGTAGCTCATCCCACATCATTTGCGGTACAGACGTGATTTTTTAAGTCATGTTGCATGACTGATGCACACGCTTGTAAATGCTCCATGTGTGCAGCGTTACAGGACACAGGCAGATGATTTCAGACAGACAGATGCATTTCTGATTTCTGAACTTTGGCCTTAGAGTGGTTATGTCATTAGGAGAGGTATAATATGGAAGACTGAAAGTCACCTCTATCGGCTGACTCGTACTGTATGACAGAACAGAACTAGTGTAACAGTAGCAATTAAATGATTAGTTTTACCTTATAAAACAGATCAGATTCATTCAAATTCCAATTGGATGAGCACCTTTCAAAACTGTTGTAAAAGGAAAATGCACCTCTACAGTAAAGATGGATGGATGGACGGACGGACGGACGGACGGACGGATGGATGGATTGATGATTAGTTGGGTAGACAGACGGATGGATGGACGGACGGACGGACGGATGGATGGATGGATGGATGGATGGACGGATGGATGGACGGACGGATGGATGGACGGACGGATGGACGGACGGACGGATGGATGGACGGACGGATGGATGGATGGACGGATGATTAGTTGGGTGGACGGACGGATGGATGGATGGATGGATGAATGGATGGATAGGTGGGTAGACAGACGGATGGATGGATAGGTGGGTAGTTGGCTAGATGGATGGATGGAAGGATGGATGGATGGGCGTTAGGATGGCTGGACGGATGGATGGATAGGTGGGTAGTTGGGTAGACAGACGGATGGATGGACGGACGATTGGTTGATGGATTGGTGGATGGATGGATGATTAGTTGGGTAGACGGACGAATGGATGGATGGGCAGATGGATGGATGGATGGGCGGATGGATGGATGGATGGATGTATGGATGGATCGGCGGACGGATGGATGTGCGGATGGATGGATGGATGGATAGGTGGGTAGACAGACGGATGAATGGATGGATGGACGGATGGATGGATGGATGGACGGATGGATAGACGGATGGATAGACGGACGGACGGACGGATGGATGGACGGATGGATGGACGGATGGATGGATGGATAATTGGTTAGACAGACAGATGAATGGATGGATGGATGGACGGATGGACGGATGGATGGATGGATGATTAGTTGGGTGGACAGACGGATGGATGGATGGATGGGTGGGTGGATGTAAGGAAGGATGGATGGATGGATGGATGATTAGTTGGGTAGATGGACGGACGGACGGACGGATGGATGGATGGATGGATGAATGGATGGATAGGTGGGTAGACATACAGACGGATGGATGGATGGGTGGGTGGATATAAGGATGGATGGATGGATGATTAGTTGGGTGGACGGACAGACGGATGGACGGACGGATGGACGGATGGATGGATGGGCGGGCGGATGGATGTGCGGATGGATGGATGGATGGATAAATGGTTAGACAGACGGATGAATGGACAGATAGACAGATAGATAGATAGATATTATTCATTTTAGATTATTATTAATTAATTAGTAGTGTTTGTTACGTTAAGCATGACTATTCTACTGTGGTTAGGAATTGAAATATTGCTAAACCTAAATATTAAACTTCTGTGTGAAATTCATCCTGCACCATATTGTGCTTATGTTCAAAAAATGTAAAAATAGAAGTTTTAAAAATAGTTTCAGCCGGAGTGGGAGGTATCTGTGTAAACACAAAGGACAATGGCTGATTTCTCTGTAGGTTTCTGGAATCGTGTTTTTGCCATCTCTGTTTTCATGGAGAATATGACACAGCTGCTGCTGATCAATCTTTTCTGAATATATTTCAGGAATGAGGACAAGTCACAGCACGTTTACGATCACGAGAGCTCGACCATCCCTCACGCACACTTTCCCCTTCTCAAGTGCTGTGATGTCAACAACACTTCAGATGCGAGATTTAGATGAAAGTATATGTCAGTGTATAAGGGAAGGTGTATTTTAGCTGCACCAGTTTTTCAGTGTTTGTTCTGTGTGATGCACTGCTCAGTTTTCTTTTATGCATGTCATTAATAATTTTGCATATTGTTGAATCATGTTAAGAATACATTTCTTCTTTTTTTAACTTTCCTTTTTGATATACAAATTTGTAGCTGTGTTGGATCTCCACTTGATGTCGAATGTAAAATGTGGCTCTTGTAGTGTCACTAATGTTGAAATCAGGTGTTAAACTCCTCTCACTCTACCTGTAGAGGCCTGTCCTGTTTCTGACATTCAGTAACCTCCTTCATATATACTTGTACTCAGTCAAAGTGACAGGTGTGCCTTTGGACAGAAACCAGTGTGAATTATTTTAAGTGGCACGAGAAAGTGAATGAGTGACAGAAAGGGAAGGAGAGAGAGAGATGGCGCTCATTCAGTTTGCTTGTCTCTATGGCTACAGCTTTCACCTCTCTGTGCTCAATAGAGCAGCTTTCTGATAATTCATGGCAAATGTATTCATCAGTCAGTCCATATAAATGTGCTAAATCCATGCGGATCAGTTTGATCAGAAGGAGCTTTGCTGTTACGACTGTCTTGAATTTGTATTCGTACTCTTTTGTTCCTGTTGTCATTCTCATGGGTGTTTTTTTTCTCACTTTTTAGATAGAAAGGAAACAACAGCACTGTAATCTGCTGAATTTTGAAATGCATTTGATTACAGAAAAATGCCATTGTATACTTACAGCAGAATCAAGCTTATATAGGCTAAAGGTGTATTTTGTCGAATTTTAGCATATAAATAACCCTGAAATATTTTTCCAAGTTTTAAACTAAACAAAGATTAAAGTTTAATTCAATGTGTTACATGCTATTTTTTTGTAATTATTAGTGAAATTTACTAGCAATTAAAGGGGACCTATAATGCTCTGGTGAATGTGTCTGTGAAGTTTCAGCTCAAAATCCCCCACAGATCATTTATTATAGCTTGTCAAATTTGCCCCTATGTGGGTGTGAGCAAAAAGCACGCCGTTTTTGTGTGTGTCCATTTAAATGCAAATGAGCTGCTGCTCCCGGCCCCCTTTCCAGAAGAGGGCAGAGCTTTAACAGCTCGTGCTTCGGTCGCTCAACATCAACAAAGCTGGAGAATCTCACGCAGTCAAAATGAGGATTGTCAGTAACGGTGTTCAGCCTTACATTGTTCAAACCGGAGTCGACACTGATGGAGAGATTCAGGAAGAAGTTACAACTTTTAGAATGAAACTGGATGTTTCTGAATGGTTAGTGGATACATTTATGTAGTTGCTGTGGAGTTGATT
This sequence comes from Anabarilius grahami, assembly GCA_003731715.1. Lineage (NCBI taxonomy): Eukaryota > Metazoa > Chordata > Actinopteri > Cypriniformes > Xenocyprididae > Anabarilius > Anabarilius grahami. The sequence goes on along the minus strand of RJVU01067364.1, from coordinate 6,760,869 downwards.
CAACTCATCGACTAGCATGTGCCGCCGTGTTAATCTTTTGTGCAAATCCAGCGTTGAATTGACCCTCGTTTGTGGAGCAGTCCGGCGTAAATTGACAGCATGACAACACCACTCTACTACAACAACTCTTCCTCTTCTCTAAAGCAGCCCAACATGACCGCACCCCCTTTGTTGCGTGTTCTCGGGGGCAGGGGCAAGAAGCTTTTTGTAGTCCCTACTGTTTGTTGTAGTCCTTAAACAGCGCATTCTTTAAAAGAAAATATCTCCTTTTGCATTGAACTTTGAGCGTTATAACTTTGCAGATGTTGTTTAAGCTCAAACAGCAACATTACACACTAACTAAAGTTAAAAAAGTGAAATCATAATCTACCGCCCCTTGAATGAACGACTCCAATTTTTTTCAGTGAATCTGACATGCCACAAAAGTCCAATTTTTGTCTTCAAGACAGTAAATAGTATCCATTTTGATTTCATACTGTCGTGTACTAAATAGTCAGCTGTCTGTCCTCTGAAGGAGAACCTGAGGACTGTGGTCAGATAGTCATGCAGCCGGCTAATATTAGCACAGATCCTGCTCTGTTGACATTAGAGACGGTTTCTGTGACGCTGTTTAATTAGACTGTGATTCTGGCTGTAAACATGCAGAAGATATACCTGGGGAACTCTGATTCCCGAGAGGGATCATTACGGCTGTTGCAATGTCTTATTCTTCCCCCTGTGACTGTTATAGTGCTTTTGGGCTTCTGTTGTTATAGTGAACCAAACTCACTGTCAGGTGAATGGCCCGGTGCAATTAGTGTGAATCTCACGAAGCCTGTCAACATGCATTTTCCTCTCATACTTCTCAAATAAACTGCAAGTGGATGTTTGCAAAATAAAAAGTGCAGCAGATTGTGGTATTTAGCGAGGCCTTTAATGAGGAAGGTAACAAAGCTGGTGATAAAGGTGTGAAGGTGTCTGTTTAAATGGCACAGATGGTTTTCAGTGAATTAGCTGAGATGGCCTGTAATACTCCTGCAGTGCTGAAGGATGAGTGAGTATTTTTGGAGACAGAAAGTCCAGGGAGAAAATGAGTGAAGGAGAGAGGGATGATATTGAGGAATCAGAGCAGGGTTATACTGTAAGGATCAACACAGGCTGTTTTGTATGTATGTGTTAGCTTGAATGTACACGTATGCATGCATATGTCATGAATATTAATTAGGTCAACAATCAAATAACATCAAATTATGATTAGAAATTATATGTGCAAAAGCTGTAGTTCACCCAAAAACTGAACAATGCATCTGTCATCGTTTACGTATCCTCATATCGTTTTATGTTAGCTCCAAAAAGAAGAGAATTTTGATTGTTGGACCAACTATCTGCTTTTATACATGCATGGAAGTTAATTTTCCTTACATTTGTGTGAGCATTTGTTCTTTTAAAATCAAGTGCACACATAAACACTTTTTTCCCAAAACTTAAACATTACAACATATTCTAGAAGATAACTTCTAGAATGTGTACTCTCAAATGTAAAGTTTGCTTTGGTATGTTTGTATTGATATGTTAGTAGATATAGTGCATAATCTGATATGTTTATTATTTATTTTACATCATAGCTTTTTTACTTGTTTAAACACTTTCAAAACCTGGAACTTTCTATGTATTTACAGGTTTAAATTAACAAAATTCCACATTATTTATTGTGGTTTCAGGCTTTTGGACACTTTTGAATGTGCACAGACAATAACTGTTTGAACCTAACTGTTTTAAAATTGTAAAACTCTACCAAATTAGTCTTCAGGTAGCTCAGCTAGAACATACTGATAAAAATGTATAGCTTGAATGCATAAATGTTGTAATTTTGAATAGCTATCAATGGAGGAAGGTGTTGTTACGGCATCTACCAGCAGGGGTTAACTGGGGCATGCTAACCAGCAAAACCTTGACCTGGTCTGTATACTTTTGATGCGTGCCAGCAGAAGTACAAATTACATTCAGTTGGGTGAGCTTACATTCAGGTTTAGTGGTTCTGGCTTCCCTATAAAGACACTTTCTTGGTGTAAACGGTGTCAGTGGAGGTTTTATTTTGGGAAAGTGAAAGGTTGTGTGCATGCATATGCGTGTTTCACTGATTGATTGTTGACATGAGAGCTGCTTTCATTTATCCTTCACTTGTGCTGCAGCAGCAAAGTCAATGACATGCACCTGCACTTTACAGAAGAGCATGTTAGTGTGTATGTGTGTGTGCAAAACACATGAGAGATCCTTCAATCAATCACCAAGCGTCTCAAAGGCTGCAGGAAGCACTTCTGTCGAGGTGTTTCATATTTCTAAGTAAAAAAACACAACACAATTGCTTATTTGTACAAGTGCATGTGTGAAAATGTAGGTAGGCCTATTATCCTGTGTGATGAAGAATTAGTCATTTTTTCAAAGTTGTCCAAGCTGGTGTACTTGATTCTGATTGGTCAGTCATGGCATTCTGTTGTCAGATTATTATTATTTTTTTAACGTAATGCCCAATTCATGTCCATTTATTCTCTTATTTAAATTCATCCTTTACATGGTTTAGAGGAAAAATTTGCAGTATCATCATATATACACATTTCTAATACTTGTGGGCCTGAATGGGAGTTTACTGTATGAGTCACTGAGGTTTAACTTAACACATGACGTAAATCTGTGTGTGTGTGTGTGTGTGCATGCGCTATGTGGGATTTTAGGGATTAATTTCTCTGCTAAGCAGTAAATAAGCCCATCCCTTCATGCAGATGGTCAATTTGTCATTTCTCATACAGAATGATGGTATTTTACCTTTTTTGCAAAATTTATTTTTAAGCAAAGCCAGTCAATTTAAGAAGGGTATGAGAAATGCAGTCTGGAAGTCTCTGTTCAGTGGTGTATTTAGTCTCTGCTGGAGAACATTCTCTCTGTTTGTTTAGTACTATAGAGCATAGGCTAAATGGATGGGTGAACGATAGAATGAGTATGTCATCAGTGAGAAAATGAGTCAGATGACCGTTGCTGGTATAATCGGGTTGCTGCCTCTCTGTAATTGGATTTCTACTCAAATGTCATGACGAGAAATGTACTGTACTTCTCTGCCACATTGTTGTGTTTCGTTTTGGATCTTGGAACAGTTTTGGATCTTGAAACAATTTGTCCTTACAGGCCCTGTTTTAACATTTAATGTCAACATAGACATTCATAATGGCATTTGTGCACTACATAGAATATTTAAGACAAGTCATTTTTGTTTGTTTAAACCTTTTCACAAGCCATGTTGTTTCAAAGCAGCTTTACAGAAATATCATGCATTAAGCTTTAAAGCTTATAAAGCTCAAGAAAACTAACAGTGATTGTGGCAAAGAGGAAAAAGGTAGCAATTGAACAATTGCAATTTATTGATTGTCCTTTCTACCTTTTATATTTTAGGTGCAATGGTCCATGCCATCTCCATCTGTAGTGGCTGGTCTGGCAGGAGAGGGTATCGGAAGAACGGCAGCTCCATGAACTAAAAATACACTCACAGACACAAGTCACAAGAGTTCACAAACTGACCCGAACAGGAAAGGGATCTCTGTCTTTCTCTGTCTGTCTTTTCTTCTGTCTTCATCTCAGTGTCACTTTGTGTTGTACTGTTATGACGCCATGTCTCAAACTGGAAAAGTCCTTCATTTGTATGTGGAGGTGAGATCCCCACCAGAGCATGATGGGAAAGGTAGTTCCTGTGAGACGACAGTGGAGCAAGATGGTCCCGTTGAGGCTTTGACCAAATTAGCACAGGCGGCATCTGGATTTACCACAACTCCCAGCAGCACATTCAAACCAAATGTAAGCTTCCTACTACAGCCCACACACAGTTCTCTGGATTCCCCTCAAAGACGCAGCATTCCCCAGCAAGAACCATTCCAGCAAGTGTCCTCTGGCCTCAATAACAACATTGACTGTAAACAATTAAAACATGTCCACTCGTCGTCATACTCTGGACGGACATCTGGTCCGGGGACTCCTTGTCGAGCCTGCAGTCATCACCAGGACTCTAAACCAGAGCTCGGACAGAGGTCCGTGGTTACTTTCAGCTACATTGAGAAGCCCCACATCAAAACTGTAGAGAGTCCTTGTAACAGTCCCAGTGGAATAACGGAGGCAGCGGCTTGCCCACGTAAGAGGTGTAGCGATCCAAAGCGGTCTCGACCTGCTGAATCTTCCTGCAATAATAGTCCATTTCACCAGCACATGGGTTATCCGGGATTTTGTTCCTCTATTTTGGATCCCATCGGTCAAGCTGCAACACAGCGAGCCCTGGAGGAGTTTGGCTCTCCCCAGTTGAGATGTAAGTTTTCCCGTGGCCCAGACTGGAGTCCGGAGATTCACCAACGCCAGAGGGCACGATGCCAGTCTTGGGCAGGTTCACCAGTGCCAAACTGCAGTGCCTACCGCCATGATCCTGACCCAGGCAGGGTAGGAGCTGCATGTGGTGTCTCCAAAAGCCCAGCATCAGATGCTATCTCATCCCACACGGGGCATAACAGCCAGCAGAAATCCACCTCCAGGTCCCAAGGATGCCCCAACCAGAACCCCCCTTCAAAACAAGACACTTCCGCTCCAGTCCGTCAAAGTTGGGGAAGCCGGGCTGAAGACAGGCCTCTGTCAGGACAAAAAACCAGCCTCACAAACACACCCACTCATGGTTTGAACCAGCTGAGTGGAAGCAATAACTCCTCAGCCCTGAAAAGTCCTGAGGTTGCCCGCAAGATTGCAGAAGAGGCCACCAAGGTGTCGACAATTTTCAACGAGGTCCGCAGTTCTCCTCCTCCCATTGTTTTCAGATCTAATGTAAGCAGCACAAACCATGGCTATTCTTCTAGAGAAATCCAGCATGAGACCTTACAACAGAGTCCAGTGCAGCATTTGGCTGTTAAGATGAACATACCTGTGCATGAAGACCATTCTACAACAAATGGGGTTCATCCGCACCTGCATGAAGCAACAGCTACTAAGAGTTCAGATGTAAGAGATGACCTGGCCAATCACTCATTCTGCTCTGTACCAGTGGGAGCACCTGATTCTCCAGCCCTCCCGTCTCGTCTTCTTCGTCCAAGTCTGTCCAATGCAGACGTGTGTTCTCCAATCCGAGATCCACGTCAGCTTAGAGCTGACCTGCCAGCCTCCGACAGCCCCACTTTACATCGTCACAAGCCTCCACAGTACACTGGAGAGGAGTGGACCTCTGGGGAACCCTGGTTCCTGGACGAGGAGGACTGGGATGACCATGTCATTGCAGAAAGCGTGGAGATCTCCAGGCGGTTGTTTATCGGTCAGAGTGTGGACGATTCTCCAGTTAGCTGGACATCTAGACAGCAGTGGAAAGAGCAAGCAAAGAAAGAGGAAGTGAAGTTCAGTTTGACAGAAAAACTTGAAGGGACTCTCAAGAGCAGTAGTCCAGTGTATAGAAAAAGGTATAGGGTTGAGGTCACAGAACAAGGAGAGGAGAATGTTAGCAATTCAGTATGTGGAACAAACCACAGCCTAGGGGAAAGTGTAGAGGAGATGACTAGGATAACGCAGCAGCAGAGACAGGCAGAATGGAGGAGAAGGCAGGCTTTGCTTCTAGGGCCAGTGGTATTAGAAGAGGGAGATGGGGAGAGAGGGGAGGATGAACAGGGGTTTGGAGAACACCAGGCTTTGGCTGGGTCATCCCCGAGCTCCAGTGGAGTAACGGGAAGCCTAGGAGACAGAGATTGCATCTCACCTGAGTCCAGCCAGAACAGCAACCACTCAGATCACCCATCATCAGGAATACAGGTAAGACATTGTTCATAAAACTATTGGTACATAAATGGTCTAATTCTTCCAGTGATTGTTACATTGGTTTAAGAACAGTTTAACTGATTAAATCACTTTAAATTGAAAATTACTCCAAGATTTACTCACTCTACTTACTCACCTAGGTGTATATGACTTTCTTCTTTCTGATGAACACAATCGGAGTTAGCTAGATATTTTACTTTATAATTTGTTAAATATGGATATTTTTCTTACACAAACACATCACTTCGCTTCAGAAGGCCTTTATTAACCCCCCAGAGCCGTATGGAGTACATTTATGATGGATGGATGCATTTTCTTGATCTTCAAACTCGTTGCCCCTGTTCACTGCTATTATAAAGCTTGAACGCATCAGGATATTTATTAATATAGTTCAGATTGTGTTCATCGGAGAGAAGAAAGTCATATACACCTAGGATGGCTTGAGGGTGAGTAAATCTTGGGGTAATTTTCATTTTAAAGTGAACTTTTAAAGTTCCTTTAAATGAATGACGCCCTTTGTTTGCAAGTACGTAGAGTTTAGTGTGTTAATTTTGTGTGGGTGTTGCAGTCGGATGGTGGTTCTTTGGTGCCTGGTCCATCTCTGCACTGTCAGAAAATTGCTCGTGCCAAGTGGGAGTTTCTGTTTGGCACTCCAGTAGAAAACACTGCCAGCGAACGAGAGAAGAGTGAGTAGTCTGTTGACCTCTTTAATATCACTTTTAATGATCACTTGGATTCCATCAAAAAAGCAATTAAGTGTTTTTTTTCTATGATTTTTAAGGCAGAAGTACATTTAGATCATCATTTAGTGTTTGTAAGTTACTCACTGAAATACAGTCATCAGCAAAAGACGTTTTTCCACTGTCTGGCCAAAAACGAGCATGTTTTCACTGTCACTTCTGTGGCTTGATCGGGCCTCATCGGGGCTTCATTGGGGCCAGGGATTTTTTGCCCTGCCGAATACATTGGTCCAAAGTGGGACAACTGGGGCTTGAGGAGTGGTCATGAACAAAGGCAGAGTTTATCTCTGGAGAGTCAGGAAAGAGTCAACACCATTATTCATTTCCCATGTTAGTTTATCAGGCTGCCAGCTAACTTTAACATATATGATATTTTAAACAATTTTCAGCTCAACTCACTTTCAGACACCAGCGAGTGTCACTTCTGATGGCAATCTGATGGGGATTCTGATCAACATATGAGGCAGAAATATATTTAGATGCGTTGCTAAAATCTACTCATGCTAACCATTGGCATGATTTTTTTTTTCCAAATGGTTCAGCGGAAATCCTCAATTTCATTGGCTGAGGTTACAGGGTAGGTTTAGGGACAGGGTTGGGTGTAGGCAGTCGTTACTGTGATTGACATGGCCAATGAAATGTTTAGAATCGGCTCCAAGGCGGGATTTCCGTTGAACTGGTTTGGAGGAAAAAATCACCCTAACCATTGTGATAATTAACACACGTATGTTTATGGAAAATACCAGAGACTGCTTGAAGAACGTAGACAAATCATGTATTTATTTGGTTGCATGTTTCAGCCCAGTGCTTTTGTTGATACCAGACTAATGCATCCCCATATGTCATAAAAAATATGCACTCCGGTTAACTCGTACAACTCATAACTCCTGTTTTCTGCTCGTAAACTCCCTCTATTGCTCTGGCTGAAAGGATAACAGTATAGTGAGATGGGAGAGATCACTCAAACCTCCTCAGATCCTCAGAAATGCTCACTCTTTCTAAAGAAATGTGACGTAAAACATATATTTCATCAATATTTTTCTAAATGTGTAAGCCTTTGGACTTAAAAGCATTAATGGAGTTGTTTTGTGCATTCTTGTGATCACAAATATATAGAAGCGAATCTCTTTTTATGTGAAACGGTATACCAGTTTGATTCCGCATGATTGATGTGCACTCCTGACACATTAATAAATTACTGTCACTGTAACATGTTTTATTGTAAAACATTGGTCAAATATTGATGCTGGAATCTTAAGTCTTTATGTAAAGACCAAACTTTCGCTTCTGTCATGCTCATTTTGCGATCTAGCTAGTTTTCAGTCAGCTGGTGAAATGGTGGGGTTGGGGGATGTCGTTCTATGGAGGCGTGTCAAGGGCGTGCTTTAGTGTAGCGCTGCAGGGCTACTGGCCCGATAGTGGAAACGCAATTTGATTTTGGCCTCGGTGCTTGAGGTCCGAGGCTATTGGCCCCACGTGGCACCTTATTAGCCCTGGCTCGCACTGGCCAAGCAGTGGAAAAGCGGCTATTGTCAGTATCAATGGCTCCAAATTGGATTGATTTATTTTCATTTATCCTCCTAGATGTTCCAGAATCCTCCACAGCTCCACCAAGTGGTCACTCCACCCCAATCCCGCCCTCTTTTCTGCCACTTGAGGAGCTTGCTCTGAGAGCTAATCACGATGTTCAACATGTAGAGGTGGAGTTAGTGACTCCGCCCCCTGCCGCCCCAGGCACCTCCCCCAAAACTGGCATAATTCGGCGAACTTTAAAATACTCTGAGACCGATCTGGACGCCGTTCCGTTACGATGTTATCGGGAGACAGACATAGATGAAGTCCTGTTAGCAGAGCAAGAGGACGCTGACTCGGCGTTTGGAAGTAACCGAAGTGTCATGGGAACTTCCTGCGCTGGGAGCAGCCCTCTAGGAGAGATGCCGAATGAAAGAACAGATGGACAGGAGGATGAGGAGGAGGAAGAGGAGGAGGTTGCGAGCTGGGTCACTGTCAGGATGCAGGGCGACGTGAGGAGATTGCTGGCCGATCAGGAGAGAAACGAAGAAGAGGAGTTTTACAGCATGATGCTAAAGAGGTGGGAACTGGGAAGTGGCAAACACGCATACTGATTTATTCTTTCAAGAAACTGTTTAAATATTTAATGTGGTGCAGAATATCAAAAATAACATAGTCATCTTTTTTTTAGGCCCCGAGATCATTTCATTAACGACCACCCGGCTCTGAAATCCCCCATCCTGGTCCGTGGCCCTCGAAGAAGGTCCGGAGACAGTTTGGACACATTCAGCCGGCATTTTGAGAACATCATGGAGTCACATCGTGCCAAGGGCACCTCCTACAGTAGTCTGGACAGTCTCGACCCTCTGACCTCTAGCACTCAAACGGTCCTGACCTTTGACCTCCCCACACTGACTCCGCAAGTGCAGGGTCAGATCTACCAGAGTGTGCGGCAAATTGTGGAGCTCAGCTTTGCTCCATTGGCTCACATAGAGATGCCCAGCCTCTCAGAGTCTGTGCTGACAATAACAGGGGACACCGATGCTACACGGGCGCCATCCAGTGAACGTCTCAGCAGTGGGTCCGACGATCGCAACGGGCAGAGCTGGCAGAGCAACCCACCACTTTCAATGCCCAGGTTTGTGTCATTTTCATCACTTAAGTGAGGAATTGTATGTCTTGTTGTATACTGTAAATTGTGGCAAATTTGGGTAGTATGGAAGTATGCCATTCTGAGCATACCTGTTCTTCATACGGATACTAATTTGTTGTTGCTCATACACTCATATAGTCTTTGCAATAGCTCAGTTTCTCCAGCAGAGGGAGTTTGCAACCAACAGTCTCTTTTGAAGTGAAACATACTGTACTTTGTTTACTATGGCTTGAATCTTGGTGAATCTTGGGGGAAAAAGTGCCAAGAAATGTTCTTTAATATTGTGATTTCTAAGCCTAAAGTAATTGATATTATTTTATATGTAATATTTAATGTCTTTTATTTATTATTAATTATATACACATTCCATTTTCAGTTTGGTTAGACAGTAAAGGGGTGAATTGCTTGAGGTGGATTGTAAGCAATTTTTCTTTCATCTATCCAAGTGTAGCTAATTTACTGTGTAATGATTCTGAATGACCGATTAGTCAGTTGGTTTAACCTTTTCCATCTGCTGCGCCCGTGCCTCGACCGCAGGCTGGGTTTAGACAGGAGTGTGTGTGTTTGTGTGTGTGTGAAGGACAGATAAAAGGCAAAGCCGACTGCTGGCAGAGAACTGAAGTAACTGCTGCATAGATCACCTTGAGACAAACATAGAAAACAGGAGGCTGGGAATAGTTTGAGGAATTTTCACAAGCAGAATTTTTCTTCATGAATCCTCATTTACAGGATGTATACTGTGATATTTTATATGTCCAGTGTCTCCTTTCTGTTTTTTGTTTTTTTTTTCTCATAAAAAAGGCACCTGTTGTATTTGGAGTCACAGGGCAGCATTGCCCATCACTCCTGTAGTAGCTCAACTAAACCACTAGGTGGTGACAGTCATTCATAAGTGCTATTTTCAAATGTGTAGAACCAAGCACACCATTAGAATGAAAAGCATCACTATACTATTGCTCATATTGATCAAACCACTCACATTTTAACAGAAAATAATGTATTAAAAAATCCCCAAGTTGGAAATGGATTAGATGCAACAAATTAAGTAATAAAATATTAACAGCATAATGGATTTGCACTGGTTAGCCAACCCGTAAACCAATCAAATCCTTAATAATGAGTGTCCTCATTTGTTATGCCAATTTAACACATTTGCGTGTTGTTCATTCAGCATGGCAGGAACAGTAGCAGCATTGTGGAAGTGCTTAGATCAACTTTAAGCCCAGTGACACAGAATAAGGTTCATTATCAAGCTGTTTGTATGTGAATATACACAATCATTTAAAAATTTGGGGTTAGTAAGATTTTTTGTTTGTTATATATACAATTTATTCCTGTGATGCAAAGCTGAATTTTCAGCAGCATTACTCCAGTCACATGATCATTCATAAATCATTCTAATATGCTGATTTGCTGCTCAAGAAACCTTTCTGATTATTATTAATGTTGAAAACTGTTGTGCTGCTTCATATTTTTGTGGAAACCATGATACATTTTGTTTTCAGGGTTCTTTGAGAAATAGAAAGTTCAAAAGAACGGCGCTTATTTCAAATATAAATCCTTTGTAACATTACAAATGTCTTTAAAGGCACAATATGTAATTTTCGCCACTAGAGGTCGCTTATTCAAAACAAAGGCGTAGCTTGATTTCGCGGAATCTGTTGTCTTCACATCTACAGCCGTTGGAAAAGAATCTGTCGGGACTCGGGCAGAAATCATATTCATGGATGAGCTAATGTATTCAAGATTTATTAACATTACTGCAGTTTGAAGCAGGGTGTTGGAGTGGAACGAAGTCGCTGGAGCGATTGCTAATGAGAGACGAGCGTGACACACGGCTCGAAAGCAGCGGAGCTTTTATTATGCCACAGACGAGCGCTTCCGCTTCTTCCGATCAAGCGTTTGTGGGCTAAAGCAGTGCTGTTTATCATATTAGATACATTTGAGTGTTGAAAGTTGTTATAATGCTGCTCTGCGTTCGCTCGGCGGCTGCTATGAGACACTTGTTGCACACTGCAGTAAGCTAGATCAATATTAGGCATGGTAAAACATGGTATTCGTGGTAAAATGAGATTTAAACAATAAAACCAGAAATCGAGGGTAACGAGGGTATGATGTCATGGATACATTTATGCATTTGGCAGACGCTTTTATCCAAAGCGACTTACATTGCATTATACTATACATTTGTATCTGAGTATGTGCAATCCCTGGGATCGAACCCATGACCTTGGCATTGCTAGTGCCACGCTCTAACCACTGAGCTACAGGAAAGCTATGTATGGATAGGTGACGCATGGACATGGTCCGTGTCCTGGGTAAAATTGCTTATTTCTCTGGATTTAAACATTCTTGAAAACATTTGAGATTATGTATAACATTGTTCTTGTGGTTTTTACATATTGTGCCTTTTTAAAGTCTTTTTTGATCTATTTAATGTATCCTGGATGAATAAAAGTGTTAATTTCTTTCACCAAAAAACTTACTGACCCCCAACTTTTATACGTTATTGTGTATATGAGTACATATTTAAAGCTGATCCTTAGTTTTGTTTTCTTTGTTAGTTTTGAATCAGTTTTGGAAGCAGCAGTTATTGAATGTATGATCAGATTTCTTCTGGCTTATCAACAATCCACTGCCCACTATCGGTCACACACGTCACTTTTACTGACTCATTGGATGTTTACCGCAAAACTGTACTGCAAAGTTTTAACACTTACAGTAAATGCACAAGCTAATACCCTTAATTCTAATACCATAATCCAAGTGATTTTAGAATGTGGTTGTTACACCTGTAAATAGCTAAACTGTGTGTCTACAGAGTAAGATTGAACACTCATTTGAGTCTGTTCGTGACCCATATGAGTATTTCATTCATTATTATTCTCAAGAGAATCATGATAAACAAAACATTTTAAAGTGCGTGTGAACTGATGCAGCGGGAGAGACTGAGAGATGTTACATGCCACACTGAACTGAGAAGGTCATTAGGGAGCGTCAACAAAGTTTGCAAAGAGAGAGAAAGCAGTGGGAAACTCATTGGGAAAGAAAAATCTGTGGGCTAAACAGTTCAAGGAGGGACTGAAATTACAGGATTGTTAGAATAGAGACATCCAACGACTAAACGATTAATTCAGTCACAAAGAGATTTACAACTGCAGCAAAGATGTCCACAAACACCTGAAGAGATATTTGAGCTTAGTCACTGGACGAACGGCGCAGGTGAAGTGCCAAAAGCCGAGCGTTAAATACAAACATGGCTGAGATCCAGAGAGTCACATCAGAGAGGCGTTTTGGCAGAGATGGTGTGAGAAAAAAGGCCCACTCAGTGTTTTGCTGGCATTGCTCTGCGCTGGAGGAGAGGAGCATTCTGACCCGCTGCCACACGCTGCACAGGTACAAGCGCTTTGGAAAGGATGCAGATCATCACTGTTTCGCTGTATTAATCTGTCATTGTCCTAATGAGTTTAATATAACAGTTTTCAGTGGAAATGGTTCATTACTAAGGGTTACAGAAACCTAGCAACAACCCAGAACACCCACAGTGAGCAGAAAATACTCACATTTGAGGATCTGTGAGTATTTACTGCAGCAAAGTGAATTTTATTAATGCATTTATCTATTTTGTTAGTGGTTTGATCAGTATGAGCAATAGTAATTGTAGTTATATGCTTTGAGCTTTTTCTTTTGGCCAAAATTATGACTATCAAATTGTTCACCCGTAGATGATCCATCCAGAAATATGCAGCAGTGTTATTTTATTTAGCATCATTGATATACTATTATAGTTTTTGTAAATATTTTGAGTGAGACGTATATTTTCTGTTTTCATTTTCATTTTAAAGTTGTAGTAATTTTGTTGTGTTTTTGTAATTTTTATTAGTTTTTTATATGTCTGTATAGTTTTAATTAAAGGGGCTATATGCCAGAATTTTCATAATCGCTTTTTTATTATCGTGTGAACGGCTTGTAATGAAACTTAAAAACGAGACCTAAAAATGAGACCTTTCTTGTTTATGAAAGTCGGATTTTATGTGAAGGACTCGGGACGATTTTGCCAGGAAAATCGCGTCACTTGGGAGTGTGCATGAGCAATTAGTTACTGGCTGCAGTTCACTTAATGGCCACTGTTGGCGCTAATAACAAGGGTTTCTGAATTCCACATAAAGCCACTTTAAGTTTTAGTTATTTTGGTACTTCAGCTTAAAGGGTTAGTTCACCCAAAATTGAAATTTCTGTCATTAATTACTCACCCTCATGTCCTTCCACACCATTAAGACCTTCATTCATCTTCAGAACACAAATTAAGATATTTTTGATGAAATCCAATGGTTCAGTGAGGCCCAGAAAGGTACTAAAAACATATTTAAAACAGTTAATGTGACTACAGTGGTTCAACCTTAATGTTATGAAGCGACGAGAATACTTTTTGTGTGCCAAAAAAACCCCAAAATAACGACTTTATTCAACAATATCTAGTGATGGGCGATTTCAAAAGACTGATTCATGAAGCTTAATGAATCATTTCTAAGCTTTGGGTGAACTAACCCTTTAATTAAATGAAAATGGGAAATGTTGCCTTGGCAACTAGATGAAATATTAATAAAAATAAGTTTGTTTATGGTTTTAGTGGTAGTTTTAGTTAACAATAATAACCCTGATATGGAGTAACCACTCATTTGTCGTGCTTGTCTCTTTAAGAACTATTTCTGTGCTTCCAGACGTCTTTGTTTGATTTTCACACATTTCTGCCCGTGGTTTGTTTTTCGTGTGGATTTAGGGTGAGTCATTGATAAGAAGGGGTTAGATGAGGACTGATGGCATTCAGCATACCATATTCATTTATAGAAACCAGAGGAAATCAGATCAATAGGTCACAATAACAAGTTAATAGAATTACAATGTGGAAATGATTTCTGACTGTAAAGCTGTTTGTGTTTGTTATTTAGTTTGGTAACCACGGTTTATGCCAAAATCCCACAGATACTACAGTTACAGCAGTGTTACTAGTGTAAATTCAACTTAATTTATCATCTCCTTCAAACAATGTAAGAAGCTTTCTGAATATTTTTGTTATTTAGTTTAATGTCAGCGGCTATACTGAAAAACATTTGTTTTACATGTTTTTGGTCACTACATAATTCCCAGACTTCTATTTGTTGTGATTTTATGATTATATTCCTCAAAAAATGTAGAAAATTGTAACACAGAGGAGGTGTTTGCCATGGTAAATTTTAGTAATGGTATCTATATATCTTGTAATGGCTTTTGTGCTTCATATAGGAAAGTACATTTTACATGAAATAGTGCTTCTTAGTCTATTATATTTCTGTTTTCATTACTTACAAAAAAGTACTGAAGTGGTGCAATGGTTCTGTGATGGTGTACTGAATGATTAATCATACACTATGGTATTTTAAGTAATACCACCACAACAACAACAACAAAAATCCATTATTTTCAGTGATTATTGATTATTTGGAGAGGATTTGATTATTGTTGTAAATGCATGTTCCCCAGCTCAGCTTTCAGAGATCATAACTCACCTCAGCACAACAGAATGAACTCATTTGTGTGTTTGTGTATTTGTTCAGAGAGAAATCTCCTCGCTTCACTGCAGACCCAGAGTTGGATCATGAACTGAGCGAGCGTTTGGGTTTAGGCAGTAATGACACTCTCAGTAACGGCAACCGCGCTGACCTGGAAGCTGCCAAACGTCTGGCCAAGCGGCTCTTCAACCTCGACGGCTTCAGGAAGTGTGACATTGCACGTCATTTGAGTAAAAAGTGAGCAAATCCTTTTCAATTCAAACTCATACTTGTTTGCCCTGAATGTTCCCTTCAGATGCATGACACAGCAGTGTTACTTACACACACACACACACACATATATATAAAATATGTATATGTAACCCTGGACCACAAAACCAGTCATATTTTCAAGCCAAAATTAATTCTGGCAATCTCACACACTTACATTCTCCTTTCATTCTTTTATTATAAATAACTATGTAAGAAGAAAATGTATGCATGTCTGAAATAAATATGTGTATGTAAGAGAAGAATGTACAGTGTGTGTGTGTTTGTGTGTGTGTGTGTTTGTGTGTGTGTTTGTGTGTTTGTGTGTTTGTGTGTTTGTGTGTTTGTGTGTGTGTGTGTGTGTGTGTGTGTGTGTGTGTGTGTGTGTGTGNATTTCGCTTTAATTTTAGTGTACATTTTAATAATTTTGTTATGTGCTTTTGTCAGTTTTATTAGTTGTTTTTTGTTTTTTTTGTTTTTTTACATTTATATTTATATTTAGCTTTAATTTATATTTATTGCAGTTTTAGTAAGCTGCCAAAGAAACATTTCTCATTTTTATTTGTTTTTTTATTTAAGTTTTTATCTAATATTTATATTTTATTTTATTTCAGCTTGAAAAGAAAAGTTTGTTATAATTATTAGTTAATAATTTTGTTGTTTATTCTTGCATATTTTTTTTATGTGTCAGAAATGGAGCAAATTATAAAATGTTCAATAATTTGTAATAACCTTTTTGGATATAGCACACTTCTGAATTGTTCGCAATAAAACCAGGAACACTCTAGAATGCAAATGCAGTACATTTTAAATTTTTATGTTGACTTTAAAATCAATCCTCATTGAGTTTGAGCCTCTTCACTGTGTTTCCTGTGACCTTGTGACTTCATCTCTTTGTCCTGTGCAGGTCTCTGTGCCGCTGCTGGAGTGTTAGTGTTATATAAAGCAGGTTTTCATGCAGCTTTTATTCTCTGGTTTTGCCTGTATTGCTCAGAGCATCTGTACTTTAAGAGCTTTTCTCTCTCTGACAGGTGCACCATGGGAATTTTCATCCACCGATGTATCTCTGACAGGCCTTGGACATGTCTGTCACCCTGCTTCCCTCGTCTCCCTTGTTTGTTCTTGCATTGTCCTCTTCTCTGATTGTCTTTTTTATATCTGACTCCTTTTTAGCAATGACTTCAGTCGCATGGTAGCAGAGGAATATCTGCACTACTTCAATTTTACAGGAATGACTTTGGACCAAGCGCTAAGGTCAGAATATTAATTATGCAAATGGTCAATAATTCAGTTTAAAGATACTGGACTCATTTATATATATTATATATATATATGACAGAGGCTTATAATATTTTTTTTTCATCAGTTTGTGTTTATCCCAGGGCATTTGTTTACTCTTGTTTGTTTATTTCAGGGCATTTCTAATAGAGTTTGCTCTGACGGGTGAGACGCAGGAGAGAGAGCGAATCTTAGCACACTTTTCCCGTCGATATCTGCAGTGCAATTCATCTCTCACACTATCCGAAGGTAAAACCCTCTTTGTGTGTGTGTGTGTGTGTGTGTGTGTGTGTCTGCGTCACATATGATAATAAGACCGTACATGAGTATATATAAATGTATGTATGTGGCTCTGTCTCGCAGACAGTGTCCACACGCTGACCTGCGCCCTCATGCTGCTCAACACAGACCTGCACGGCCACGTGAGTAAACGCATGGATGAACACTTATTATTACTTCACTATACAGACAAGTGTAATGGAGAGTGAAAATCTTCGATCTCAGCAACAGTGCAGCAGTGTAGTCACAGAGTTTCCACACTTTAAAGAACATGCATTAGGTTTCAAAAGTCTGAGAAAAAGTGGACCCATTATGCTTTTTAACATGTTCATCTTTCTTCAGTGTGTAATGTTGCTGTTTGAGCATGAAAAAGTCCCTCCAGCGGGAGTTATTCTCTATGTCAGTGTCACTGTTTCTGAAACGCCTCCATTGTAGTCTTGAGTTTTGACAGGAAAAAACATGTCACAATATTCCTCATTTAAAGAATTAAAAATCCGCCCAAGGCATATGCAGAATAAAGGGGTGGAGCCTGGTTGAGTTAGTTAGTATTGTGTTGAATCTGGCGGTGATGGTAAGGGGCGGGACATTTTCCAAACACCCTCGAAGCGGCTGACCGATCACAACACACTGCTCCAGCCGACCAATCAGAGCACATTGCGCTTCTCAGAAGGAGGGGCTTCAGAGAGACAGGAACTAAACAGAGCGTTACTGACAGACTGGGAAGAGAGGAGCTGCAAAAATGGAGAATATGTTAAAAAAATAATGTGTTTTGAACATTCAGACATGAAAACCTACTCTACTAGACACCAAAAGCATAATCAAGACTTTGTTAAAGGGCATAATATGGCCCCTTTTAATACTTTTTTATAGAAATTTGAGTGAAAAGTTTAATTAAATTCACATGAATTTGAATCCTCTACATATGCAGCAACATTAGATTCAAATCACTACTGATTTCTGTAGAGTTAACATTTAACATGCTGCGACAATCTAATAATGCATAGCATATAATGCATAGCACGCATAGAAACTAGATGAATTATTCTGTTTTTAATTAGATACCTCACCATAATTTTTGGTATTGAATTAATTATATGTATATGTATATTTTTAATGTACTTCATCCTCCATGTTCAATGCATTAGTTTGTAGCCTTAAAACCTGGAATGGAATTGCAATTTCAGGGGGAAAAAGATTTTTATAATAGCAGTTTTTGATTTAAGACCCCGATATACTCACGGCAAAGTTCTTTTTCATTCTTCGCTTATAGAGGTTAAAGAAGTTTGAAATATGTGAGCAGCGATTATACTGTTAATGAACATCCTGACGCCGTCGACGCTGCTGAGAGTAATGTTTAGATGAATATGTAAATATGTGCTGCGTAGGGCTGGGACGATACATCGATTATCATTCAATACAATGAATCTGGATTGATCCTGAATCGATTCTGAGCTTAGTTTTAACAGCAGATGGCGCTCTAGGCTAGTTTTTAACCGCACACTCTCAACCGCTCATGAAGAAGAGTGCTGGTGCTCGTGCGTTCGGCTGAGTCATGTAAGTGGTTAAATATACTTGCACCTCGGCTCAGAATGCTTTTATGATGCGAGATTTGCAATTCGCCTAAACCTTTTCGAACTTTATGAATGATTATTTTAGGTTTAAGTGGTGTGTGTAAAGGAACTGGAAGCAGGCAGTGTACAAGTGTTTCTAAAGTCTGTATTGTAGTGCCATCTGCTGTTTAAAAACGAAGGTCAGAATCGATTTGAGAGAGAATCGCGATACATCAGAAAATATCAGAATAGCTCCAGATTCTTCATATCACGAATCGAGTTTCGATGTATTGTCCCAGCCGTAGTGCTGCGTGCTTCCCACTCAATAACAAAATAAACGCACTAATAGTGGTGAGAAAACAGCAGTTCAGAAAGCATCTGATCGTAGCGATGTGGACGTTTACACGAGCTCTGCAATTCAGCACTACAGTTTGAAGTTTATTTATATACCACTTTATACAATAGTTTGCTTAAAAGCAAGCAGCTTTACAGTATTAAACATGAAAAACACCGTCAGTGTCGCTTTCAATGACAACTTTTTCTACTATAAAGCGGCTCTCCAGTGTGTTCATGTTTTTACTCGTGTACTTCCGACCTCGAGGAACTGAACAGAAGAAATGAACAGGAGATTTCCACGTCAAAGAAGGCGGAGCCTCAGAGCCACGCCTACCTGTTACATCATCACGACAGAACAATGGTAGTTCAAAGATGTTGAGTGGACCGTTTCCAGAAAGTTCGCTTTTTGAACTCCAAAAACAAACTTCGCTTTGGCCTAATTTCAAGTATAATTTCTACTTGAAGTATATCGGGGCCTCAATGAAATAAAATAAGTTGCTACCAAGATGTGAATATGATTATCTGATTCTTAAAGCACATAAAATTACATCCTTGTGGTAGTTGTAGTCCTTATGGTACAGTAATGCACAAGGGTTTCAAAATGTATGTTTAATATGTATAATTTATATTGTAGAACAAAACATGAAACGCTCTTCAAATAATGTTAACCGCTAATCTAAAAACCCATTTCAAATTCTCAAGAGATCCTATTAGCCTTCTGGCTTGGCCTACAAATTGACGTCATGATTGAACAGCTCTGTATGCTCAGGAATATTATTGCAAACAATCGTTTTGACCCCTGTCTCGGTTTGTGGGGGAAGAAACCTGACAGAAATGTATTTAATGGGGGCAACTATTGCGTTTAGCCCTTCAACAGGAAAAGGCAGAGAGACGGATGTCCAGAGGGAGCCGGGATCTGTCAATCACTACTGCTGTCTGTCTGCATCAATTTCCTGCTCTAAGGATATTTAGCATTGCTCCTGTGCCTTTGTTGAAGGGTTTAGGGCTGTCAGCGAACACACAACGCCCAGACTCACTGTCGCCATGGTAACAGGTTTATGGTCCTGATGAGAACTAAGCGATTTCAGCTTTCCTCTGATGAAACACTGCTGTACAGTCCACAATATCAGATTATGTATTCCAGACCCTTTCTACAGCTCCAGACGTTCATATATTCCGAGCCTCAATCACACACTCGCAGCTTGAATTTAGGACATCCCATGCTGACTTTAAGAGGAGTAAAATGCTCAAAATGGCCTGTTAAAATGTCTGACTCTGACATCTCATCTGAAAATAAATTACAAATGTACAGACTTTTTTGAGCACCTTTAAAGTGCATAATAAGTCTAATCTGGGGAAGAAATGTCCTAGATGTACACTATTTTATACCAAAATCTAAGGAAATTATTTTAGTTTCTCACAAATCTGTTTTTGCTTTGTCATTGTGGTGTATAGAGTGTAGAAATGTTAATGTGAAAAAAGGTTATTTAAAGTAGTTTAACATAAGGCAGCAACATAACAAAATGGAAAAAAAATGGGTTTGAATGCTTTTGCAAGCGCCTGTGTGTGTGTGTGCGTGTGTGTGTGTGTGTGCGCGCGTTTTTGTGACACATCAGGACACAAATGTGTATAATGACATGGGTTTGACATAGATATTACAAAAAGAGGTGACTTATGAGGACATACCCCATGTCCCCACTTTTCAAAAGGCTTATAAATCATACAGAATGACTTTTTGTGAGAAAGTAAAAGTGTGCACAGTTTCCTGTGATGGTTAGGGTTAGGGGTAGGGGTAGTGTAGGGGGAGAGAAAATACGGTTTGTACAGTATAAAAACCATTACGCCTATGGAATGTCCCCACAATTCACAAAAACGAACGTGTGTGTGTGTGTGTGCTGTCAAATCAATTAATCAATATTAATCACATCTATATATATTAGTGCTGTTGAATCGATTTATCAATATTACTCACATCTATATAAGTTTACCATCTATATAGCTTTCCTGTAGCTCAGTGGTTAGAGCATGGCACTAGCAATGCCAAGGTCATGGGTTCGATCCCAGGGATTGCACATACTCAGATACAAAAAATGTATAGTATAATGCAATGTAAGTCGCTTTGGATAAAAGCGTCTGCCAAATGCATAAATGCATAAATGTAAATGTAAAGTTAGTGGTCAAATCGATTAATTAATATTAATCACATCTATATCAATTAGTGATGTCTAATCGATTAATCAATATTAATCACATCTATATCAATTAGTGATATAGATGTGATTAATATTGATGAATATTGATTAATATTGATTAATCGATTAGACATCACTAGATGTGATTAATATTGATTAATCGATTAGACATCATAGATGTGATTAATCAATATTATTCACATCTATATCAATTAGTGATGTCTAATCGATTAATCAATATTAATCACATCTATATCAATTAGTGATGTCTAATCGATTAATCAATATTAATCACATCTATATCAATTAGTGATATAGATGTGATTAATATTGATTAATATTGATTAATATTGATTAATCGATTAGACATCACTAGATGTGATTAATATTGATTAATTGATTAGACATAGATGTGATTAATCAAAATTAATCACATCTATATCAATTAGTGATGTCAAATCGATTAATCAATATTAATCACATCTATAAATATTAGTGATGTCAAATTGATTAATCGAGATTAATCGCATCAAACGAACGTTTACGTGTGTGTGTATACACACACACACACACACACACACACACATATCTATACACATATAATACATATATAATCGATTAATCACATCTATATTAGTGATGTCAAATTGATTAATCGCATCAAACGAAAGTTTAC
>RJVU01067364.1:6701694-6723929 GCA_003731715.1 Anabarilius grahami | reverse complement strand
TCTCTCTCTCTCCCACACACACACACTATTTCTGTCTTCTAGTGCTGGACAATGTATGGAAAATTCACAATATATTTATTTTTGCCAATATTAGATTTGAATGCAGTTTTTTCCATTAATTTTCCTGCGGAATGCTACAGTATTTTGTTGGGGTGTAACGATACCCTCATGTCACGATTCAATACATATTGCGATACTGAACTCATGATACAATATTATTGTGATACTCAAAGACATATGGTAAAAGGTTAAGAAAAAAAAATGCACTATTGATTGAAATGCTACATTTAGTATTACATTATAGGGTGAACTATGCGCAGTACATATTGTCACTGTCCACGACTCCACGATACATTTTGTTGCATTTTTTGTATTGTGATATATCGTGACACGATATGTTGTTACACCCCTAGTATTAATTCGATTTCTTCTCACATTTTTAGTGACATTTAGAACACTTTAGCAGATTTTTAAAAATAGTTTTACTGATTTAAATACGTTTATAAAATTAAGCATCGAAAGTTTGACATTCGATTCATCTTCTTGAATCAGTTCAAACTGTTTGTTACAATGAATTAATTCAATTATTTACAGTCTCCACATGGCTTTACATGTTTGAGACTGTAAGAAACACCTTAGCGTTATAATTACAAATGTTACAGTTTTAAAATGTTGTAATATTAAAGTGTATTAGCCTGTTGACATCCATTATATCCATTATTGGGCTTGATGTCAACCTTTTTTTTTTAACTTTGTTTTGTTTTTGATAGAAGCTTTCTCTCACCAAGGCTGAAAATCTAAATAAAGTAAAAATAGTGAAATATTTTTAGAATTTAAAGTAAATGTTTTCTATGTGAATATATTGTAAACTGTAATTTATTTCTGTGATCAAAGCTGAATTTTCAGCATCATTACTCCAGTCTTCAGTGTCACATGATCCTTCAGAAATCATTCTAATATGATGATTTGCTGCTCAAGAAACATTTCTGATTATTATCAATGTTGAAACAGTTGTGCTGCTTCATATTTTTGTGGAAACCTTTTTTTTCTCAGGATTTTTTTTCAGAAGAACAGCATGTACTTGAAATATAAAACTTTTGTAACATTATAAATGTCTTTATAGTAATTTCTTTGTCGATTTAAAGTGTCCTTTGCTAAATAAAAGTACTGTTTTCTTAATATTTCTAAATATTTCTGACTTCAAACTTTTGAACCATAGTGTACATTTAAAATTTAAGTCATATATTGTGCTGTATTTTATTTTTTAAATAAAACATTTTAAATCTAATTTACTACAAATGGATTTTTTGGTTTAAATGAACTCATTTAAACCAAATATGGACAAACCCAACCGTTAGATGAACTCAACCGTTGGGTTTAAACTATCTCCTACTTTCTTTCTCTCATGCATCTCATTGTGTTTCCTCTCAGGTGCTGATCTCTTCTTCTCGTCTGCTGTGTGATTAGTGTCATTAGTCTCTCTGTGTTTCATGAAATCACGTCTGGAGTCAGGCCGTGAGCGTCTCGCGAGCACCATTAGTCCTGCTGTAATGGCTCTGGCTAAATTTATTCTTTAGGTTGCGTTTTTTTCCCCCGCCAGTCCTCCAACCATCGCTCGCTCTCTCTCTCTCTGTTTCTCTTTTGTGCCGACAGTTACCAGGCAACAGGCTTGAAGTTTTATGCACATGCTCAGTGCGAGACTGATTGACCGATGCTTTTCACCCATTTTAGAGCAGCGCACACATAGTCGTTTTCTTATTGTGTCATTTGAATGCTGTTTTATGAAAGCAGTGTTGTCTTGTGATCATTTCAGAACATCAGAAACTGCATCAAAGGATCATTTTGACATCTGAGAGTTTCCCTATTTGAATTATCTGAAGTAATGAGAGTAGTGATTGCATGTGCAAAAGAAAACCCTTGCTATGCAAGGTGTTTTGAAGAGGTTTCATTGCATAGTTATTACAGTTTATTACAGTAGGTACAGTCAAAGACTTATTAAACAGTGCTTAGAGCTCTTGTGTATTTAGTAGCAACAACATTTTGGGAAAGAAACTGTTTTTGTGTCTCTGTGTTTTTGTACTAATGCTGGCTGGTTAGCTGCTGGTTTGTGGAGGTGAGTTGAAGGTTTTTGGGCTGTTTGGGGCACCGTATCTCATGATATCCAGGTTGGCTTCTTGCAGGGACTCGGTCGAGCGTCTCTCCCCTGAGAAACATCACGCGGACGGGACGGCAGTGTGATGTGTGTCCTTTCTCCGAGAAAGACACCATTAAAGGGGTCTTTTAACTGACCTCAGACAATCGAAGTGTGTGTTCACAAGAAATATTACACCTCTGAGTGTACCGAATGTGGCGAGAGACCTCATAAAACAGCCGGGAAAGACAGGAACATTCACACATACACATTCCTGCTTTTAAAGGGCTTGTGCTTGACATTTTATTTCAAGGAACATAAATATGTTTTAATAGCTTTAGTTGTTGTGTTAGTTTCAGTTAACGATAATAACAACATGCTCTGAAGTTCACTTGAAATGTTGGTCAAGGTTTCTTCTTTCATGGTCATTTCCACCTGATTTTGCATCTGTTCCTTTAAGACATCTATATGTAAATGAGCACTGTTTTGATTTGGCTATTCTAGCATTCATCATGAATCACTTAATAGGTGGTTATATGTAAATGCAGGTGGTCATATGCTCAAATCAGCATGAAGTGGCATTCGTAGCCTGATTTACTTGCCTAATGTGGAATATTTCCAAATGAAAAAGGATTTTTACAAGGAGGGAAAGAGCTAGGTTGGGTCTGTAAAGTTTCAGCTCAAAATTCAAATTTGCCCCTATTTGGGTGTGAGCAAAAACACAACCATTTTTGTGTGTCCCTTTAAATGCAAATGAGCTGCTGCTCCCGGCCCCCTTTCCAGAAGAGGGCGGAGCTTTAACAGCTTGTGCTTCAGTTGTTTAACAACAACAAAGCTGGAGAATTTCACGCAGCCAAAATGAGGATCGTCAGTAACGATGTTCCAACCCAAACTCCATCAGGTGACAGAATGGGAAAAAAACACCTTGGGAGAAACCAGGCTCAGTCGGAGGGCAAGTTCTCCTCTGGCCAACAAACAAACAGTGTATGATTATGATTCAGGCAGCATTATAGATCAGAAGTCAGATTGTGTATCGGTAGCATTCTAATATTCATCCAGTTCCTTTTGATTGAAGATCGGATTCATCATGCCGGTATGGAGCCGAAGCTAGCCATAGGGGTCTGTGCGGAACACCTGTCTGGTTCTCGTGGTCTTTGCTGAGGATCTGTGCCGATGGCTTTCGTGTTGACGAGGCCTTCACAAGGGATTGTCTAGTAGAAACGCTCTCTGCTGACATTCAGGGCTGTGATGAGGTCGTGTCTAGGTGCAGGTCCACCATCTGATCTGGATATGGACCGGATCCGGCTGACTACGGTATCCTCGGGATAAACGGAGAGACTATTATTAGCATAGATGCCATTTTTGTTATGATGTAACGAGTACATCGGGCGTTATGGGAGGTGTTCCTTGTTCCGGCCTACCTAATTTATGCAGCCTAACGATCATATAACTAATTTGAATTATAGAAGTATGTGTTATGTGTATGCCAGGACGTGATTTTAGTCTAGATTTAAACTGAAAGAGTGTGTCTGCTTCCCGAACAATACTAGGAAGACTGTTCCAGAGTTTGGGTGCTGAAAAGAAACAGGATCTATTGCCTGTGGTTAATTTTGATATTCTAGATATTATCAATTGGCCAGAATTTTGAGATCGCAATAGACATGAAGGACTATAATGTGTTAGGAGCTCGCTCAAGTACTGGGGAGCTGAACCATTTAGTGATTTGTAAGTAATTTGCAAAATGTATTCAATCAAAGTCTATGACAAATAAAGCCCGGGATACACTGCACGATTTTTGGCTGTCCCAGACGAAAGATTGCCATCGTGAAACAATCGTGGCGATTTCTGTGATCATGGCTCTTAATTAGTGGTCCAATGTCGTACAGTGAGAGAGGTTCAAAGACGGCTGTTTTCCCGGTCTTGCGATCAAAGATTCAATTCACATTTATTTGTATAGCGGTTTTCATGATACATCTCATTTCAAAGCAGCTTTACAGAGAATGCATGTCAACATTACAATTTAAAGAATGCAGTTAGCAAATAATGTAATAATTTAGGCAATTAATTTACAATCACTGTTAGCAGTTTAACTGAAGGTAGAAGCAATGAGCTCCTGGAAAATAATTAGGATATAGAAATTGGGCAATGTGCATGTTGATCCAGATGATTGCGTCTTCTGAAGTCCTCGCAGGAGTTGGCGCCGTCTCTTCATAGGTGTTGGTCATCTGAGGTCTTCTTAAGAGGCTGGATCCAAACTGAAGATGATGTCCTCTCTAGTCACCTTGGGACGGGTGTCCCTATAAAACAGAAAAGCAAATGGAGAATAATTAGCGTAGCTGCTGTTCTTAGCATTAAGCAAAGATAGTCATGTGCAATTGATCTGGTATGAGATGCATTATGTGAATGCTTGGCTAAAGAGATTTTTAGCTTGGCTAAAGAGAGCCTACGATGGTTTTCTGACAGTGTCAGAAATTCAGCATGATCATCGCACAGTGTGTTTGCTGCTTCGACATGCGTCTACTGACCAGCCAATAAAAATGTGACATGAAATCAATGCAACATGGCGCTAAAACTTAAAACTGCTTACCTCAAACTCTTTTCCCTTTTTCTTTTGCCGCTTCCTTTTTTTCCCAGCACACATCAAAACTACAACTGCCAAAGTGTGATTCAACTTATCCATTGTTTACCAGTAGCGCATGCTGATGACGTTTTATTCTTCTATAGAAACTTGCATCGTAGCCTATGATTCAATAGGTGTCATCATCGTACAGTCTACATGCATGTCGTACCCGAGTTTAGTAGAACCATGTCGCACAGTGTGATTTTGTAATGATCTTAAAGGATTGCAAAAATCATGCAGTGTATCCCAGGCTTAAAAGAAAGACTGAGACTGAAACGAGTTGTTAGCAATTCCAGTCTCACTTCCTGTTACTTGCCTACATAACAACGTAACAAATTTGCATAATGACAGCCTTTGGCTTTCATTGGCTGCCTGGAAACATCGTCTACTTTGCCCCACCCTCAAACACTGTAGTTGTAGCTGAAGAGTTTGGTTCATGTTGTTGTACTTTACATGCACTTGCAAAGGATGAAGACTCGTGCTGGAATTGATATGGTAAAACTGACCATCGTCAATGTTCGTATCACTGTGTATCAAGTGCTGAGGAAGATCCGGAGCTGAAATTCAGATATGGTAATGAGGGTATGGTTTCTGATTTATGTTGTAAGCCAGGGGTGTCCAAACCCGGTCCTGGAGGGCCACTGTCCTGCAGAGTTTAGCTCCAACTTGCCTCAACACACTAGTTTCTAGTTTCTACTATGCCTAGTAAGACCTTGATTAGCTGGTTCAGGTGTGTTTAACTTTGTAGGACAGTGGCCCTCCAGGAGCAGGATTGGACACTCCTGTTGCAAGCAGTTAACCAATCACTACAGACTGGATCATCTGACCAATCAGAGCAGAGTAGACCAATCACAACAGGAGCACGTTCAAACTCAAACCGGTGCGCAACGTTTTGCTTAGGTTTCTGGGTTGAAACGGTTTCCTGGAAACGGTGTGCAACGGGTTTGAGATACGTTTTCTCTTGTTTGGTGGGTGTGTCAAAAATGTCAGCCCAATCAGCATCAACATGTATATAAACTACTACGCGGTATTAAAAGAGACAGCTCGCACAATGGGTCCAAGTAAAGTCGTTTACATTTGTGTCGGCTGCAGCTTGGTATACGCAACAATTAAAGATATTAGAAGACATGTTTGTCATGAGTTTTATAGTAAAGATATAGCATATCAGTTCTTCAAAAAGAACATAAAGAAAGGCCTTCTCAGCCACCATAGTTGCAACTCTTGCGTCATCAGAACAGGGTGTTCAACGCACCACCGTTTCTGTTTAAAAAATGTTTTGCAACGTTTTGTTGGGGCTGAACGCAGCCCAGATTGAGCCATCTGACCAATCAGGGTAGACCAATCACAACTGGGCCATCTGACCAATCAGGGTAGACCAATCACAACTGGGCCATCTGACCAATCAGAGCAGAGTAGGCTCTCTGAAAGGAGGGGTTTAGAGAGAACTAACCATTCTATGTTCTTTGAAGAAACCGTTTTCAGACTCTTTGAGAAATGAGATGAGAAAATTAAAGTGTTTTTGACCTTGGATGCATGTAAACTTATTGTAGGAGACTCTGAAACAAAATTAGATACCTTTAAAATAGCATCATAGGAGCATGTCTTAAAAGTATATTGAACACTTCAGTTTCCAAAAATAAAATCGATTTTTCATGGTATGAGAGCTTTAAAACACCCTTCCATTTAACCCTACGGTAGGCTCGCAGTGGCATACGATAATTGTCTGGCCTGTACGATCAAGCCTTTGATTTGATTTGTGCAGTGAAGCGCAGCTGCCGAGAGCATCAGACCTCTGGTGGCAGATGTGAGTGAGAAACCCGCTGGGAAGAGCACTTTACTTCAACACACGCTCGATCGATACTGTCTGCCGAACTCTGGGGGATTTACGATCGGCAGGAGTGAAGCGGAGAGGGAAAACTGTCGGGGGAAAAGACTTTTATTCACTCTAGGCAGGATGCACAGCAGGACAGGCCCAAAATATCACACCGAGTCTGACAGAGGGCTGGATCCAAACTCCCATAGTCTTTAAACACCAAACACATGGCGGAGGTGGATTTC
The DNA here is from genome assembly GCA_003731715.1 of Anabarilius grahami. Classification (NCBI taxonomy): domain Eukaryota; kingdom Metazoa; phylum Chordata; class Actinopteri; order Cypriniformes; family Xenocyprididae; genus Anabarilius; species Anabarilius grahami. Next base: position 6,717,120 of record RJVU01067364.1, on the reverse strand, counting down.
TTTCCACGGTTACTGCAATAGAAAGAACACTAGAAGGAATATTAATAGAAACTAAAAAGGAAAATATGAGGTGCTTCAATATAGTTTTGTAACAATTCCAGGCCCATGGTAAAAATAACACAATGTTTATCACGAATGCAGTGAGATCACTTTCGTATTCCTCTTTTATGCACTTCCTCTTGTTTAGTACTTTAAGCTTTTTTGTTTGTCTGTTTCCTCTCTCAGCGATGAAGAAGAGTTACGTAAGTCGTTTTCGGAGCTGGGAGAGCAGCGAGGGGAATCAAACTCCAGAGGAATGAAGCGGACGGGCAGCGGTTTAGTTTCTCCGTCTGGTGCACTTCTCTATAAAACAGGTTTCTTGGTGAGGAAGGTTCACGCGGACTGCGATGGAAAGAGAAGTGAGTGTTAAAGAGGAAACAACTTTCCCAGATTATTTCACAACCCTTTACTATAAGTGATCTAATGTAGAAACTCATAGTTAGGGCTTTAGCAGAAGTGCTTTTTTTCAAGTTTCCATTACTTTTGCTGATCTTTTCAAATAGTATATTTTAACTTTTACATTTTTAACTTTTACATATTCTATATCCAGTATGTTAGACTTCTAGAACCTTTAACTGCTTCTGGAATCTACTGTATTTAGTTTTTACAGTGGCATATACAATGTCACAAAAAGCAAATGTGCAAAACATCTGCCATAAATATATGTATTTATTTGTTTAGAAGGAAAATCAGGTGTTGTGGGTTTCAAACAAAAACTCTTCAGTAAACACAAACGCATTGATATATTTGGTCCATTTTCCTGCAGAATAAAGTGTTTATATTTCTGTTTTATCTTTCATGTGGATTTCAGCACCTCGTGGGAAAAGAGGATGGAAAACATTTTATGCTGTTCTGAAGGGACTCATCCTTTACCTGCAGAAGGTGAGTTTCTTTCTTTCTTTCTTTCTTTCTTTCTTTCTTTCTTTCTTTCTTTCTTTCTTTCTTTCTCCTTCCTTCCTTCCTTCCTTCCTTTTGTCCTTCTTTACATCCTTCTGTTCGTCCTTCCTTCCTACATCTACACTTCCTTCCTTCCTTCCTTCCTTCCTTCCTTCCTTCCTTCCTTCCTTCCTTCCTTCCTCTCATCCCTCTTTCCTTCCTTCCATCTGTCCTTCCTTCCTTGCAATCTTCTGGCTGTCCTTCCTTCATCTTCCTTTCCTTCCTTTCTTCATCCCTTCTTCCTTTTTTCGTCCCCCTACCTTCCTTCTGTCCTTCCTTCCTTCCATTCTTCCTTCCATCCTTCCTTGCATCCTTCTGGCCGTCCTTCCTTCTGTCCGTCCATCTGTCCTTCCTTTCTTCCTTCCTTGCATCCCTCTGTCCATCCATCCATCCTTTCTTCCTTCCTTGCATACTTCTGGCCGTCATTTCTTTCCATCCTACATCTTCCTTCCTTCCTTCTGTCCTTCTCTTCATCCTTCCTTCCTTCCTTGCATACTTCTGGCCATCCTTCCTTCTGTCCGTTCATACGTCCTTCTTTTCTTCCTTCCTTCCATCTGTCCTTCCTTCCTTGCAATCTTCTGGACGTCCTTCCTTCATCTTCCTTTCCTTCCATCCTTCCTTCCTTTCTTCTTCCTTTCCTCCTTTCTTCATCTCTCATTCCTTCCTTCTGTCCTTCTCTTGTTTCTTTCTTCCTTCCATCCTTCCTTGCATCCATCCATCCATCCATCCATCCTTCCTTCCTTGCATACTTCTGGCCGTAATTTCTTTCCTTCCTACTTCTTCCTTTCCTTTCCTTCCTTCCTTCCTTCCTTCTTTCCGTCCCTCCTTCCTTTTTTCTGTCCTTCTCTTCATCCTTCCTTCCTTCCTTCCTTGCATCTGTTTGCCCATCCTTTTTTCCTTCCTTCCTTCCTTGCATACTTCTGGCCGTCATTTCTTTCCATCCTACATCCTTCCTTCCTTCCTACCTTCCTTCTGTCCTTCCTTCCATTCTTCCTTCCATCCTTCTGGCCATCCTTCCTTCTGTCCGTCCATCTGTCCTTCCTTTCTTCCTTCCTTGCATCCCTCTGTCCATCCATCCATCCTTTCTTCCTTCCTTGCATACTTCTGGCCGTCATTTCTTTCCATCCTACATCCTTCCTTCCTTCCTTCCTTCTGTCCTTCTCTTCATCCTTCCTTCCTTCCTTGCATACTTCTGGCCATCCTTCCTTCTGTCCGTTCATACGTCCTTCTTTTCTTCCTTCCTTCCATCTGTCCTTCCTTCCTTGCAATCTTCTGGACGTCCTTCCTTCATCTTCCTTTCCTTCTATCCTTCCTTCCTTCCTTCCTTCCTTTCTTCTTCCTTTCCTCCTTTCTTCGTCTCTCATTCCTTCCTTCTGTCCTTCTCTTCTTTCTTTCTTCCTTCCGTCCTTCCGTCCTTCCTTGCATCCATCCATCCTTCCTTCCTTCCTTCCTTCCTTCCGTCCATCCTTCCTTTTTTCTGTCCTTCTCTTCATCCTTCCTTCCTTCCTTCCTTGCATCTGTTTGCCCATCCTTTTTTCCTTCCTTCCTTGCATACTTCTGGCCGTAATTTCTTTCCTTCCTACTTCTTCCTTTCCTTCCTTCCTTCCTTCCTTCCTTCCTTCCTTCCTTCCTTCCTTCCTTCCTTCCTTCCTTCCTTCCTTCCTTCTTTCCATCCATCCTTCCTTTTTTCTGTCCTTCTCTTCATCCTTCCTTCCTTCCTTCCTTGCATCTGTTTGCCCATCCTTTTTTCCTTCCTTCCTTGCATCCTTCTGTCCGTCCTTTTTTCCTTCCTTCCTTCCTTCCTTCCTTCCTTCCTACATCTTATTTTCCTTCCTTCCTTCATCCGTCCTTCCTTTCTTCTAAAATAAAATCTTAATAAAAATGTGTAAAAATAAATAAATGCATTTAATGTATTTAATTGTAGTTTTTATTTATTTATTGCATTATATTTTCATTTTATTTATTTAATTATTTAACCAAGTCTGTTAAATCCCTCCGCATACTGTATGTGTGACTGATATGAATTTTGTTCATTATACAGTTAAATGACTTCTGACCGGTATATGAAGTAACAGCACTTTTAGCAATATTTGCTCAATCTTTCTTGAACTATGAGGATTTTAAAATTTCTAAAGATATTTTAGTGCCTTTCCAACCAATATTATGTTTTGCCTTTATTTGAAGTATACCCAACAGCTGCTGCATTTCCCCAGATATACAGTTTGATGGTAATATACGTAATGAGTAGAATGACAATACGATCAATAAATCAGTAATGATTACGAGAGTGAGCTATGAGGTCATCTCTGATGCAGGTATTGAATTAGTGAATTGTTTTTCCAGGGCGAGTATCGGCCGGATAAACAGCTATCCGATGAGGATTTGAAGAATGCCGTGTCTATTCACCATTCCTTGGCCATCCGAGCCACAGACTACAGCAAACGACCAAACGTGTTTTACCTCCGGACCGCTGACTGGAGAGTCTACCTCTTTCAGGCCCCGTGAGTTCACACTCTGAATGAGAAAACACCTTACACTTGCTTAGGAAAATGTGCCATAGTCATCAGAATATAATAACACCACTTCTAAAACAATTTTCCCTTTTTCATCTGATGCTTATTCTTCATCTGCTCCCCTCCAACCTCCTCTTAAATTCACCATCCTATCAATTCCCCACAGATAAAGTCCCGTCCCACATTTTATTATGTTCTAGTTCAATATTCTGTTTAACTTGGAAATGCATTGTGTGACACAGCATTGCAAAAAGATCTCAGGAGATAAATGAGCATTCATATGTACAAATCTGTGTCACACAATTGTGAAAATCATTTAACCATCTATGTGCATATGCTTAAATACAAAGCTTTAACTGAAATAAATCATCTGTACAGCATGAGTCTCAGCATTTGGCATCTTTTCTGCCCAATTTATGACGAAACACTCATGCAGTCCCGTCGGCGGTGTTTCTTTCTTGTGTGTGTGTGTGTTCACACACATTTCCGTTCCCCAGGAGAACTTGCTCTGCTCTAGTTGAAGTTTGCCCCAGTTTCAGCTCTCATTGCTTGTGCTGGAAAATCTTTTTTGTGGGTACATGTTTGCACTTATACATACATAAACACTGCCTTTTTTTTACTGTGATTCCACATCTTCTCAGATTGGTAAAAATTTTCATCACTGCTTCTGTACCATCATTTAACAAACCCAGAGCTCATTCTATGTCTGTCTTCAAATGTTGCTGCTCAAGAAAATGAATGATTTTTACTTCTAGAACCCACACTCTGTTAAAGACTTCTACTTATCTTAGACATTTTATTAATATTATGACATGGATTTGATTTGTTTGTGTAGGAATGCTGAACAAATGCAGTCTTGGATCACACGCATCAACACGGTGGCGGCCATGTTTTCAGCCCCGCCCCTCCCTGCTGCCATTGGCTCACAGAAGAAATTTAGTCGACCACTGCTGCCAGGCTCCGCCTCCAAGCTCTCGCAGGTCATATGATCAGAATAGCATAAATGTTGTTAACATATGTATCTTATCATTAACAAATATATATGTCTTTGCCATAAGGTCTAATTTCTACATTTACTAATACATTTTTAAATCAAAGTTGTATCTGTTAACATTAGTTCTGTTAAAGGGTTGGTTCACCCAAAAATGATTTCTGTCATTAATTACTCGCCGTCATGTCGTTCCACACCCGTAAGACCTTCGTTCATCTTCAGAACACAAATTAAGATATTTTTGATGACATTTTCGATGCACTTTAATGCACTTTGAACTAACATGAACAAACTACGAATTAACTAACATTAACAAAGATTAATAAATGCATAGTTGCTTCTTTTTAATTAATGCATTAACTAATGTTAATAAATAAGTATAAATATTAAATAATAATAACATATTAATAAAATATGATATAAATATTATATAATTATTTGATAAAACAATAATTCTTTTTTCTTTTTGCGTGATGCAGCTGTCTATGTAAGCAGTGGACAGCAAGGCAGCTCAGTATGTGATGTAACGGAGACTGTGCATGTATGTGTGCTTGTATATGAGTTTATATAAGCTGCAGTATTATAAAGTGTGTGTTTCTGTGTGTGTAGGAGGAGCAGGTACAGGCTCATGAATCCCGATTTCGCTCCATCTCCACTGAGCTTGTACAACTGCGCTCTTATCCGCCTGACCGAAAGGTGAAAGGTCGTGAACTTGAAGAGTACCGACTGAGAGAGGAATATCTAGAGTTTGAGGTAAAAAAGTACTGCTAGTGTACTGCATACTGTACAGTATGTACCATAGAGTTCAAAAGTTTAGTGTTCGTAAGATATTTTTTTTTAATGGTTTTGGAAAAAAGGTCTCTAACCAAGGCTGTATTTATTTGATCAAAAATACAATAAAACTTTTAAAAATTTAAAAGAACAATTTTCTATTGTAATATATTTTAAATTCTAATTTATTTCTGTGATCAAAGCTGAATTTTCAGCATCATTACTCCAGTCTTCAGTGTCACATGATCCTTCAGAAATCATTCTAATATCATGATTTGCTGCTCAAGGAACATTTCTGATTATTATCAATGTTGAAAACAGTTGTGCTGCTTCATATTTTTCTGTAAACCGTTGCAGTTTTTGATTTAAAAATAAATAAAGCATTTGAAATGGAAATCTTTTCTAACCTTATAAATGTCTTTACTGTCATTTTTGAGCAGTTTGATTCAGAATCCTGGCTGAATAAAAGTATTAATTTCTTAAAAACTAAAATAAAAATCTTACTGACCCCAGACTTTTGAACAGTAGAGTATGTTTACAGCTCGACAGGTATTAGTTTTTAATTCAGTTAGTGATGTTTATATGGAAATCTGTATAATACATATTGTAGGTAAATTTTATTTTATATTATGTACTGCGTTCTAATTTTGGGCAAAAAAAATGAATACATTTTTGGCAGTGTAAACAAATAATGAGGCAAATGGAAGTTTCATTACAGTATGAGATACAGTATCCTGAATATTGTATTCTGGCTATGTTCTAAATAGTAGATACTACTGTTACATACTCTTACATACTACTCTCTTACAATTTTGCACTTTATAGTACGCATACTGTTAAAAGTGTGCAATTTAATTTATCATCACTGTTGGGCGGAAACCTTGCATCTCCATATTTCGTCATTTTTATTTTTATTCCTAAATCATTACTATCGGTCACTCCTTTATGCAAATATTTAACCAGTGAAAAGTATTAAAAAGAGCTTGTGACTAAACCTCATAACTCCATTGGATCCTCAAACTGTCAGTCAAACCTCTCCACCCGCCTCGATCATGAATGAAGTGCCGCACACTGTTAGGAACATCTTTGCTTGTTTGCAATGCAATGGTACATAAAGAACTGGTTCTTTGAATAAGTACAGTGTTTTCTTTACTCAAGACACACACTATATACAGGCTGATGATTTATTTATTTGAGGAGTGGAGAAGAGTGTCTTAGTCTTGCATTTGTCACTGAGTCATAGCCAGTACGGTCTTAAATAGCCTTTGCGTAGCACTTCATCTTTAACAACATGGCTGACCATATATAAAGCCACAATATCAACTATAACAACGCAGTGTTTAATTATTTAAAAAATATTAATTTGTTGAAGATACAAGGTTTTCGATCAACAGTGATGATAAATATGAACTCCCAGATGACCTATTACTGCCAAAATGTGCAATATGCTGCCTACCCACAATGCAATGCACAGCTGAATCTTGATCAAATGACTCTCTCTCTCTCAGAAAACGCGCTACGAGACGTACAGCATGCTCCTGCGGGCGAAGCAGCGCTGCGGCGACGATGACCTGTCTGTGTTTGAAGCCATGCTCCTGGAGGAAGGGGCGCTGCAGAGAGCTCAGTCCAGCCCCTCGCTGCAGGACAGCAGTTTGACCTGCAGCACCAGAGACGGTCCGAGCCAGAGCACCGCCGCATGCGGCGCACAAGAGCCTCCCGGCAATGGCAACAACGGCTGTTCCCGCGGCCAGGGCCAGAGACACAGCTACCGGCAGGCCGTCCGCAAGTGAAGCCGCCGCCACATCCCACAGGAAGCTCGCTGTACTGGAGAGGAAGTGAGGTCTCTCTCTTTCCTGGGTGCGCCCTCCTGCTCTGTGTGGCATCAGGAAGTGCTGTTGATTCTGACTGAATCTGACTCTGTGATTGGCTGATGGGTGGGTGATGTCACAATACAAGGTGCTATGGAATCTGGATGGGAGAACGTGTTTCTCGGAGGATGCATAAAATGTTCCTTTGCCTTCTAGTTCTCGGTTTCTTCTGCGACTTTTCGCCTAAAGCCATTTCATCGCACTACTAAGGCCTGGTGTGCCTAAACATCTTCAAAACCATATAAAAATATGTTTTTAGTTTTTCATCCCTAGAAATAACGTACAAGGCATATTAAAAATTCATGAGACGCATACGACGCCTGAGAACGCTCAACAAGGCGACGTCACGGTAAAACACAATGCTTGTTATTTGTCATACGGGCGTCTGTTTTCATGTGGTGTTTGGGACCAGTAGACGAACAGAAAACAGGAATCTGAACTAACTAGCCCGTATGCAACCAGTCATTTCTACATGTTGTTCTCCAGCATTAGCGATCTGTAATTGTACAATAATGCACAGGGACATCATAGTCATGAAATACACCTTAAAATCCATCCATTTGCGCAGCAAAACCCTGTTTTGCCCTAAAACAACTTTTGCACTGAACACTAAGTTTTATTACACTGCAGAACTCATTTGCTTAATCAGTATTTTTGTCTTTTTTTTTTTTTTCAATAAAAATATATAAACATCCTTAAAACGAGATCTGTTTAGTTGAGGAATGAATTTTGGATATTGAGTCTTGAATTAAGTTTGTTTTCTCAACCCATCGACAGGTTTTTTTGTTTGTTTTTAAGCACAAACCTTAATCAATTTTGTTAGATTTATGCTTTAAACTGGAAAAATTCATTTCAAAATAAGAAAAATGAACTTAATTCAAAAATATATTTTCTGAAAACAAGTCTTAATTGACAAAAGTACATTTTAAGGATGTTTAGATTTTGTTCGCTGAAAATTAAAATGAGATGTATTTAGTTGAGAAACAAATTTTGGATTTTGAGTCTTGAATTAAGTTTGTCTTCTCACCCCATCGGCAGATTATTTTTTGGGTTTTTCATCGTTTTTTAAGCACAAACCTCAATATATTTTGTTACATTTATGCTTTAAACAGGAAAAATCGATTTCAAAATAAAAAAAATAAACTTAATTCAATATTCTTTGAAAACAAGTCTTAATAGGCAAAAGTTGAGAAGCTAATTTTGTATATTGAGTCTTGAATTAAGTTTGTTTTCTCACACCATCCTCTACTTTTTAAGCACAAACCATTGCTAAATTTAGTTCGATTTATGCTTTAAACAGGACAAATAAACTTCATTCAAGATATTATCTTTGAAAACAAGTATCAATATGCAAAAGTAAATATTAAGGATGTTTAGATATTTTTAGTGAAACAACAAGACAAAAAACTAAACGTTTGAGAAAATGATTTCTGCAGTCAAGCGAACGAACAGAGACGCGTAACTCTTGTCTGTATAGTTCATTTCTTGAATATGCTCTATTTTAGCTTCTTGTCCTTGTCTTTCTGCATTATTCTCTTGGCTGAATGTTGTCTGCTGTGTACGGCATGGCTGACTAGTGACAATCTTTGGTGTTTGTTTGGTTCAACAGAAACCGGTAGGAGGCGTGCGGTGTGTAGTTCATGAGTCAAACGGACCTGTTACCCACGCAGCGCACTGAATGTCATCTTTTTCCTGTTAAATGCAGTTAGTCAGTGTTTAAGACGCACTTCCCCTTATTGCTTTCTTATGTAATCGATGAGAGAGAGTGTGTATATGCGCAAAAATATATCACCTATATAAGGAATGTTTTAAAACTTATAATGAATGTGGTTGTCAAAATCCAAACTGCCACATGCAATATTCAGCATAGGCCTGTTTGTGTGATCAACGCATATGTGGATGTTTAATTTACACGGCACGCGGCTTCCTGTGACACGATGATGACGAATATACTTCGAACGGGTGCTTGAAACCGTTGAATGTACCATGTGTTTGACCATGGTGACGAGATTCTGGCATCACATTTCAATCTCGAGCATTGTTTTTCTTTCATGGTTCCTTTTGCGGATATTGTGTGGTGTTTCAGTGGTGTAAAAAAACGAACTCTCTGAGTCTTGAGTCGAAACTTACAGTGTTACATTGAGTCTAAAGGGCAAAAGAAATACAAGAGGTCTAAAAGTGAGAAGGAAAAAAAAGTCTGTTTATGAACTTCGTAAAGTTGTTTGGGTGAATATTGCAAGAAAACATGTCCAAGTCACATTTCACCCCACATTTCACATTTTTTTAGGACTATTAGGGGATTATTTATTTGATATTGGCATTGCGACATTATTTTCATGACAAATAAGCACATTTTTTTTTCTCCAAATCCCATTATTAGAATGTTTTTTCTTTGCAATTACCATTATTTTTAGTGGCGATACACATTAGATTCTGTCATAATGTGTTTCACAATTTATAATATATATATATATATATATGTATAAATATAATGTGTGTTTGTGTGTGTGTATGTATGTATGTATATATGTGTGTGTATGTGTGTGTATATATATATATATAAAAAACACATTTTTCCTACATTTCGACATTATGATAATGACAATATATTGTCATGAAAATAATGTCACAATGCAAAAATCTTAATGGTCCTAAAAATAGGCTTCACCATCCAAAACATTTTGTTTTCATTGAATTGGGGGTGAAATCATGACCTTGACATGTCCTTGACGAGTTTTGTGAGATTCACTCAATTCATCGTCAACCACTAGTGTTGATTTCGATGATAAAATCTGCTGTTGTACTTATAATATAGTACACTTTATCAATACAGCGCTGTATATCCAGAGAGCATGATGTGGAATAGTCTTGTGCGATTATCGGTGAATATAGAGTCGGAAAGCCATTCTCTGCTCAGGTGTCATATGAATATAATGTAACTGTTGCAATGCATTCTTCTACCAGCAGAGAGCGCTGTCTTCAGCCATACTTATGCCACAAGCACCAGAATGAGAGTGGAAAGATCCACTGATAAACTGTTGGGTTTGTGTTTGCATACATATTTATTCGTCATTTTGTTTACTTTTCATGTAGACTGAGGTAATCTGTCTTGGCGTAACCACTCTTCTGGTTAAATGTCGATTTATTGTCTCTAATTCTGCACATACACACACTTGCGACCTGAGATCGTGTCTGTCGTGTCCTGCTGTGAGGAAATCAGTCGCCTCTGACCAATATGATTATCATATAATACTATATTTTTAATTAAGCAGCACCTGAATGTACATAAACAGCATGAAAATCTTCTGCTCTCATTTGCATCTTGTGTCTTGTTTGTTCTGAGGTGAATATATGCATCTTTTCTGTTGTTGATTGAGTGTCGTTTGATGACTCTTGGTGGAGGATTGCTGCTTGTTTAAGCTTGTTATAATTGTAAATGAGGACATAAACTGGTATTGTTATAGACTGAAAGTGAAGGAAGCACTACTTTGTTTTGTTTACTCTTTCTTTTTTTATTTCTTTGAAGTTTCTTTATTCTTTCACTTTGTTCCTGGTCTTTCATACAGTATGTGGTTCGCTTGTAAAAAGTTCTGTAAGGACCGTGTTTGTACAGCCTCTCTTTATGATGGCCTAGAATACAGAAATAAATGACAAACTATAATGAAATGCACCAAAACTCCCTTGTGACGTTCTTGACTGTGTTTTAGTAAGTAATAAAACAGCAGTATTTAATTTATTTAACTCAGAATTGTTTATTTTACAATTAGCTGTACTTGATTTCCACATTGAGTGAGTGAATTATATTAAAACACTTTGATTGTGAATTCACTTTTTTAACTTTAGTTAGTGTGTAATGTTGCTGTTTGAGCATAAACAACATCTGCAAAGTTAAGACGTTCAAAGTTCAACGCAAAGGGAGATATTTTCTTTTAAAGTAATAATTGCTTTTTAAGGAGTACAACAAACGGCTGGTAGGGACTACAACAGGCTTCTATCTGGGTTGGTGACATCACAAACCCCAACATTTACATAAATCCCGCCCCCAGGAACACACAACAAAGGGGGTGGGGCCATGTTGGGCTGCTTTAGAGGAAGAGTTGTTGTAGTAGAGTGTTGTTGACATGCTGTCTTTTTACGCCGGACTGCTTCACAAACGAGGGTCGATTCAACACTGGATTTGCACAAAAGATTAACATGACGGCACATGCTAGTGGATGAGTTGAATCAACTCCACAGCAACTACATAAATTTATCCACTTACCATTCAGAAAAGTCTAAAAGTTGTAACTTCTGAGTCTCTCCATCAGTGTCGACTCCGGTTTGAACAATGTAAGGCTGAACACCGATACTGACAATCCTCATTTTGGCTGCGTGAGATTCTCCAGCTTTGTTGTTGTTGAGCAACCGAAGCGTGAGCTGTTAAAGCTCCGCCCTCTTCTGGAAAGGGGGCCGGAGCAGCAGCTCATTTGCATTTAAAGGGACACACACAAAAACAGCGTGTTTTTGCTCACACCCAAATAGGGGCAAATTTGACAAGCTATAATAAATGATCTGTGGGGTATTTTGAGCTGAAACTTCACAGACACATTCTGGGGACACCAGAGACTTATACTTATTGTAAAAGGGGCATAATAGGATTGCAGGTAATTTTCAGAGTGTTTAGTATATGCACTGACACCCCAGAGTCGGCTGATGTTAGATGGGATTATGTTGTGTAAATTCCTTGCATATCAAATATCACATGCTTATGAATGCAGTAAGCAATAAGCAACCCTTTCCATTAGTTTGAGGTTAGTTCAAACCGTGCTAGTGACACTAAGCAATAGCATAAGCAAGACGGACATTTGTGGCATACCACAGTTTTCACAGTTATCTGAAAATAAACGTCATTCAAAAACCACAGCATATATGCCAAAACAGGAAGCTGAGTAATTATATATATTTATTTGCTCTTGTGACTGTGGAATAAACTCACACAGTGTGAAGACATACAGACTGTAAGTGAATGTCCTCTTTTAAGTCTTTATCTACTATTTAATTTGTTGTATCAATTCTAAATTCAAATGTCTTTTATTATACTGCAGAAATAAAGCCATGAGTGCCGGAATTTCTGTGCAACTGTTCATTCTGGTTTGGACATTTACCGCCGTCTGTCAAGCTGATGATGGTAAGAGAATAAACTGTGAGATTTTTGGAGCAGGACCAAATCTGAGATTATGTGCATTACACAATAAGTGAGGGAAATCCATCATGGTGAGGGAGTTATGTCTGTTGTTTCTTCCAATTTATGCGTATTTGAGATCTTTTTTTTCTTTTAGATAAATACACCATTACATTTCCAATCGAGGCTGCTGGATCTTGTGTTGTATCACATGATAAACATTGTTATTTTTCAGATGTCTGCAGTGTAAGCTGTGAGGATGTGACTGGAACTGTGGGTGAAGAAGTAACTCTAACCTGTAACGTCTCTCAGCAGTGCTCTGAATGCTGCATTATAATGTATAAGTTTCAATACCCTGAGAAATATAAAGACTCAACAATCTGTAGAGAAGAGCTTCCTCTGGACTCCTGTGAACAGAGAAACAGCTTCACATGCAGATACACTCCAACTACAGCAATGACAGGACAATTCAGATTCTTTGTGCAAACAACGTGTGTACTGAAAAGAACAGAATTCACTGTGAACATAACAGGTTGTTGTTTATAATTCAATAAACTTTTACAAATGTCATTTTCAGTCTGTTATTTTCTAACAATGGTTTAAAATCTGTTCACAGAGCACATTAAACCTGAAACTGACACTGAAGATCCTGGTAAGATATTACATTCTGTTATAATTATTTATCATTGAGTGTGAATTAAGGTTACTTACAAAAATCTCTTATATTTTTGTTATATATATATATATATATATATATATATATATATAGAAATAAAACANATTTTGCTACTGTTGCTATTGAACAAGACTATCAAATATAGCATGACCCGATGTTCATGTTAATACAAGTCTCATGTACCATATCCAACATGATCTCATGAGAATACGTGTATAATTTTACGTAAAAGCTACACGTAAACAGTGAATAGCTACATGTTAATAGCAATTAGCTTAGGGTTTAAACATAGGTGTGTCCCACACAGAAAATTCCAAAAAGAAAAAGTACACTTTAAATACCCAGATGATGCACTAAATTAACAGAAAAAACGAAGAGTGGAATGTTGGACACTTCGTGCACTCAATTGTCGCAGCTTTAATTACGTAGCGGAGGGGAAGGGAGGATCGGACTCCATTGTTAAATGACAAAATAACCTTATATAATTCACGCACTACATGGATGAGTGCATAGTGCACAAGTACATAGTGTATAAGTACATAGTGTATAGTGTGTCATTTGGGACGCAACTCATGACACAAACAAGTAAAAATGTGTTAGCATCATGGTAGTAGCATGCTAATCATGTTAGCAAACATGCTATTCATGTTAACATCTTGTTAAAAACATGGTAGCAACATGGTAATAATGTTAGCATCATGCTAACCACATGCTAATCATGTTAGCATCTTGCTAAAAACATGCTAGCAGGACAGTAATCATGTTAGCATCATGCTAATCAAGAGTGCTGAGTTTTTGCCACTGCAAGCACCATTCACATTTTCTTCAGGAAATGTACATTCTAGTATTTTTACTAAAATTGTAATTTTCCTACACATTTCTGTCTATTATGTTTTATTCTTTTAACATTATGTATAGTATGTTTAGGTTCGGGAGGTTTAGGGATCTTACATTTATCTACAAAATGATCAAATGGAAATTATACATATATCTTTATGACATGAAAGATTCGTAAATATTTTACGAATATTTTTTCACTGCAAAAAGTATTTTGCTATAATTACTTCATTATTGTACGTTTTAGTGCCTTTCTAAACATAGAAAAAAGTATGTTTTGTGTTTTTGAAAGTTAGCCTATGTATTAATACCTATGTATTAACAATGAGACCAGGCTTCCATATTCAGATATAATTGATCATTGTTACTGTCCTGAAATACTATAAAAATGGAAACTGCTCTTTCGTCACTTTTCAGAGATGAATGACATGTTTAAGGATGATTAAAGTCCAAGAAAGTTTTCTAATATTGACCATGGAAAAGTTTCCAAATAGTAACACAATCCTGATGTGTTTGAATTTTAATATAATATGGTTGTTTATAAAAAGACTTAAAAAAAAAAAAACAGATATTGCACAGATATCAATATCGCATGCATGTGTCAAGAAAGAAGAATCATATTGTGATGTGATGGAGAATCTCACTGTAGTCTGATATTGTGTTTATGATTTAAATGATTTATGTTTAATGCATCTTTTCAGAGAAATTTTGCCAGAGCGTATCAAGAACATCTCAACAAGACACAGCAGAAGATGATCTGACTTTTAAAGGATGTCTTAAATACTGATTTTGATAAGTCATAATATAGCTCATATATTAAAATGATTTTTACTGTTAGTTTTCTGTATATGCAGTTTTGTAATAGTGTGAGTACTGTGGTATTGTACAGTGTGCCTTATTGTTTTAAAAAGCAAAGAAATTAGTAAAGACTTGTGATAGGGCTGCTCAATTAATCGAACCAGTGCCACGATTATGTTATCGTTTAAAGACACAATTACAAAAAATAAATAAAACATTTGTATAACATTAAAATACCATGCTTATTTTTTTAAGAAGAAACCAATCCAATGTATAGTTGACATTTAAGGCTTAATGCCATATAGTTTTCAGCCTGTTTATTTCATATAAAAATATGGCATGCAGTTTCTTCAAACAAAGGTGTAAAACTATTAAAAAACATCATTCAATGTAAATTGTGATAATCGTAATTAATGATCGCAATTACGATTTCAAGGGAATAATCGACAATTCTGATTTTTGTCACAATCGTGCAGCCTTAACTTGTGATGCTCTTAAGATGAATATCCGAGCATGGTGATGATGGGTGAGTTATACCAGTGAGACTAGTAAAGTTAGTGAAGAAACACACAGATGATCAGTATGTGTGCCTTATTAACGTGTGTAAAACAAGTCAACTAAACTTATTTAGCAGGAAAATCTTTGGGCATTTTTGTTAAATGTTGGATAGAAATGGAATGATTTTAAATGCTAAGCATATAGATTTTAGTAAGATTTGGGGAATTCTGAGGAATGAGTTGGAGTTACTGTATTTATAATTAATTCCATAAAAGAAATCTAAATAAAATAAGTAGATAAGATAAAAGTAGAGACAGATTTATTATCAAAAGCCTGTA
>RJVU01067364.1:6559972-6701509 GCA_003731715.1 Anabarilius grahami | reverse complement strand
CATTTCAACAGTCAACATTTTCAACAGTCCTTTATAGTGTTTTTGAGAGAACTTGGATTTGGTGACTGATTATAGCTGATTGAAGATTATACTATACTATATTGATATATTATATTGAATATAAGATTGCATGTATGATTATATTATAATATATATATTTTGAGATTTTAAGAGAGAGATTATTTGAGATATTATATTTGATTATTTAAGATTTATATATGATTATATTGCATATGAAAGTGAAAGTGAAAGTGAAGTGACATGTGGCCAAGTATGGTGACCCATACTCGGAATTTGTGCTCTGCATTTGACCCATCCAAGTGCACACACACAGCAGTGAGTATTGAACACACACACACCGTGAACACACACCCGGAGCAGTGGGCAGCCATTGCTGCGGCGCCCGGGGAGCAGTTGGGGGTACGGTGCCTTGCTCAAGGGTCTCACCTCAGTCGTGGTATTGAGGGTGGGGAGAGCGCTGGACATTCACTCCCCTCACCGACAATCCCTGCCGGACCTGAGACTCGAACCCATGACCTTTGGGTTACAAGTCCGACTCTCTATCCATTAGGCCACGACTGCCCCGTGTGTCTATATTATAAGATTATATTACTAATACTGAAGTGTGGTGGGGTTTTGTTTATTTTCTGTCTTTAGCTATAAATGCCACAACATACAGTATAAACCAGAACAAGATTGGATATCAGTACGAATCTAAGCTACATATTGACAGCGAACTGCTCTTGCATGCCTGAGTAAGTTCTGTTTGTATAGCTATTGGAAATTAACCCCTTAAAGCTACAACATGAAAATTTTTCGCCACTAGAGTTTATTCAAAACAGAGGCGTAGCTTGATGACGCCTTGATTGCACAGGATCATGGGATGTGTTGTCTTCACACAGCCGGCGGAAAATAATCGGGACGATTATTATATTCATGGATGAGATTATTAACATTACTGTAGTATGAAGCAGAGCAGGGCCGAGTGCTGTGGGAGCTGAACGAGGCCGCTGGAGCAATTACAAAAAGCGTGACACACATCTCGTGAGCAGCACAACTTTTATTATGCCACAGTCGCTGCTTCTGCTTCTTCCGGTCAAGCGTATGAGGTAACACAGCACTGTTTATCATATTAGATATATTTGTGTGTTGAAAGTTGTTACGCTGCATTCACTCGGCGACTGCAGTGAGTTAGATCAATATTAGTTATGGTAAAATATGGTTCAAGTGGTAAATGAAGATTTAAACAATAAGACTTTGTAAGATAACGATTAGTTTTCGATTAATATATCCAAACAGTTGCTCACCTGTCTAATAAAACGGGCCCGATCACACGAAAATGCATATCAATTATATGAGTGTGCAATGTCGTGGAATGTGTACACCAAAATGAGTTTTGGCGTGCATATGATATGCACTTTATGGCGTATTATACGCCCGAACCCCCCACCCCCATCCAAGAGTGTGTCACACGCCATAAAGTGTGTATAATATGACCGTGAAAAACTGCATATCATTTGCACGCCAAAACTCATTTTGCCGTATATATTCTACGAGATTACACACGCGTACTATTGATACGCATTCTCATGTGATCGTGTTGAATAAAACACGTCTTTAGTGTTTTCATGGTTTCTACAAAATAAGACTGGAAATCGAGGTTAACGATGAAAAGCAATGCATGGAAGTCCTGGTAAATATTGCTTATTTCTCTGGATTTAAACATTCTTGGAAGCATCTGAGATAATGTAAGTACAGAAGTCAACAAAAAATATAATTATTGTTTTAGTGTTTTTTTTGGTATTGTAATCCCAAAAATGTAAATATTGTGCCTTTAAGACCTAAAGGCATTTGTAGGCATTGTATTTCTACACCAACGTAGACTCATAAATCCACAACTATAGCAAGGAGATTGAAAAAAAAAGGTGTCGTTA
Organism: Anabarilius grahami; assembly: GCA_003731715.1. Taxonomy (NCBI): domain Eukaryota; kingdom Metazoa; phylum Chordata; class Actinopteri; order Cypriniformes; family Xenocyprididae; genus Anabarilius; species Anabarilius grahami. The sequence goes on along the minus strand of RJVU01067364.1, from coordinate 6,699,575 downwards.
CATTTGATTTTACTTAGCTAGGTGCTATTTGTGTAACATAACTTTTTTTTTTTCAATTATGCATGAGGTTTATCACTTAATAATTTTAAGGCAACAGGTTTCTTCACTTTTTTAAGTTAAGGCAACTAATAACTTTTTAGAGTGTAGACAAATCCATTTCCAGGGCGCAGCCATGTCATAATCCGTCCCTGCTGCTAATATATTAAAGAAATGATTCCACCGTTTTAAATGCATGTTTATTACAGTGAAAGTCTCCCTACATGGGAAGCACCTCGCTTGAGGCAAAACAGTTGTATTGTTTGTAATGATGGAATATTTTAGACAAACTGCATTCATACTTGGACACAATGTTTAACGACTGCATGTAGAGGTGAAGCAATCCATTAAAAACCTGTTTACCTTTGATGGGGAGAGATTGACAGGTTCTTTCATAGGTGGATAAGGGTTCCTCCATTGAATTTAGTGCCTTACAAAGAAGAAAATCTCCCTGATGTGTTTGTTCAGGTATGCAATAGTAAAACAACAACACCGCCTTGAATCTTTGGATGGCAGTCATGCGAATTACTATTATAGCATGGAGGAGTACAGATTCAGTCCAGTATAGTTATTAAAATATAGTTATTAAGAGGCTCAGTCGGGGGCCAGTTCAAATGAACGGTGTATGATTGTGATCAGAAATCAGATTGGGATTGGAACAATCAGAATATTTAATCCAGTTCCATCAGGTTGAAGATCGGATTGTATGGAGACGGGTTTGTTGAGGTCTTCACAGGGGATGGTCCAGTTGACCCAATCTCTGCTCTTCAGGGATGAAGTGTACTGTCGTCACCTTTATGGCATGAAAGGGAAATTTCCAGGTTGTGACAGCAGCACTCACGGCTGGTCAAACATATCACTGCAAAATTAACATCTCTGTGAGAGTCATCTTGAAACTGAAAGTTTAGTAGAAAGTTGTATATAAATTTAGATCCTGGTGTCGCTGCAGAGAGAGTCTCAGAGTGGAATGAATTCAGACGGAGAAGACATACAGACCGACCGGATGTGAGAATAACTCTCTCTCAACAGGAAAATAATATAATTTATAAATACTTATTCATAATCATCCACGGGAAAATTCTGTACATGCATGCTGTTTTTACGCATTTTGCAGATCTTTTAAAATGCATGCATATTTGCTCTTTTTTTTTTTAATTGTAATTTTGTCTGATTAATGTTGCAGTGTTTCCAGCAGAGTTACATTATTTTTGTATTTTTCTGTGGTGGGTTTCTCAGATTTTAAGTAAAGCTAAAGTTTGTTACTGTGCGGTTTACATTTTTTTGTTTTCGATCAAATATAAATCATCTAAAATGCATTAGAAGATGTTTCTTGAAACATGTTATGTAATTTTAAACTACTTTAGTAAATCACCATAAAAGTAGTCCATACACTATATTCATTTTTAGAATTTTGTTTCCTAATAATCCCAGCAAATATTTGCTGATACATTTTGACATTCATCTCTATTTTTAATCTCAAATACATCCTTATTAGTTAAAGTTGGTTACGTTTCACTTCTGATTCAAATTATGTCATTTATTTTTTTTTTCTATTGCAGAATCAAAACCATGAATGCTGTAAATTCTGTGCAACTGCTCATTCTGGTTTGGACTTTTATTGCTGTCTGTCGAGCTGATGATGGTAAGAGAATAAACTTTCAAAGTGTGAGGGACTAAATCTAAGATATGAAAAATATTTTGGTAAAATTTGATTCAGATGCAGTATATAAAAATGAATAAAGATGCACTATATTAAGTGGACATGAATCTGAATTTCTTATTAAAACAACTACAGATATTTTTTTGATTAATCTTCAGTGGCTGTATTAAATGACATACATTGTTATTTTTCAGATTTCTGCAGTTTAAACTGTGAGGATGTGACTGGAACTGTGAAGAAAGAAGTAACTTTCACCTGCACCGTCTCTCAGAAGTGCACTGAATGCTGCATTAAAATGTATAAGTTTCAATACCCTGAGGAATATAAAGACTCAGAAATCTGTAGACAAGATCTTCAGGGCTCCTGTGAACAGAGAAACAGCTTCACTTGCAGATACACTCCAACTATAGCAAAGATGAGACAATTCAGATTCTTTGTGCAAACAATGTGTGGAACAAAAAGAACAGAATTCACTGTGAACATAACAGGTACTGGATATAATACTGTTGTTTATAATTCAATAGATGTTTGCAACTCTACATTTATTTTCAATCTACTAACAGTGGATTATAATATGCTAACAGAGTCCATTAAACCTGAAATTGACAGTGAAGCTCCTAGTAAGAAATATATTACATTCTATTATACCACAAGACTGTTGAATGCTTGATTCTGATTGGTTGATGAATGAATGTCTTGAAATAAAACAACAAACCTGTGGTATAAACTTTAATAAATGTTTGAAACTATTATTTTAATTTACTAACATGGTTCAAAATCTGTTCACAGAACCCATTAAATCTCAAATTAACCCTGAAGATCCTGATAAGAAAGGTATTGTATTCTATTAGGCCTATATTATTGAGCTCCAGGTTACTTATGGGACAGAAACATGCTCTTTAGTCTTTTGTCAGCATATTTATCATTTTAAATATCACCTGTGAATAAATGATTTTAAATGTCATAAAAAAAAAAAAATCTTTCCAGAAGAACCTCGGGGGTTTAAATTAGAAGCATCTAAACCTGAAAGAGCAGAAGGTTGTGGATTTAAAGTTGCTGTCATCGCTGCTGTTGTAAGCTGTTTCATCATCGTCATCATGACAATCATTTACAAAATGAAACAAAACTAACCAGCATAGGATGTTTCTGGACGACAGCCAAGAAAATCGTCCAGTAAATGTGGTCTAATATCACTGACTCAACATTATGAAAGCAGTGAGTTTTGTTTGATTTTCATGTGAAGCTTGTGAAAGACACAAACTTTATAAGAACTCCGTAAACTGTGTGTCAATACATTACTATCTGTTATATCTCAAACTACTGAACTATATAACTCTGGTTGTAAATTTTGAAAACTCTTTTTGTTTTTATTTCATTTCTATGAAATATGTATTATTGATCTCTTTGATCAGTGTGTGTGGCTTTAATGATCTTACGCCTGTGTGAACATTAAAAGACTAAAGCAGCAAAAACCAAACAGGGTTTGCTTTTGTTTTTTTATTGTTCTGACATTCAAGTTATGTACATGGTTAATTTTGTATTTGGTAAGTGGTAATAGTATGGAAATTATTTTTTACTGTTATTATTCTACACATGCAATTTTCTAATGATGTAAATGGTTTTGTGTTGCACAATGTGTTGTATTTAAAAGCAATGGAATGAAGAAACACTGGTGTTGTTCTCTAAAGATGAGTATCTAGAACCTCATTTCATCATCACATGGTATACCAGTGAAACCAGTAAAGAGGGTGAGATTTGTTTTTAATTCGAGGAATGAATTACTGTTCTGAGAAAGTGAGAAAAACAGCTCAGTACATGACAAATCATGCATTACATTAAAATCCAACATAGCAGTCAGCTGAGTTCACAACAAACAAGAACAAATTTTATGATTATAACACTATTATAACTGTTGCAATACATTCTAGCCAAGTCATAAACATACTTATATATATATATATATATATATATATATACACACACACACCGATCAGGTATAACATTATGAGCACTGACAGGTGATGTTAATAACACTGATTATCTCTTCATCATGGCACCTGTTAGGATATATTAGGCAGCAAGTGAACATTTTGTCCTCAAAGTTAATGTTAAAAGCAGGAAAAATGGGCAAGGATAAGGATTTGAGCGAGTTTGACAAGAGCCAAATTGTGATGGCTAGATGACTGGGTCAGAGCATCTCCAAAACTGCAGCTCTTGTGGGGTGTTCCCGGTCTGCAGTGGTCAGTATCTATCAAAAGTGCTCCAAGGAAGGAACAGTGGTGAACCGGCGACAGGATCATGGGCGGCCAAGGGTCATTGATGCACGTGGGGAGTGAAGGCTGGCCGTGTGGTCCGATCCAACAGGCGAGATCCTGTAGCTTAAATTGCTCAAGTAGTTAATGCTGGTTCTGATAGGAAGGTGTCAGAATACACAGTGCATCACAGTTTGTTGCGTATGGAGCTGCATAGTCTGATGAATCACAATTTCCTTTGCATCACGTGGATGGCCAGGTGCGTGTGCATCACTTACCTGGGGAACACATGGTACCAGGATGCACTATGGGAAGAAAGCAAGCCGGCGGAGGCAGTGTGATGCTTTGGGCAATGTTCTGCTGGGAAAGCTTGGGTCTGTCCCTGTCACGGAGCACAGAGACAAGAAGGTAAGATCCAAATGCAGCTTTAATGGGGTGATCCAAAAACGTAATCCAAACAGGCAATGGTCAAACTCCAGAGAAACCTGTGACCATACATGAAACCTCGATAACAAAAGCAAAAACAAACTCAGTATAAATAGACAGACACTAATAGCATAATACAAAACAGCTGGGTGCAATGAAGTGCTAATGAGTCGGGGAAGTGGGTTATGGGCAATGTAGTCCGAGTGGTGAACAATAGTCCGTGTTGGAGTGCCCTCTGGTGGCTAAATAGGGCACTCCAACTTGTGATCATGACAGTCTGGACATGAAGTGTGTGTTCTTTGTTGTGTTTTTCCTCTTTTTGTTTTCTTGACTAATTTCTCCCACACTTTGTTTATATTTTGTGTTATTTCAATAAACTCCCCTATTTGACCGAGCCTTTGTGTTATCCATCTTTTGTGTTATGACAGTATCTGTTACTTTGACACGTACCACCTACCTAAGCATTGTTGCAGACCATGCACACCCTTTCATGGAAACGGTATTCCCTGGTGGCTGTGGCCTCTTTCAGCAGGATAATGCTCCTGACACAAAGCAAAAATGGTTCAGGAATGCACAACAATGAGTTTGAGGCATTGACTTGGCCTCCAAATTCCCCAGATCTCAATCCAATCGAGCATCTGTGGGATGTGCTGAACAAACAAGTCTGGTCCATGGAGGCTCCACCTCCCAACTTACAGGATTTAAAGGATCTGCTGCTAACATCTTGGTGTCAGATACCACAGCACACCTTCAGGGGTCTAGAGGAGTCCATGCCTCGACGGGTCAGGGCTGTTTTAGCAGAAAAAGAGGGACCAACACAATATTTTTTTGTATTTGAAAGTGAAAGAAACACTACTTTTTGTTTACTCTTTTTCTTTGAAGTTTCTTTATTCTTTCACTTTGTTCCTGGTCTAGAGACTATTGTCATTTGCATACTCATGATTATTATATATCACCCAACCGGCTTTTATGCTTGGACTGATTCCATGTCAAGTTTGAAATCAGTTTGGGAAAAAGATGGGTGAGACAGAAGTAAATAAAATTTGCCATTTCAAATCCATGTTTACAGTGAAAATCTCCCTAAAGCATCATGGGAAGCACCTAGCTCGAGGGTGTCTTATATTGTTTGTAACGATGGAAAATTTTATACAAACTGCATTCGTACTTGAACCAGTTTAACCACTCAATGTGTATGTAGACGTGATACTTGTTTATCTGTGATGAGGGAGAGATTTTGCAATGGCAGGCAGAAAATGTGTTCAACCTTTTGATCTACACAGAACAAATCAGTCTCAGTCTAATGAAGAACAGACCGTCCGGCATCATGTGGTTTGAGTATAAGCAGACTGGGAAAAAGTAAACACATTTCAGTCATATCAGATTTGGTCTGAGAGTCCAAGCCATGTGGGGTTAATTTGACTGTAAAGTCTGTCAGTTGAAGTTAAATTTATGGATTTCAAGTGCAGCTTTCCAGCTGGAAATTTATGGGACATACAAAGAACATCTCAACAAGTCAAAGCAGATGAAGGTCCTGGATCTAAGGTTGCTTTCACTGATGCAGTTATTAACAACTGTATGTGAATTCATCATTTGTGCTGTGTATTGCGGTATGTGAATGATTGTGATAAAAATAAACTCAATTCTTAGCGAATAATCAGAATACAAAAAATTTAAGAGGTTTGCTCGTGTTACTGTGATATTCCTTAGGCTACTCTGGTTATTGGAAATAATCATTACTGGTGCACATGTAATAGTCACTGACTCTGATAATTTGTTGCATGTGCTGGGTTTGAGGCCGATGCACGAATGGAAAAGTATGGGTGAGACACTGGAACTATATTACAAAACAATAATTCCAAAGCATGTTTATTACAGTGAAAGTCACACTAAAACATTGTGGGAAGCACCTAGCTCGAGGCACAACAGTTGTGGCTTGTTTTGTTTGAGATGTTGGAAAATATTAGTCAAACTTCATTCATATTTTGACACATGAATCAATGTGCATGTAGAGGCGAAGAAATCAATTAACAATCTGTTTACCTTTGATGAGGGAGAGATTTTACAATGACAGGTTCTTTCATGTGTGGGGTTTAAGTTTAGTAGTAGTTTAGTAACACTGATAGGCAGACCGGCAGTTCTTAAAAATCTCCAGAGAGACATGTAGCCTGTCTTTTTTCCATTTACGTTCTGCTTTACGGCACTCCTGTCTGAAAGCATGTTATGATTGTTCAGCCTGGTCTCGTTGTTAATACGTAGGCATTAGTATGCAACTTTCAAAGACACAAAATGTACATTTTTGATCTTTTAGAAAGGTGCTGAAATATTGACACATTTAACCCTTATGTGTTGTTAGGGATGTTTTAATCTACTATGGGGTGTTTTTGAGTCTTAATTTGGCCACTACTTTCTCTGTGTTTCAGCAAATGGAATAATTTTTGGTGACAAATCTTATTTTGATACATATTTTGGAAACTGCTTTGAAACATCCACTAAATTAAACTGCTGTAAAAATGTATCAGAAAATATATATGTACAGCTCTGGAAAAAATTATTTTTTTCTCTTAATTTTTTCCAGAGCTGTATATATATATATATATGAATCTATTAATCAATCTCAGTCCTGATCAAAACTACTAAATGTTTTTTTTTTTAAATCCAGGATTTTTACTCTTGCCAAGTTCATAAGTGATGTCAATGATTTGGGGAAAAAAGCACACAAAATGACTTATTTTCAATTTAAAAAGTGATTGTGGACTGAATGTTTTTTACCTTTTCTTATCACAGTCTTGGGCATGTCAAAGATTAGTAACAACATTAGCTTTAATGCATTGTTAGTTTTTGTGCAGCATCAGGTTTTATTTTTTTCTCCCTCATTTACTGTTCGTGGCTGTTTTTGCCCCATTGACTACCATTATAACGACATTTTTTGATTGCAAAGCCATGACACCATATAATCATGCATTCTTGGAGGTTGGTGGTTTTCCCTGTTGGGAAGAGGTACAATTTGTAATTTTTACTGTTAATCACCAGGTGGCACCATTAACCCTTTAGATAGGCTTGTGCAAAAAAAAAAGTTAGTTTCTGAGTTAGAATTTGAACAATACACAAGGGTTATAGCACTAAAACATAAAAATATGTTTTACAGTGAAAATATGTAAAATATTTACAAATTTTTCATAAATTTACTATAATATACTATAGTCATAAATATAGGCTATATGTATAATTTCCCTTTTATCATTTTGTAGATAAATGTAAGACCCTAAACCCCACCCCGAACCTAAACATACCCATTTTATACAGAATGTTAAAATGAAACAAAATGGACAGAAATGTGTAGAAAAATGGCAATTTTAGTAAAAATATAACATTAATATATTTTGAGCCACTAATCCTACACCTACCCATAACCATTTCTTTAACCTATACTGTTATAAATAAAAGAATAGGCTAACAGACAAAGAAGTGTAATCACAATCATTTATTGAATGATTGAATCAGAATCTTTCTGATTCTGATTTATTTATTGCGAAACTGTCCTTACAAACATAAGGATTCTAAAGATTTGGAGTACAGCGAACAAATAAAATGGATGTTATTTGTGAATTTATGTTGTGCTTTGGTGTATCTTATGGTTGTATTGTCAGTCGCTGAAGGAAAAAATGCTTTCTGTGTCACACAGCAAACAAACTAAATATTACAAAAGGGTTAAACAATTACAGAAATGTTATTCATTTTTAGGTTTCAAAGTGTAGGCTTGTTTAACATTATGTAATCCTCCAAAGAGTTTGCAGCACAAGTCACAAACAGATGTTATTTCATATTAAGTAGATGAGTAAACTGCATTTAATAAATGTCTCATTAAACAGAATAATTTCCTCAGTGTTGTATGATTATGCGATGGAGAACAATCCTTGCTCTGTATAGGCATTAGAAAATTCCTTTACAATCACACAAGAATAATGCACATTATTCCAATCGCTTGAAGGCAAATATGGAAGTATTACAAACGTGATAAACATAGACAGACAGCTTTCCTTAATATGAATGTCACATAGGCTACTGAAAGATCAGAGAATATACAGCATCTCACAGAAGTGAGTACACCCCTCAAATTTTGGGAAATATTTTATTATATCCCTCTACAGCACAGCGTTGCCCTCAGGCAACGGAAAGTTTTCTTAAGCCCTATGTTTAGTAAATTTTTCTTTAAATCATTACAACCAATTAGAAAGGTCGAGAAAGTATCAAAGAACAGTCCAGTAAGGTGTTGGAGTCAATATCAAGCACCATTCAAAGGTGGGACGTCCTGTTCTGACACATGGTCACAGGAGCACATGGTGTGAGAAGAAGGCAATATTATTTGCTTTAGTAATCTTATTTAAAACTATATGAACTATACATACAAAATATGTGTGCGTGTATGAAGGTGTAGAGAAGCCTTTTGTCAGGTTTTATGATTTTTTATTTATTTTGCATGTTAAGAAATTCAGTTTTTCTTTTCGTTGCCTCAGGGCAACGTTGTGCGATAAAGGGTACTTTTCGAGGATGTTTTGGGAATACCTCACTTTGGCAACAATGTATTATAAGAAGGGAAGATGCAAGGTTCCTCGGTGTGCAGGAACACCCAAAGTGATGTGCAAAAATTGTAACACACCACTATGTCACAGCAGAGAAGAACTGCTTTTTGAAGTTTTCATACTGAGTGAAATCTTATTACAAGAAGTACATTATATGGCATAGCACACTACATGATACAGACCTATGCATGTATCAAATTCAATATATCAATGTCTTTCAACCGTTTTTCCCTTTTTACTTAATGATTTCTTGAATTTTTTTTTTTTTAATTTTGATTTTGATGATAATTTTCTCTATGACTCTGCACCATTGTCGCACAACCTATGGAAGCCCGTTTCCGCCACTAAAAAAAAACTCCCCCCCAAAAAAAAAAGTTAAATTGCGACTTTTTATCTCAGAATTCTGACATTTTAACTCGCAATTGCGAGTTTATATCTCACAATTCTGAGATATAAAGTCGCAATTGCGTGATAAAAAGTCAGAATTCTGAGATATAAAGTCGCAATTGCGTGATAAAAAGTCAGAATTCTGAGATATAAAGTCACAATTGCGTGATAAAAAGTCAGAATTCTGAGATATAAAGTCACAATTGCGTGATATAAAGTCACAAGTCTGAGATATAATGTTGCAATTGCGTGAAAAAAAGTCAGAATTCTGAGATAAAAAGTCGCAATTAATCTTTTTTTTTTTTTCTTTTTTTTTGTGGCGGGAACAGGCTTCCATACACAACTTTGCCCTGAGGCAACGAAAAAATATTTTTGGGTTGGGGGTGAGTGGGGGGCAATTTTTATTTTTTTTTATCGATAAAATGTTCCCAAATAAACCAAAAAATGATGTGGAATATTTTTTTTTCATGTGCCATCAACATGTGTGCAGTAGAAGGATATCTTTTCATGTGACAACACTGAAGAATTGACACTTTGGTACAATGTAAAGTAATGAGCGTACAGCTTAAATTACAGTGTAAATTTGCTGTCCCATCAAAATAACTCAACACACAGCCATTAATGTCTAAACCGCTGGCCACAAAAGTGAGTATATTGTTATATTATTATTATTATCTTAGTATTATTTTATAGTATTATTAGTATTATTTTTATGTTATTATTAACCTTGATATCATTGCCTCACACTCCATCCCAGTAGGTGGCGGAATATGCACCAAAAGTGCAGGGTGCCATAAAACATCAAAGGAAGAAGACGTTCACTGTTGTTGAGAAGGCAGAGAAGACTGTCTAGTGAGTTTCTCCCTTTTTCATTTTCCTCAAAGCGTCGGATTCAGCAGTTAGAAAGTCGCAACGTCGTCTGATGGAAATTAGGAAGTTAAGAAGCTGAGTCGGTGAGCACATAATGACATTCAGGTGAGTTTAATCGATGTATTTGATAATAGTGATGTTCATTAGGAGCGCGAGCGAAGCGATGTTGTTTTCTGTAGTGTAAATCAAACTACAAATAACAACACAAGCATATGAAGAGGATAAAACATTCATCCTTTCCCTACAAGCGACCATTTTAATCAGTTTCTGTTGTTTAGACATCAAATGAGTGAGGGAACTCGACAGGGAATCAGCAATTTTGAAACCGAAAGTAAAAGTTTACAAATTCACAGACAGAGTCAGACAGTAAATATATGGTAAAACATGTTCACACTGAGCGCAATTTACCTCTTTAAATCGAAATTGTGTGTTTCTATAACCTGTTTATTTCGTTGTGTGGGTAATTGATTGATTTACGTTACTTTGAAAACTACAGGGCCTGAATGAAGATATAATTCAAGGCCTAATAAATGGGAAATCAAGATGGTAAACACAGCTACAGTATATTGTTACAGATATATTGTGGTCCTGAGGTCTCAGTATAAGTTGCAGTCTAGTCAGTGTTGTTACACAACTTCAACACCATTTGCTTTTACTGAACCCGGTGGTTATACGTTTACCAAAACCATTCCTGCTAACAAAAACAAATCTGGAAAATGTGTTGTGGAAATTAAACATTACATAGGACCTTAAAGTCGGCATGAAATACAATATATATATATATATACAGTGGTATGCGAAAGTTTGGGAACCCCTTGCAGAATCTGTGAAAATGTGAATAATTTTCACAAAATAAGAGAGATCATACAAAATGCATGTTATTTTTTATTTAGTACTGTCCTGAGTAAGATATTTTACATAAAAGATGCTTATATATAATCCACAAGACAAAAAAGTAGCTGAATTTATTAAAATATCTCAGTTCATAAGTTTGGGAACCATTGATTCTCAACACTGTGTGTGGTTACCTGATGATCTATGACTGTTTGTGTGTTTTGTGATGTTGTTCATGAGTCTCTTGTTTGTTCTGAGCAGTTAAACTGAACTCTGTTCTTCAGAAAAAACCTCCAGATCCTGCAGGTTCTTCAGTTTTCGATGATTTTTTGCATATTTGAACCCTTTACAGCAGTGGCTATATGATTTTAAGATTCATCTTTTCACACTGAGGACAATTGATGGACTCAAACACAACTATTAAAAAGGTTCAAACATTCACTGATGCTCCAGAGGGAAACACGATGCATTAAGAGCCGGGGGGTGAAAACTTTTGAACAGGATGGAGAAGTCCAAATTTTAATTTTTTTGTTGAAATATTGTTATTTTTCATTTAGTACTGCCCTTCGGAAGCTACAGAAGATACTTGCATGTTTCCCGGAAGACAAATTAAGTACAATTTACCTTGATCTTCAAATTCTAAAAGTTTTCACCCCCCGGCTCTTAATGCATCGTGTTTCCTTCTGGAGCATCAGTGAATGTTTGAACCTTTTTTAATAGTTGAGTTTGAGTCCATCAGTTGTCCTCAGTGTGAAAAGATGAATCTTAAAATCATATAGCCACTGCTGTAAAGGGTTCAAATATGCAAAAAATCATCGAAAACTGAAGAACCTGCAGGACCTGGAGGATTTTTCTGAAGAACAGAGTTCAGTTTAACTGCTCAGAACAAACAAGGGACTCATGAACAACCATCACAAAACACACAAACAGTCGTGGATCATCAGGTGACCACACAGAGTATTAAGAATCAAGGGTTCCCAAACTTTTGAACGGAGATATTTTAATAAATTCAGCTACTTTTTTGTCTTGTGGATTATACATAAACATCTTTTATGTAAAATATCTTACACAGGACAGTACTAAATAATAAATAACATGCATTTTTTATGATCTCTCTTATTTTGTTAAAATTATTCACATTTTCACAGATTCTGCAAGGGGTTCCCAAACTTTCGCATACCACTGTATATATAAATATATATGTGTATATACCTACCTATTTCCTTTTAATGCATGTTTTAGGTCTTTCTTATATATAGTAAACAATTCATCCTTACTTCTCTCTGGTGACATATACAGGATTTCTCCAATCATTAAGTCCGGTTAAACTCCGCTCCTGCAAACTCACATCCATCTGCCTCAATTTTTGGGTGCCACGCCCCTATTTCTCAAAATCCAATCCAAAAGTTAAATATAGCATCTACCCTGACTGAGGTCTGTTCATTTGCACCACATCTTACTTTCACTTTAAAGTATTCAGTAGTGTAATACTTAGTTTGATATTCAGATTATAGTCATTTAAATAGTCAGGAATAGCATTATTTAGTTATTCAAACGTAAGACAGCATAAAAAATAAATAAATAAAGACATACCTCATTGTTCTAACTCCTCTGCTAAATTCATTTTGACCATCAGTTTTTACACTTTTATATGAAAAAAAGCTTCAAAAATTAAATATTTATTGTTCACTTTAGTTCGATTAATTGAATAAAATGTGTGTTTTTTCAAGTGTGCTGAAATCATTGATATTGCGCTGCTCTGACTGACAGCTGCTGTGATTATCATTCACAAGAAAAGTTATTGTTTTTCATGAGATTTTGTGAGTATTTCATACTTCACATTGACAATGTATTTTTAAACCTAGTTATTTTATAATGTTTAATAATTAGTCAAAAATGAAACTAGGTGAAAAATGATTAGAGGAAATGGCTGATATATGTGCCACCTGCTGGTTATAGTGGTAATTATTGTCTTTTTTTTTTTTTTAAAGGTGCCCTTGATTCAAAAATGTAATTTACCTTGGCATAGTTAAATAACAAGAGTTCAGTACATGGAAAAGAAATACAGTGAGTCTCAAACTCCATTGTTTCCTCCTTCTTATATAAATCTCATTTGTTTAAACGACTTCCGAAGAACAGGCGAATCTCAACATAACACCGACTGTTACGTAACAGTCGGGGTGTACGCCCCCAATATTTGCATAATGCCAGCCCATGTTCAAGGGATTACACAAGCCAGTATTAACGTCTGGATCTGTGCACAGATGAAGCATCAGACTATGTTAGCAAGCAAGAACAACAGCGAAAAATGGCAGATGGAGCAATAATAACTGACATGATCCATGATAGCATGATATTTTTAGTGATATTTGTAAATTGTCTTTCTAAATGTTTCGTTAGCATGTTGATAATGTACTGTTAAATGTGCTTAAAGTTACCATCGTTTCTTACTGTATTCACGGAGACAAGAGCCGTCGCTATTTTCATTTTTAAACACTTGCAGTCTGTATAATTCATAAACACAACTTCATTCTTTATAAATCTCTCCAACAGTGTAGCATTAGCCGTTAGCCACGGAGCACAGCCTCAAATTCACTCAGAATAAAGTGTTAACATCTAAATAAATACTTTACTCACATAATTCGAAGCATGCATACAGCATGCATGACGAACATCTTGTAAAGATCCATTTGAGGGTTATATTAGCTGTGTGAACTTTGTAAATGCGCTGTAATATAGTCGAGTACAATGGGGACAATCTCAGAAGGATGAACAAGTAATGTTTGTGGTCATCACATTAAAAATAACATTTGAAGTGCTGGGGGAAAAATGCGTGTGCATGCCTAATTACAGTCACGGCGTTTCTTAAACGGTCCCAATAGCTTTGTCTTTATTGCAATCAATAAAACAAATTAGTTAAATGTGATAACTGCATTAAAATATGAATAGAACATTAAAAAGTCAACCATTGATGGTTTTGTGTCGATGTACAGCGAGTACAGAATGAACAGCTAACAGTTCACTGGAAATGCCCGAGCTGGCTTAACGACAACCAGGAGGTAACCGTGAATATAGCCCATCGCAGGTTGCTGAAGTCATCCCATCACTGCATCGGCTGTTAGAAGATCTGGTTGTGATAGAAACATCAGCATCCTTGTGGTCCAGCCTGAAATATAAGCTTTATTGCTTCTATTTGAGCTCAAGAAACAACATTTATGGGGCAGTTCATGACATGACAGATTTTTGTTGCTGATTTTGAAATATGTTATTTAAATGTGAGTAATGTGAGCAAACAGCTTTTGAGATTTCAGGATTTCCCTATTCAAATTAATAGGACTTTGTCTCGGATGCCGGAAACAGATGTCCAGGACAGTAATGGTGATTAGCACACAGGACGTGTTCTTCTGTTAAATATCTAGATGGAGCACAACTTCAGTTTCACTTCAGATATATATGTATTTCATGTTTTTTTTTTTGCAGAAGCACAGCCATGGGTGCTGATAATGTTGTGCTGCTGTTCATTCTGGTTTGGACTTTAACAGCTGTCTGTCAAGCTGATGATGGTAAGAGAAACATTCTTCTTGAATTCTAAAGAATTCACTTTCTATAAAAATAATTAACCTTGCTGTATTATGCATAACATGGACTGCAGTATATGAACCAGTCATGTGTCAGGTGGAGAGTGTTTGGAAAACCTGTTATTAGTGGTGCTTACCTATGAGGCAAAGCATCAATATTGTTATTCATTATACTGGACAAAATGAACGAGGTGTCAAATCGACCGGCTCATCTTTTGTAAGCGATCGGATGTACGAAGTTTGCCCAGTGAAAAACTCTCATAGACTTTGCATTGTGACAAACTTTGACGGGTCATAGCGCCAAGCCAGGATTTCGTAGAAACGTGGGTTACCACATTTGAAGAGGATGGCAGGCCCTGAAACATGCCTCACAAGGGGGTGCAAGTTGTACCCCTAGGGTGCAAGACCTGCCCAAAGTTGCCCCCTAGACATAGTATGGTGGAGGGACGGCCCATGAAACAGGGATTGCACATACATGTTTTTGATCTGCGATTTCCCTCGAGAAACCACACTTGTGCATTTTTTCCTGATTAGATCATAAATTAGTGCATTGCGCACCGTGCCACTAAGCTGGCGAACGACCTCAGCTTCATCATCACTTCTACGACACACCACTTACAGCATCAGTCCTGCCTTTTATTCACACAGGGTGCATTCCAGGACTGATCCCAGAAATGTTACTAAGTTACTGGGATGTGTTTGTGTTCACACAGATGACACTCTAGCAATTATATAGGATCAGTGCTCTGTGTGAAAGGGGCTATGAAGACAAGTGGGTGGGCTCATTTTACTCAAGCAACCAATCAGTCTCTCATGATCAGTGTGAAGCTATCAAGCCACGCAACCATTAAGAGCACATAAGCAACATGTTCCATAGACTTCCATTAAAAGAGAAGTGTCATAGGGGTGGGGGTGGGATCGTTTGACTCGGGGCAGCAAACAGCCAATCACGAATCACCTTCATCACTTCCTAGCCATGCCCTAGCAACCCAAACAAAAAGAGGGATATTTTCAAATCTGAACATCATAGAGGCATTGGGGTTGGTTATATTATTCATACTGGCAAGCAGCCCAGTGAATAGCTACATGATAACAGTGATTAGTTTACCTGTTAAAACATGCTAAGAACCTGTTAAAAACTCCATATAAACCATATGTGACAACTAGCAACTGCCTAGCAACACCATATCAACCACCCAGAATACCTTAACAACCTCCTAGCAGCTCCCTAGCAACCACCCACAACACCTTAGCAACCACATAGCAGTGCCCTAGCTACGCCCTAGCAACCATCCAGAACACCCTATATATGCCCTCGTGACCACCCAATATACCCTAGCAACCATAGGAACAACCTAGCAACCCCTTTGCAGTGAATACCCAGAATACCTTAGCTACACTATAGCAACCACCCATGACACTCTAGCAACCACCTAGAAACACCCTAGCGACCGAGTATCGCTGTTTGCCACTGCAAGCACCACTCACATTTTCTTCAGGAAATGTACATTCTAGTTATTTTTGCATTTCTGTTTGGTGATTCTAATATCACAGAAGCAATACACTTTAACTTTAAATGGAATTTCTTGTATGTAAAATGATAGTTATTAGTTTTCAGTTGTTGTATTATATGATAAACATTGTTATTTTTCAGATGTCTGCAGTGTGAGCTGTATGAATGTGACTGGAACTGTGGGAAAAGAAGTAACTCTCACCTGCAGCGTCTCTCAGCAGTGCTCTGAATGCTGCATTATAAAGTATATGTTTCAATACCCTGAAAAATATGACTCAACAATCTGTAGAGAAGAGTTTCCTCTGGACTCCTGTGATCAGAGAAACAGCTTCACATGCAGATACACTCCAACTACAGAAATGATGAGACAATTCAAATTCATGGTGCAAACAAAGTGTGGAACATTAAACACAGAATCGACTGTAGGCAAAGCAGGTACAGTATAATACTGTTGTTTATAATTCAATAACTGTTTGCAACTGTACATTTATTTTCAGTGTACTTACAGTGATTTAATATCAGTTCACAGAGCTCATTAAACCTGAAACTCACTGAAGCTCCTGACAAAAATTATATTACGTTCTTTTATAATTATATATTGAACACAAATTCAGGTTACTGTCAGAACACAAGAAGCTGTTATATAGTTGTTATAGAGCAATAAAACGTACTGCTGCTGCTGTTATATTAACATTACTGTATATAATCAATCAAGCGACACACTTCAACTTTACTTTTGATGTGTAAAATGACACATGATGTGAAATTAGTTTTCTGTTGATGTATTAAAATCATATAAACTCATTTTTTCTTCAATAAGATGGTTGCGGTGTAAGCTGTAAAAATGTGACTGTGGGGAAAGAAGCAACTCTCACCTGCAGCATCCCTCAGAAGTGCTCTGAATGCTGCATTGAAAAGTATAATTTTTATTACTCTGAGATCTATAATGACAATAAAGTTATCTGTAGACAAGATCTTCCTCAGGACTCCTGTGAACAGAGAAACAGCTTCACATGCAGATACACTCCAACTACAGCAATGACTGGACAATTCAAATTCTTTGTGCAAACAATGTGTGGACCGAAAAGCACAGAATTCACTGTGGACATAACAGGTACTGGATATAATACTGTTGTTTATAATTCAATAAATAATTTTCAGTCTACTAACAGTGGTTTAAAATCTGTTCACAGAGCACAGTAAACAAACTGGCACTGAAGATCCTGGTAAGAAATATATTACATTCTATTATAGTCATTTATTACTGAGTGTGAATTCAGGTTAGAACACCGGAAGCTGTTAGATATTCTGATATAGTAAATACAGCTATTTGCTTCTGTTGATATTTAATAAGAATAAAACAAGTAGTTTTTCAGCATGTTCATGTTAATACAGGTATCATGCCATATGAAAAAATAATTGATCATTGCTTACTGTTCTGAATTAATATAAAAATGGAAACTGCTCTTCTATGACTTATCAGAAATATCCTTAATGTCAAGTCACAGAAATCGACATGGTAAAGGATTCTTAAAGTTCAAGTCAAGAAGTGTATTGTGAAGTCTGTGTGAGAAGTCCAATAGGCTGAAATATGGTTGTTTAATGAACAATTTTATGCATTTGAATGCATCTAAAGACATTATGGAATTTTCTTAATTTTATTATAAATCATATCAAACAGGTCATGGATCTACGGCCCCTATGTTCCCTGGTGCTGTTGTTGGCTGTTTCATCATCATCATCATCATCGTGATGTCAGTCTTTTGTGTAAAGAGGTTCAAACGCTCCAAACCTTCTGGATTACAGATGAAATATGAAAGAGGTGCTTTTGAAGAACCAACAATGACAACACTAAATGATCAGAATGAAACAAAATGAAAGCTGTGAGTTTTGTTTCATTTTTCATGTAAAGATCACGCAAGTGATAATGTTCAGTTTATCCAAAGATGCCTTTAATTGAACTGTAAACCTCATACAATGTCAGAAACAATGATAGATCAATATATTGATCAGACCAATTAATCAGCCAATATTTGGCCATGTTGAGATGATCTGCATCAGATAATAATTCTACCTTTGTTTCAAAAGACTTTAATGATTTGAGTAAATATTGTTTTTATTTTAACAGTTTTCACTGTCATATATCCATATTGTATATGCCATTGCATTTGTCCATTGTTTTTTTTAAAGTTAGCGTTGTAATTGTATTTATTAAATTATTAAATATGTGTTATACTGCTATACTACTAAGTGTTATACTGCTCAAGTGTTATACATGTATGAATATAATGTAGGGGTCACATGTGGGAAGACGCCCCCCCCCCCAAGAACAATGTGGATTTACTTTTAAACTGTAACATGAGCCTAGTTTCACAGACAAGGCCTAGATTAAGCCAGGACTCGACCTTAGTTAAATCAGTGTATAAACGTGCCTTTTAAAAACATTACTGGTGTGCATCTTGAGACGAAACAATGGCACTGACATATTTTACGATATGTCAAGTTATTTTTAAATAAAACAGCTCAAACATACATTTTAGTCTAGGACTAGACTTAATATTTTGTTAAACCGGCAATGTAGAAATAAGTTTATCATGTGCAGGATGATTATCAGCCAATGTGTTATTATAGTAAATAAATAGAAACATTTGCTAATTTATTTGTTATAGCACAAAATGTCAAACATTAAGAGAGGCGTAAGATGAGTAAACTTCTACAGAATGTATATTTTACTTTTGATATTCTTATTAATATTTATATTTTTTTTTAAAGTGTCATTAATGTAGGCTAACATACTAAATCAACTATTGTATTTAAAGTTTAATTTTGACAGTTTAGTTGAATAATTGAATAATCGATGACACACAAAGCAGAATCCCAGTAAAAGATTTATCTGAAAGGTAAAATTATGATTTATGTTCAGACATATGAATATTTACATATTTAATTGCCCAGATTTTAATTGAAGATATGTCACAATAGAAACCCTGTGAAATCCAATTGAATGACTTGACTCAATTAGGTTTTAGTGAAAGCAAAGATGTCTGAAACGTGCATCTAATTCATGTAAAAGTTAAATAATAACCCCATTAATTACAATACGTATTACATTTAAAAATAATAACACAAGTAACAACATGCCTCTTTTTATCTTTATACTTCAAAAATAAAAACTATAACTTTTACTTTACAAATCCAAAAACATTGAAGTGTCCACAAATCCCTCATTAACAAACAGACACAAAAAACTTTGATATTCAACATAATACAATGTCACAGATCACTATTTTCCAGAGACACAGAATTCATGTTACCCAAACTAACTGTTGCAATGCATTCTTCTGCCAGCAGAGAGCGTGTCCTGCTATGATGAAATCAACTGTCTTTGATCAATATGATAATCATTTGAAACTCTAATTTTAATTAAGCAGCACCTGAATGTACATAAACAACATGAAATTTTAAAAGAATGTCGTTTGATGACTCTTGCTGAGGATTGCTGCTTGTTTAAGCTTGTTATATTTTTAAATGAGGACATAAACTGGCATTGTCATATACTGAAAGTGAAGGAAACACTACATTAAATTGTTTTGTTTACTTTTTATTTCTTTGAAGTTTCTTTATTCTTTCACTTTGTTCCTGGTCTTTCATACAGTATGTTTGTCTATCTTTATGATGGCCTAGAATACATAAATAAATAACAAATTATAATGAAATACACCAAACTTCTCTTGTGACGTTCTAAACGGTTCTAAAATATGCTGGGTTAAAAACAACCCAATTTGGGTTATTTTGGCAACCCAGCGCTGGGTCAAAAAGGGACGAACCCAGCGCTGGGTTGTTTTTTGTAACCTACATTTTGGTGTAAAATGACTACATTGCAGTATTTAAATTAACCCAAATGGGTTTTTGATTAAACCCAGAAATCTTTAGACATTATAAAATCACTTGTACACACAGAATGACTATCAAAAGGTACAAATTTATTAAAAACAAGGACAAGGGCAAACATGGTCAAAAGTAACAACATGCATGTGAGATGAAAGTCAGAAAAGAATTGCAAATCAACAGCCACACAGTTTATACAGATAAATTAAATTGTTTTTCACATTTCAGAGAACATTGATGAATATAAACTGGCATTTAAGACCAAATAAGACTTTTTTTGCATATTATCCACCACCAATAAAAACACTACACTATAAAATTATTCACTGGTTTCAGCTTTAAGTAATTGTGTTAAATTTTGCAATAATTTATTTAAGCAAACAAAAGGTAACAAGTTAACTTCCAAAGTTCACTCAATTTCAAATTTATAACTATAAATCCATAACCTTTTGTTTACAAAAGGTTATGGATAATTATCTAAAAGCTCTATTGTTGCCTACAATATGGAGCTATATTAAAGGATTAGTCCACTTTTAAATACACTTTTCCCGATGTTCATGTCTTTCTTTCGTCAGTCGAAAAGAAATTAAGGTTTTTGATGAAAACATTCCAGGATTATTCTCCTTATAGTGGATTTAAATGGCTACCAACAGGTTGAATGTCAAAATTACAGTTTCAGTGCAGCTTGAAGGGCTTTAAATGATACCAGACGAGGAATAAGGGTCTTATCTAGCGAAACGATCGGTCATTTTCGAAAAAAATACAACCGTTTATGCTTTATAAACAAAATATCGCCTTGAACGTACTTTCCGCTTCCGCATTCTTCATAACGCTTACGCTGAATGTTCTACGCCTTCTCTATTCTACTTACGGAAAAAAACTAAACTGGCGCCGCGTTCGTTCCGTAAGTAGAATAGGGACGGCGTAGAACATTCAGCGTAAGCGTTATGAAGAATGCGGAAGCGGAAAGTACGTTCAAGGCGATATTTTGTTTATAAAGCATAAACGGTTGTATTTTTTTAGAAAATGACCGATCGTTTCGCTAGATAAGACCCTTATTACTCATCTGGTATCGTTTAAAGCTTTTTGAAGCTGCACTGAAACTGCAGTTTGGACCTTCAATCTGTTGGTAGCCATTGAAATCCACTATAAGGAGAATAATCCTGGAATGTTTTCCTCAAAAACCTTCATTTATTTTCGACTGACGAAAGAAAGACATGAACATCTTGGATGACATGGGGGTGAGTAAATTTATCAGGAAAAGTGTATTGGGTTGAATTAACCCAGCGGTTGGGTTGAAAAAATAACCCAGCATTTTTTAGAGTTTAGGCAATAAAACATCACCATAATGATTAGCTTGTTTTTGCATTAGGCAGCTGTCGTCACCGTTATAGCATGCAGGGAAATTTGCAGGATAGTGTCAGGAGCACCCGCTGCTGGCCAAAAAAGTAACAGCAGGACAACTGTGAGAACTGACTCGACCTGAAAGCGAAAGTTCAGTCGGTCGTCTATATTTGGTGTCGCTGCAGAGAGAGAGAGTCTCAGAGTGGAATGAACTCAGACGGTGAAGACATACAGACCAGAGGTGAGAATAACTCTCTCTCTCAACAGGAAAATCATCTCCTTTACTAAAATGAAAGAATAGTTTATTTAAAAAATATATAATCATCATTTAAAACTAAGCGACTTTAATCCAGCATAAAAGTATTCGTATATGTTCAGATGAAGACAGGCTTGTTGTTTTGAGCTATTCCTGACGGAGATGATTTAATCCAAGCAAACTTTTGCTGATAAATTCTTACATTTCTAGTAACTTTAAGTAAATCATCTCTATTTATTTAATCGTGTTAAGTCTTTTTTTTTAGTGCAAATTTCTGTCTTTTTTTCTATTGCAGAATGAAAAGCATGAATGCTGTAAATTCTGTGCAACTGTTCATTCTGGTTTGGACTTTTATTGCTGTCTGTCGAGCTGATGATGGTAAGAGAATAAACTTTCACTAGAGGGAGTGTGAGAGAGTTTTGAGGAGGGACTGAATATAAGATAATGGAAATGTAAAATGTTTGGTTTATATGAATTTCATACATATATAGAAAAATAAAGAAGCACAATATTCAGTGGAAGTGAATCTGATTTTTTTTTTTTTTTTAAAGCAACAGACATTTCTATTATTGTTTAGTTGCTGTATTATATGATAAACCTTGTTATTTTTCAGATGTCTGCAGTGTGAGCTGTATGAATGTGACTGGAACTGTGGGTGAAGAAGTAAATTTCACCTGCAGCGTCTCTCAGAAGTGCTCTGAATGCTGCATTAAAATGTATATGTTTCAATACCCTGAAAAATATGACTCAACAATCTGTAGAGAAGAGTTTCCTCTGGACTCCTGTGAACAGAGAAACAGCTTCACATGCAGATACACTCCAACTACAGCAATGATGAGACAATTCAAATTCTTTGTGCAAACAACGTGTGGAACATTAAACACAGAATCGACTGTAGACAAAGCAGGTACAGTATAATACTGTTGTTTATAATTCAATAACTGTTTGCAACTGTACATTTATTTTCAGTGTACTTACAGTGATTTTATATCAGTTCACAGTTCTCATTAAACCTGAAACTCACTGAAGCTCCTGACAAAAATTATATTACATTCTTTTATAATTATATATTGAACACAAATTCAGGTTACTGTCAGAACACAAGAAGCTGTTATATAGTTGTTATAGAGCAATAAAACTTACTGCTGCTGTTGTTTTATTAACATTACTGTATATAATCAATCAAGCGACACACTTCAACTTTACTTTTGATGGTAAAATGACACATGATGTGAAATTAGTTTTTTTGTTGATGTATTAAACTGATTTTTTTTTTCTTCAATAAGATGGTTGCAGTGTAAGCTGTAAAAATGTGACTGTGGGGAAAGAAGCAACTCTCACCTGCAGCGTCCCTCAGAAGTGCTCTGAATGCTGCATTGAAAAGTATAAGTTTTATTACACTGAGATCTATAATGACAATAAAGTTATCTGTAGACAAGATCTTCCTCAGGGCTCCTGTGAACAGAGAAACAGCTTCACATGCAGATACACTCCAACTACTGCAATGACTGGACAATTCAAATTCTTTGTGCAAACAAAGTGTGGAAGGAAAAGCACAGAATTCACTGTGGACATAACAGGTACTGTATATAATACTGTTGTTTATAATTCAATAAATAATTTTCAATCTACTAACAATGGTTTAAAATCTGTTCACAGAGCACAGTAAACTTAAAACTGCCACTGAAGATCCTGGTAAGAAATATATTACATTCTATTATAGTCATTTATTACTGAGTGTGAATTCAGGTTAGAACACAGTTATTTAGCATGTTCATTTTAATACAGGTGTCATATATGAAAAAATAATTGATCATTGCTTACTGTTCTGAATTACTATAAAAATGGAAACTGCTCTTCTATCACTTGTCAGAAATATCCTTAATGTCAAGTCACAGAAATCGACATGGTAAAGGATGCTCAAGTCTTATTGATCATGGGAGAGTTTACAAATATTGACAGTCTGTTATGTTTTTATGTAGAGTACAGTTAGATATGTGTACAAATTCTAACAGCAGCAGAAGTGTATTGTGAAGTCTGTGTGAGAAGTCCAGTAGGCTGAAATATGGTTGTTTTATGAACAATTTTATGCATTTGAATACATCTGTAGACATTACGGAATATTCTTAATTTTACTATATATCAAATCAAACAGGATCTACAGCCCCTATGTTCCCTGGTGCTGTTGGTGGCTGTTTCATCATCATCATCATCATCATTTTCATCATCATGATGTCAGTCTTTTGTGTAAAGAGGTTCAGACGCTCCGACCCTTCTGGATTCCAGATAGAATATGAAAGAGGTGCTTCTGAAGAACCAACAATGACAACAGTAAATGATCAGAATGAAACAAAATTAAAGTTGTGAATTTTGTTTCATTTTTCATGTAAAGATCCAGCGTTAGCATCAGTTCTGGCAGGTCACGTCAGCCAAGCTCGCATCAGCTGACTCCCAGGTGACTTACGTCTACCTATAGGATTACGACGCCTATCACAGCATCCATATATAAGCTCCTCAGTATTATCAGCTGCCATTGCATTTCTCAGGAGCAAATTACCCTCCTCCATCCCCAGCTCCTCCTCTCTTCAGTCAGGATTGACCTTATGATTCCCTTAATCAGACTAATTCTTGAAATATCTGTACATGCTAAATTATGACATTTAATGATATCTGCATATGTTGGTCCTGTTCTGTTTACCCTAGGGGGTTTATTGCTGCTCTTCATGCTAGGCTGCATGGATGCGCAGGGAGTTCTTGCCCAGAACAGAACCATACCGCCAATACAAACTCTATGCATTATCAATCATATTTGACGATAGTGGTCCTGACAGAAATAATGTAAAGGTGCTGTTTATACGACACTGTTTTCGACTAAAAACAGAAGACTTTTTATGCATTTTGGCCATTCATTTATACGACAACAGCGTTTTGGTGGCCTGAAAATGCAAATTTTTGAAAACACATTTTTAAAGTGCAAATTTTTGAAAACACATTTTTAAAGTGCAAATTTTTGAAAATGATACTGTTGTCATATCCGTGTAAACTACAAAAACATGAATCTGTGAAAATGGTGACGTCATGCACATGTGTATTACATGTTAAGTCTATCCACCTTATAGGCCTTTATCACACTTCCGTGTTAAAAAGTGGAAGATTCAGATAGTCGCGTAAAAAACCTGCCCACAGCATGGGATTGTTGTGATTTAAATTCAGCACAGATACTTCTTATACAACCTCAGTTTATTGTGAATCAGAGAAAAAGGGTGTCATGATATTCAGACAGTTATTTCGTGATTTAAATGGGAGAATACAAAATGCAAACAACATATCACGTTAAAGAGCATTAGAATTAGACAAATCATAAAATATAATGTCTATTTTGGGGGGTGGAGTATTAAATTAAAGGTTTAATTAAAGTGCATTTTTTTCATGCATCTACTTAATGCAATAATCAATAATTAAATCAAATCAAAGTTGTTTAAATAAAGGAATATTTCCAGCCCATAGATGATTGTTCAAAAATAACTGGTCTGATCATCATAAATGAGTCATATCCTCCATGTTTGAGTACAGTGATTGGATAGTGTTATACTCTAGACAATAATTGCTGGTAATATAATGCAAAAATGAACAAAATAACATTAAAAATAAAATTAAATCAGTCTAATGGTTCCTCTGTAAGTAACTTGAGCTGCGCGCTGCTTGTTAATCTCCTCATGACTGACAATCACATCTCTCAGATAGGCCTAATGTTACACAATAAAAGGTAAAGATGACATACATAGTAGGGTATCGTGTAAATAAACAGTTCTAAATACTGATATTTATTGTTAAGTTCAACTAAATTAGTTTAATTTT
The DNA here is from genome assembly GCA_003731715.1 of Anabarilius grahami. Classification (NCBI taxonomy): domain Eukaryota; kingdom Metazoa; phylum Chordata; class Actinopteri; order Cypriniformes; family Xenocyprididae; genus Anabarilius; species Anabarilius grahami. Next base: position 6,674,093 of record RJVU01067364.1, on the reverse strand, counting down.
CTTCTAAAAACTGAGGTCTGTCCATTGACAATAATGCAGGCGGAAATTCCTTTACGCTACTAATCGGAGCAGGATGTGACGACACGCGAACTGTGATAAAGGCCTATATTTTTTTTCATCTTATTTTCTGTGAAGGTGCGAGACTTCCGATTTATTAGCCGTAATAGGGAAATAACGAAAAGAATATCAAAGTGCAGTAAACTGTAAAAATAAGGTGGATATCATGCGCATTTGGCGCGAGTGCTCTGTGAAAGAATGCGCAGGCGCAAAGTCTTTCTTTACAAAGTGATATTTTGTGAGGTTGGTAATAAATTAAGGCAGACTTAGAGTGCTATCCAACTGATGATATGGTTGCAGGTGTAACAAAACCAGCAACAAAGCACAAGTTAATGATATTTACCTTGTTTATAATAAATATGTATAAGCTATGCACTCATTTGTATTTGTAATTTTATTTGGTTTTCAAGCTTTGTTTTTTCTCTGTGGTACAGGCAATCCAATCACACTGCAAAGTGTATGTCATGTGACCTAATCTGTGCCTGAATGAATCCACGTTTACTAAAAATGTGCCAGTTAGAGTGACTGGATGATGGGAAAGAGTACAACGTGTGTGTTATTTGTGTACTCTGTTAACAGGTTATGTGCCCAGACAAGTTATGTAATATAATTTGGGTGTTAAGACGCCAAGTGAAAGTCGCAATGGATACTGTGTGAACACGAAAAGTGTGTGACAAATCTTTAAAGATAAATTGTAGACTAAATATGGAAAACAACATGTAAACAATATGTGTGTGGATATTGCACTATGAGCAAACATGGTCATATAATTTTAAGTGTGATGATAATAAACTAAAAACATGTATATCAAAAACAATTTAAAACATAAAACACTCAAAATTCATCACAAGATCCAGGCAGCTATTGTTGACAAATCCAACACACTTTAACATTTTACAGAAATGACAAAAAAGATTTACAATTTATAAAAATTGGTCATCTCAGTAACAGTCATAAGAGATTAAAGTAATATCACAAGTGTCATAATTTCTACTATGTATACTATTACTATGTATATATGTTTTGGAATACAAGGCACAATGTCTGTTAATAAAACAAAAAATTGTCATTTTTATGTCTTTGTGCTGTATTTATAACACAATTTAAACACAAGAGTGTTACATGATGTATAGTACAACGTTTTTTTCTATCAGTATATATATATACATATATATATATATATATATATATATATATATTAAGGGGCCCCCAAACACTGTCTTTGCGTAGGGCCCAGGAATCGGTGCTACACCCCTGGCTGGGCAAATGAAGAAATATGCTTTCCCGGGAGAAACGTGTTGCCTTGGTGATATGTGCAATTCTGTGTGCAGAAACGTCAAAAAAAAAAAGAGAGAGAGAGAGACGTAGGCATATTTGGATGTGCAGGTGGCTCGGAAGACGTGGGCAATATGATTTATTCATTTTAAGGCGTCTACGTTCACAAACCAATATTAATTTGAACAGAAAAATAAGCATAGGCTACTGTATAAGAGATTTGGCACGCTCCCTCTGTGATCACTAAAATGTTGTCATATTAGGGGCCGTTCACATATTGCGTCTAAAAAAACGCATGGAAAGCGCGGCCGCGCCACTTTCTTTCATTTTCTTTCTTGCGCTCCTGTGGCGTCGGTCGTTGCTATGCCATGCGTTCTCCATGATGAAGATGAAGAAATTTCAGCAAAGGATAAATGAATTTCTAGCCCTTGCATTACTTCTAGATATATTTATGGAGATGAAAAATAAAAACCCGCCCTGTACAGCTATGATCAACTGTTCAGCTGAGCTTTCAATGTTTTGTTACAGAAATGACGAAACTGTTCGGTTGGTTCTTGTTACATGACCTGCAGTGAGCTTGCTGCATTCTGGGTGCTCTATTTATAGCACAATTCAAACACATGAGTGTTACATGATACATATACTACAACTGTTTTTCTATCAATGAGTGCTCTGTGTATATATATTACAGATATGTCCCAGGAATCATTGCTACACCCCAGGCTGGGCATGCACTGAGCGATTGTGCGAATTCAGCAAGGTATCAACTCACACTGTACGAGTAAATCGCATGCGATGGAATGCCAAAGCTCACGATTTATGTGCTTACACTATACGGTCCGATCCTGATGCGATGAGACTGCTCACACTATATACATGTGAAATCAACATGTAGGACCCCCTGAACCCGGAAGTTTGTTGCTGTTTCAAATGAAGAAACATGCTTTCCCGGGAGAAACGTGCTGCCTTGATCATATGTGCAATTCTGAGTGCAAAAACGTCAAAAAAAAAAGAGAGAGAGAGAGATGGAGGCGTATTTGGACGCACAGGTGGCTCGGAAGAATTCAATTCAAGGCTCTGATGTTTGCCTACAGAACGACCGCTGGCTCTGCTCCGCTATACCTTAACTCACTACTTCAGACTTACGCGCCCTCCAGAAACTTGCGTTCTGCAAGTGAACGGCGCCTTGTGGTGCCATCACAAAGGGGCACAAAATCGCTCTCACGGACCATCTCCGGGTCTGTTCCTGGCTGGTGGAATGACCTGCCACATTCTATCCGAGCAGCTGAGTCTCTAGCCATTTTCAAAAAAATGCTAAAGACATATCTTTTTCGTCAGCACTTGACCCAGTAATAGTAGCACTTTGATTTCTATTCTTCTTCCATCTATGTGTGTATTATAAAAAAAAAAAAAAAAAAAAAAAATCCTTCCTACGAGCACTTTACTGACATAACTGTGACTTCACACAGCACTTACATACTGTTGTTCTCATGTTGACTTGACTTGATTCTACTATTCTCACTTGTAAGTCGCTTTGGATAAAAGCGTCTGCTAAATGACTAAATGGAAGACGTGGGCAATATGGTTTATCCATTGTGAAACGTGAACTGGAGGTAAGCTGTCATTTTATTCCCTCTTTTATTTTTCATTCAATAAAACATTTGTTTATCTATTATTGCTTAGCATAAAAATCTTCAAGTGGAATATAATCTATGCACAGCCCATAAATCTACATTCAGTCTTGTCTTCCCAGTCTAACAAAACAGTGATATCTATTTACTGACCAAGTAGTTTAACAGTCAAGTGGCTCATATAATATGCTATATTAAGCTTCAACACCTGATCTAATGTCACCGTGCCATTTCTGCTCTAGTTATTATGTATTAATGCAGGTGGATGATATGAAGGGCTTTCAGGACCTGCTGTGAATTTCTGTGGAGGACTTCAATTTCCTCTTGGAGAAGGTGGCTCCACACATCACAAAGAAGGACACCCACTTAAGAAAGGCCATTAGCCCCAAGGACAGGCTTGTGTGTGTGTGTGTGTGTGTGTGTGTGTGTGTGTGTGTGTGTGTGTAATATCACATTGCATAACATCATAACAAATCATCTTCATGACTGCCTGATCCACCCCTGGCACGCATATGTCTAGGCAGGCTTCTTCCATGGCCTGGAGGAGGTGAACAAGGATATAAGGTTCTCGGTCATACACTTTCCACCAACATGCCGAAAAAAACTCCTCTATCGGGTTTAGAACTGAAACTCTATCTGTATGCGAGGCAATTTGATGCATTTCTTTATTACAGTAGCATAGTGCAACAGTGTATGTGTTGTCACAGCACAGAGTACAGAACTCAAAAGTTACTGTACAGAGCAGTCTTACTGTGTAAGTACACCTACCTGTTTTCCTCCCTGAAGGTTCTGATGATGGAGGCAACGGTGAAGCGATTCAAATTTGGCTGTACTCTTTGCCCAGCCTCCCTCATAGTCACAAGGACAAGGTCAACTAAAGTGCCTTGAATTTCCTCCGAGACTGCTTGTCTCCTTGTCCCTTCCCCTTCCTTGTTTTCGTCCTCCTTCTCCACCTCCTCTTCCTCCTCCTCCTTTTCCTCCTCTTCCTCCTTCTCCTTTTCCTCCTCTTCCTCCTCCTCAACCTATACCTTCATTTCTTTGTGGATCCATTGTTTCAAAACTCAATGAACTGATTCGGGCCCTTTTATCTATCTATAGAAGGATCTGATTGATGTGTGTTCAATTTTGACTCTTAGTGTTTTTACCTGGAGAATCAGAATCAGAATCAGAAAGAGCTTTATTGCCAGGAATGTTGTTTACACATACTAGGAATTTGTTTTAGTGACAGAAGCTCCACAGTGCAACAGAGTAACAGCGACAAGACACGACACATAATAAAAAGAATAACATAATAATATACAAATTTACAAGATAGACAAAGTGCAAAAAAAAGAGCAAAAAACAATATATAATATAGACAATTGTATGTACAGTTATGTGTGCAAATTTGAAATATAAGTAAGTGTTTTAAGTAAATAATGTGTAATAGTGTTGTGTGTTCCGTGTTTGTCAAGTGTTCATGAGATGGATTGCCTGAGGGAAGAAACTGTTCCTGTGTCTGGTCGTTCTGGTGCTCAGGGCTCTGTAGCGTCGACCAGATGGCAACAGTTCAAAGAGGGAGTGTGCTGGATGTGAGGGGTCCAGAGTGATCTTCTTTGCCCTTTTTCTCACTCTGGATAAGTACAGTTCTTGGAGAGTGGGGAGGGTTGTGCCAATGATTCGCTCAGCAGACCGGACTACCCTCTGTAGTCTTCTGAGGTCAGATTTGGTAGCTGAGCTGAACCAGACGGTAATTGAAGTGCAGAGGATGGATTCAATGATGGCAGAGTAGAACTGTTTCAGCAGCTCCTGTGGCAGGTTGAACTTCCTCAGCTGGCGAAGGAAGTACAACCTCTGCTGGGCCTTTTTCACAGTGGAGTCAATGTGAATGTCCCACTTCAGGTCCTGTGAGATGGTGGTGCCCAGGAACCTGAATGACTCCACTGCAGTCACAGTGCTGTTCATGATGGTGAGTGGGGGGAGAGCAGGGGGGTTTCTCCTGAAGTCCACGATCATCTCCACTGTCTTGAGCGTGTTGAGCTCCAGGTTGTTAAGACTGCACCAGACAGCCAGCTGTTCAACCTCCAGTCTGTAAGCAGACTCGTCTCCGTCCCGGATGAGGCCGATGACTGTGGTGTCGTCCGCAAACTTCAGGAGCTTGACAGAGGGGTCTTTAGAGGTGCAGTCGTTGGTGTAGAGGGAGAAGAGCAGTGGGGAGAGGACACAGCCCTGAGGGGCGCCGGTGCTGATGGTGCGGGTGCTGGATGAGAATTTTCCCAGCCTCACTAGCTGCTGCCTGTCTGTCAGGAAGCTGGTGATCCACTGACAGACAGAGGTGGGCACGGAGAGCTGAGTTAGTTTGGGCTGGAGGAGTGATGGGATGATGGTGTTAAAAGCAGAGCTGAAGTCCACAAACAGGATCCTCACATAAGTCCCTGGTCTGTCCAGATGCTGGAGAACATAATGCAGTCCCATATTGACTGCATCATCCACAGACCTGTTTGCTCGGTAAGCAAACTGCAGGGGGTCCAGTAAGGGTCCAGTGATGTCCTTCAGATAAGCCAGAACCAGTCTTTCAAATGACTTCATGGCCACAGACGTTAGAGCCACAGGTCTGTAGTCATTAAGACCAGTAATTTTGGGTTTCTTTGGGACGGGGATGATGGTGGAGCGTTTGAAGCATGAGGGGACTTCGCACAGCTCCAGTGACCTGTTGAAGATCTTTGTGAAGATGGGGGCCAGCTGGTCAGCGCAGGTTTTCAGACAGGCTGGTGAAACGCTGTCTGGGCCTGGTGCCTTTCTTCTCTTGTTCTTTCTGAAGACCTGGCGCACATCATCTTCACTGAACTGAATTGTAGGTGTGGGGGAGAGGGGGGTTGTTGGAGGTGTGAATGGTGATGATGATGATGATGATGATGATGATGATGATGATGATGATGATGATGATGATGATGATGATGATGATGATGATGATGATGATGATGATGATGATGATGATGATGATGATGATGATGATGATGATGATGATGATGATGATGATGATGATGATGATGATGATGATGATGATGATGATGATGATGATGATGATGATGATGATGATGATGATGATGATGATGATGATGATGATGATGATGATGATGATGATGATGATGATGATGATGATGATGATGATGATGATGATGATGATGATGATGATGATGATGATGATGATGATGATGATGATGATGATGATGATGATGATGATGATGATGATGATGATGATGATGATGATGATGATGATGATGATGATGATGATGATGATGATGATGATGATGATGATGATGATGATGATGATGATGATGATGATGATGATGATGATGATGATGATGATGATGATGATGATGATGATGATGATGATGATGATGATGATGATGATGATGATGGTGATGATGATTTCTCAAACCTGCAATAAAACTCGTTCAGATCGTCTGCCAGGTGTTGATTTGCCACAGAGCTGGGGGATGGTGTCTTGTAATTGGTGATGTCTTTTAGACCTTTCCACACTGAAGCTGTGTCATTAGAAGAGAACTGATTCCGAAGTTTATCAGAATAATTCCTCTTTGCCACTCTAATCTCCTTTTCCAGTGTGTATTTGGCCTGTTTGTACAAGACTCTGTCCCCTTTTCTGCGAGCATCTTCTTTGGCCTGACGGAGCTGGCTGAGTTTTGCAGTGAACCAGGGTTTGTCATTGTTGTAAGTGAAATGAGTCTTTGTAGGAATGCACAAATCCTCACAGAAACTGATATATGATGTAACAGTCTCTGTGAGCTCGTCCAGATCGCTGGCAGCAGCTTCAAAAACACTCCAATCAGTCCATTCGAAACAGGATTGTAAAGCCTGCTCTGTTTCGGTGGTCCATCTCTTTACAGTCTTTGCTACAGGTTTAGCTGATTTTAGTTTCTGTCTGTAGGTCGGTATGAGATGAACTAGACAGTGATCAGAGAGCCCCAAAGCTGCCCGTGGGACAGAGTGATATGCATCCCTTATTGCTGTGTAACAGTGATCCAGTGTATTACTGTCTCTGGTGGGACAAGTAACATGCTGTCTGTATTTTGGAAGTTCACGTGAGAGAACGGCTTTATTAAAGTCCCCGAGAATGATTAGAACAGAGTCCGGGTGTTGTTGCTCGCTCTCTGTGATCATATCAGCGAGTATCTGTAAAGCCGAGCTCACGTGCGCTTGCGGAGGAATGTATACACTCACCAGAATGAACGAGCAAAACTCCCGCGGCGAATAGAACGGTTTGCAGTTAATGAAGAGTGTTTCAAGATCGGGACAGCACATCTCCTTTAACACAGTTACATCTGAACACCACCTTTCGTTGATGTAAAAGCACGTCCCGCCGCCGCGTGATTTCCCCGTTGATTCTGCGTCGCGATCTGATCTGAACAGCTGAAAGCCCGGCAGACTTAACACGCTGTCCGGAATGGCGTCGTTCAGCCAGGTCTCCGTGAAGCACAGAGCAGCCGAGTTCGAAAAATCCTTATTTGTCCGGAAGAGCAGAAGGAGTTCGTCCATTTTGTTGGGCAGAGAGCGGAGATTCGGCAGATGGATGCTGGGGAGCGGCATTCTTTATCCGCGCTGTCTGAGCTTCACGAGAGCGCCGGCGCGCTTCCCCCATCTGCGCGCCCTGAAGCGTCTAAACAGCGCTGCCGCTCCGCTGACTACAACGTTCAACAGTAAACCTCTAATTGACACTGAAGATCATGGTAAGAAATATATTGCACCTGATATTCATGTTAATACAGGTATCTTACACCATATTCAGATATAATTGATCATTGTTTATTGTTCTGAATTACTATAAAAATGGAAACTGCTTTTCCACCATTTGTCAGAAATTTCCTTAATGTCAAGTCACAGAAATTAATGACATGGTAAAGAATGATTAAAGTTAAATAAAGTCTTATTGATCATGGGAGAGTTTACAAATCTTGACAGTCTGATATGTTTCTGTATAGAATACAGTTAGATATGAGTACAAATTCTAACAGCAGCAGAAGTATATTGTGAAGTCTGTGTGAGAGGTCCAATTGGCTGAAAAATTTTATGTTTTGTGTACAGTTTTGTTAAAGCATTTGAATGCATTTAAAAAGATTATGGAATATTCTGAATTTTATTATATATTATATCAAACAGGTCATGGATCTACGGCCCCTATACAGCCCACTGGTGCTGTTGTTGGCTGTTTCATCATCATCATCATCATCTTCATCATCGTGATGTCAGTCTTTTGTGTAAAGAGGTTCAAACGCTCCAACCCTTCTGGATTACAGATAGAATATGTAAGAGGTGCTTCTGAAGAACCAACAATGACAACAGTAAATGATCAGAATGAAACAAAATGAAAGCTGTGAGTTTTGTTTCATTTTTTATGTGAATATAATGTTCAGTTTAACTACAAATCCCTGATGAACTGTAAAACTCACATACTGTGTCAGCAATAATGATAGATCAATTATTATATTGATCAGAACAATTAATCAGCCAATATTTGGCCATGTTGAGATGATCTGCATCAGATAATAATTCTGCCTTTGTTTCAAAAGACTTTGATAATTTTTGAGTAAATATTGTTTTTATTTGATTAGTTTTGCATGTCATATATCCACATCGTATATGCCTATTGATTTTGCCTATTGTTTTTTTTTTTTTAATAGCGTTATAAATATATTAAGTTACTGACGTCCCATAATACTTCTTAGGATTGTCTGAAATGTCTTTTTAGAATTTTTTTTTATCAACTTTTATGTCCGTGAAGTGTAACCTATACCAGTGATTTGGAAATATAAAGTAATAAAGTTGTAAAATATTAAAAGAAGGGTAAGATGGCCTCTTCTGGAGTACGAAGACTCCCAGGCAGCAGTTTCCATCTAACCCCATGTTACCCTAACCAACTGTTACCCTACTGTTGCAATGCATTCTTCTGCCAGCAGAGAGCGTGTCCTGCTATGATAAAATCAACTGTCTTGGATCAATATGATTATCATTTGAAACTCTATTTTTAATTAAGCAGCACCTGAATGTACATAAACAACATGAAATTGTTAAAGAGTGTCGTTTGATGACTCTTGCTGAGGATTGCTGCTTGTTTAAGCTTATTGTAATTGTAAATGAGGACATAAACTGATATTGTTATAGACTGAAAGTGAAGGAAACACTACTTTAAATTGTTTTGTTTACTTTTTTATTTTTATTACTTTATTATTATTATTGTTTCTTTATTATTTCATTTTGTTCCTGGTCTTTCATACAGTATGTTTGTCTCTCTTTATGATGGCCTAGAATACAGAAATAAATAACAAATTATAATGAAATCCACCAAACTTCCCTTGTGACGTTCTTGACTGAATTTAGGCAATAAAACTTAACTATAACGATTAGCTTGTTTTTGGCAGCTGTCGTCACCGTTATGGCATGAAGGGAAATTTGCAGGATAGAGACAGGAGCACCCGCTGCTGGCCAAAAAAGTCACAGCAGGACAGCTTTGTGAGAACTGACTCGATCTGAAAGCGAAAGTTCAGTCGGTCGTCTATATTTGGTGTCGCTGCAGAGAGAGAGAGTCTAAGACTGGAATGAACTCAGACTGAGAAGACATACAGACCAGAGGTGAGAATAACTCCCTCTCTCAACAGGAAAATCATCTCCTTTACTAAAATGAAAGAATAGTTTATTTAAAAAATGTAATAGTCATTTCAAACTAAACTACTTTAATCCAGCATAAAAGTATCCTGTTCTGTTTTGAGCTATTCCTGACGGAGATGATTTAATCCAAGCAAACTTTTGCTGATAAATTCTTACATTTCTAGTAACTTTAAGTAAATCATCTCTATTTATTTAATCGTGTTAAGTCTTTTTTTTTAGTGCAAATTTCTGTCTTTTTTTCTATTGCAGAATGAAAAGCATGAATGCTGTAAATTCTGTGCATCTGTTCATTGTGGTTTGGACATTTATTGCTGTCTGTCGAGCTGATGATGGTAAGAGAATAAACTTTCACTAGAGGGAGTGTGAGAGAGTTTTGAGAAGGGACTGAATATAAGATAATGGAAATGTAAAATGTTTGGTTTATATGAATTTCATACATATATAGAAAAATAAAGAAGCACAATATTCAGTGGAAGTGAATCTGATTTTCTATTTATCTATTTTTTTTATTAAAGCTACAGACATTTCTTTTATTGTTCAGTTGATGTATCATATGACATACATTGTTATTTTTCAGATGTCTGCAGTGTGAGCTGTATGAATGTGACTGGAACTGTGGGTGAAGAAGTAACTTTCACCTGCAGCGTCTCTCAGAAGTGCTCTGAATGCTGCATTAAAATGTATATGTTTCAATATCCTGAAAAATATGCCTCAACAATCTGTAGACATGATCTTCCTCTGGACTCCTGTGATCAGAGAAACAGCTTCACATGCAGATACACTCCAACTACAGCAATGATGAGACAATTCAAATTCATGGTGCAAACAAAGTGTGGAACATTAAACACAGAATCGACTGTAGACAAAGCAGGTACAGTATAATACTGTTGTTTATAATTCAATAACTGTTTGCAACTGTACATTTATTTTCAATCTACTAACAGCGGTTTAAATCAGTTCACAGAGCTCATTAAACCTGAAACTCACTGAAGCTCCTGACAAAAATTATATTACATTCTTTTATAATTATATCGAATACAAATTCAGGTTACTGTCAGAACACAAGAAGCTGTTATATAGTTTTTATAGAGCAATAAAACTTACTGCTGCTGCTGTTATATTAACATTACTGTATATAATCAATCAAGTGACACATTTCAACTTTACTTTTGATGTGTAATATGACACATGATGTGAAATTAGTTTTTTTGTTGATGTATTAAACTGATTTTTTTTTTCTTCAATAAGATGGTTGCAGTGTAAGCTGTAAAAATGTGACTGTGGGGAAAGAAGCAACTCTCACCTGCAGCGTCCCTCAGAAGTGCTCTGAATGCTGCATTGAAAAGTATAAGTTTTATTACACTGAGATCTATAAAGACAATAAAGTTATCTGTAGACAAGATCTTCCTCAGGGCTCCTGTGAACAGAGAAACAGCTTCACATGCAGATACACTCCAACTACAGCAATGACTGGACAATTCAGATTCTTTGTGCAAACAAAGTGTGGACCGAAAAGCACAGAATTCACTGTGGACATAACAGGTACTGTATATAATACTGTTGTTTATAATTCAATAAATAATTTTCAATCTACTAACAATGGTTTAAAATCTGTTCACAGAGCACAGTAAACTTAAAACTGCCACTGAAGATCCTGGTAAGAAATATATTACATTCTATTATAGTCATTTATTACTGAGTGTGAATTCAGGTTAGAACACAGTTATTTAGCATGTTCATTTTAATACAGGTGTCATATATGAAAAAATAATTGATCATTGCTTACTGTTCTGAATTACTATAAAAATGGAAACTGCTCTTCTATCACTTGTCAGAAATATCCTTAATGTCAAGTCACAGAAATCGACATGGTAAAGGATGCTCAAGTCTTATTGATCATGGGAGAGTTTACAAATATTGACAGTCTGTTATGTTTTTATGTAGAGTACAGTTAGATATGTGTACAAATTCTAACAGCAGCAGAAGTGTATTGTGAAGTCTGTGTGAGAAGTCCAGTAGGCTGAAATATGGTTGTTTTATGAACAATTTTATGCATTTGAATACATCTGTAGACATTACGGAATATTCTTAATTTTACTATATATCAAATCAAACAGGATCTACAGCCCCTATGTTCCCTGGTGCTGTTGGTGGCTGTTTCATCATCATCATCATCATCATTTTCATCATCATGATGTCAGTCTTTTGTGTAAAGAGGTTCAGACGCTCCGACCCTTCTGGATTCCAGATAGAATATGAAAGAGGTGCTTCTGAAGAACCAACAATGACAACAGTAAATGATCAGAATGAAACAAAATTAAAGTTGTGAATTTTGTTTCATTTTTCATGTAAAGATCCAGCGTTAGCATCAGTTCTGGCAGGTCACGTCAGCCAAGCTCGCATCAGCTGACTCCCAGGTGACTTACGTCTACCTATAGGATTACGACGCCTATCACAGCATCCATATATAAGCTCCTCAGTATTATCAGCTGCCATTGCATTTCTCAGGAGCAAATTACCCTCCTCCATCCCCAGCTCCTCCTCTCTTCAGTCAGGATTGACCTTATGATTCCCTTAATCAGACTAATTCTTGAAATATCTGTACATGCTAAATTATGACATTTAATGATATCTGCATATGTTGGTCCTGTTCTGTTTACCCTAGGGGGTTTATTGCTGCTCTTCATGCTCGGCTGCATGGATGCGCAGGGAGTTCTTGCCCAGAACAGAACCATACCGCCAATACAAACTCTATGCATTATCAATCATATTTGACGATAGTGGTCCTGACAGAAATAATGTAAAGGTGCTGTTTATACGACACTGTTTTCGACTAAAAACAGAAGACTTTTTATGCATTTTGGCCATTCATTTATACGACAACAGCGTTTTGGTGGCCTGAAAATGCAAATTTTTGAAAACACATTTTTAAAGTGCAAATTTTTGAAAACACATTTTTAAAGTGCAAATTTTTGAAAATGATACTGTTGTCATATCCGTGTAAACTACAAAAACATGAATCTGTGAAAATGGTGACGTCATGCACATGTGTATTACATGTTAAGTCTATCCACCTTATAGGCCTTTATCACACTTCCGTGTTAAAAAGTGGAAGATTCAGATAGTCGCGTAAAAAACCTGCCCACAGCATGGGATTGTTGTGATTTAAATTCAGCACAGATACTTCTTATACAACCTCAGTTTATTGTGAATCAGAGAAAAAGGGTGTCATGATATTCAGACAGTTATTTCGTGATTTAAATGGGAGAATACAAAATGCAAACAACATATCACGTTAAAGAGCATTAGAATTAGACAAATCATAAAATATAATGTCTATTTTGGGGGGTGGAGTATTAAATTAAAGGTTTAATTAAAGTGCATTTTTTTCATGCATCTACTTAATGCAATAATCAATAATTAAATCAAATCAAAGTTGTTTAAATAAAGGAATATTTCCAGCCCATAGATGATTGTTCAAAAATAACTGGTCTGATCATCATAAATGAGTCATATCCTCCATGTTTGAGTACAGTGATTGGATAGTGTTATACTCTAGACAATAATTGCTGGTAATATAATGCAAAAATGAACAAAATAACATTAAAAATAAAATTAAATCAGTCTAATGGTTCCTCTGTAAGTAACTTGAGCTGCGCGCTGCTTGTTAATCTCCTCATGACTGACAATCACATCTCTCAGATAGGCCTAATGTTACACAATAAAAGGTAAAGATGACATACATAGTAGGGTATCGTGTAAATAAACAGTTCTAAATACTGATATTTATTGTTAAGTTCAACTAAATTAGTTTAATTTTCTTCTAAAAACTGAGGTCTGTCCATTGACAATAATGCAGGCGGAAATTCCTTTACGCTACTAATCGGAGCAGGATGTGACGACACGCGAACTGTGATAAAGGCCTATATTTTTTTTCATCTTATTTTCTGTGAAGGTGCGAGACTTCCGATTTATTAGCCGTAATAGGGAAATAACGAAAAGAATATCAAAGTGCAGTAAACTGTAAAAATAAGGTGGATATCATGCGCATTTGGCGCGAGTGCTCTGTGAAAGAATGCGCAGGCGCAAAGTCTTTCTTTACAAAGTGATATTTTGTGAGGTTGGTAATAAATTAAGGCAGACTTAGAGTGCTATCCAACTGATGATATGGTTGCAGGTGTAACAAAACCAGCAACAAAGCACAAGTTAATGATATTTACCTTGTTTATAATAAATATGTATAAGCTATGCACTCATTTGTATTTGTAATTTTATTTGGTTTTCAAGCTTTGTTTTTTCTCTGTGGTACAGGCAATCCAATCACACTGCAAAGTGTATGTCATGTGACCTAATCTGTGCCTGAATGAATCCACGTTTACTAAAAATGTGCCAGTTAGAGTGACTGGATGATGGGAAAGAGTACAACGTGTGTGTTATTTGTGTACTCTGTTAACAGGTTATGTGCCCAGACAAGTTATGTAATATAATTTGGGTGTTAAGACGCCAAGTGAAAGTCGCAATGGATACTGTGTGAACACGAAAAGTGTGTGACAAATCTTTAAAGATAAATTGTAGACTAAATATGGAAAACAACATGTAAACAATATTATTGCACTATGAGCAAACATGGTCATACAATTTTAAGATAGTGTGATGATAATAAATTAAAAACATGTATATCAAAAACAATTTAAAACATAAAACACTCAAAATTCATCACAAGATCCAGGCAGCTATTGTTGACAAATCCAACACACTTTAACATTTTACAGAAATTACAAAAAATTGGTCATCTCAGTAACAGTCATAAGAGATTAATCATAATTTCTACTATGTATACTATTACTATGTATATATGTTTTGGAATACAAGGCACAATGTCTTTTAATAAAACAAAAAACTGTCATTTTTATGTCTTGGTGCTGTATTTATAACACAATTTAAACACAAGAGTGTTACATGATGTATAGTACAACTGTTTTTCTATCAGTATATATATATATATATATATATATATATATAATATATATATTAAGGGGCCCCCAAACACTGTCTTTGCGTAGGGCCCAGGAATCGGTGCTACACCCCTGGCTGGGCAAAGGAAGAAACATGCTTTCCCAGGAGAAACACGCTGCCTTGGTGATATGTGCAATTTTGTGTGTAGAAACATCAAAAAAAAAAAAAAAATATGGATAAATATGGAAAACAACATGTAAACAATGTTTGTGTGGATATTGCACTATGAGCAAACTTGGTCATATAATTTTAAGATAGTGTGATGATAATAAACTAAAAAAAAAATTATATCAAAAACAATTTAAAACATTAAACATGCAAAATTCATCACAAAATCCAGGGAGCTATTGTTTACAAAATTCCGATTTATTCTGATTTTACAGAAATTACAAAATTGGTCATCTCAGTAACAGTCATGAAAGATTAAAGTAATATCACAAGTGTCATAATTTCTACTATGTATACTATTCAGCAACTATTCTTAAACTATACACATATTATGATAGCATAATATCAGACATGCAGCCTAATATATGGCTCAGGATAATATCAGTCCTGTGTTCGTGATGCTTGTAGAGGTACCTATAATGTTAAATAGTTTAGAAAGATTGTAATATTTTGGAATACAAGGCACAATGTCTGTTAATAAAACACAAAACTGTCATTTTTATGTCTGGGTTCTCTATTTAGCACAATTCAAACACAGGAGTGTTACATGATATATAGTACAACTGTTTTTCTATCAGTGAGTGCTCTGTGTATAATTGTGCACTATTATTTAAAAAAGTGTAATATAAAATAAAAATATAATACTAATATATGTATATATATATATTAGGGCTGTCAAACACATGCATGTATATATTTACGAAAAACTTGTACTATTTACTATTTATATTTATATACAATATAAATTATACTTATATATACATGCAAATATTTCTTAAATATATACGTGTATGTGTGTGTATTTAAATACACACAATAATTATACACAGTACACACTCATATATTATATAAACACAAACTTTTATTTTGGATGCGATTAACCGCGATTAATCGTTTGACAGCCCTAATATATATATATAAAATATATTAAGGGGCCCCCAAACACTGTCTTTGCGTAGAGCCCAGGAATCAGTGCTACACCCCTGGCTGGGCAAATGAAGAAACATGCTTTCCCGGGAGAAACGTGTTGCCTTGATCATATGTGCAATTCTGTGCGCAAAAACGTCAAAAAAAAAGAGAGAGAGAGAGAGACAGAGGCATATTTGGACGCACAGGTGGCTCGGAAGACGTGGGCAATATGGTTTATACATTTTGCACCGCGAACTGAAGGTAAGCTGTCGTTTTATTCCCTCTTTTATTTTTCACTCAATAATCTATTATTGCTTAGCATAAAAATCTTCAAGTGGAATATAATCTATGCACAGCAGTCTTGTCTTCCCAGTCTAACAAAACAGTGATACCTATTTACTGACCAAGTAGTTTAACTGTCAAGTGGCTCATATAATATGCTATATTAAGGCCCAATCCCAATTCTACCCCTTACCCCTTCCCCTTTCCCCTTCCACTATGTTTCGCGCGTTCACGTGAAGGGGTAGGAGTGTCCCAATTCTCATTCGGTTGGAGGGGAAGGGGTAGGGGGAAGGGCCAGGTAGCCCTTCAAACGAAGATTTTTCGGGACCACACTTCAGACGAAGGGGTATGATAAATTTCCAACATGGCCAACCGAGCGAGCAGAGAGACCCATAAATGTAAGTATTTTTTTACGGTAAACAGTATTTTAGTAATAAATAATCACTTGTTTTATGTTGCCATTAATCTCGTGTTCATGTATACGGTTATGTTCTCCGAAAAAAGATTTGTTAAAATCGCTATGAAAAAAGTTCGCTAATGTTTTTTACTTTATGATAGTTCCACAACATATTTTTTATATTTTATTGAAACCTGCGTTGATTTGACAACATAAATTCAAATCCGGTGGCAGCTAACTTGTCTTTTTGGGGGGGGGGCGAGATCTGTTTGGTTACAAACATTCTTCTAAATATCTTTCTTTGTGTTCGGCTGAAGAGCTCAGCTGTTTCATGGCAAGAGGATATGATGTAGTAATTTCATTGCACATTACAATGTATAATTTCTTTGCAGTAAAAAGTTAAATGTTCTCACCAAGTTGGATGTTGGATGTCGGCGGTTTTCCCATTGGATGGGGAAGGTTTCTTGCGCGTTCTGTCTTTTTCAGTCTGGCAAAGTGGTTTAATTCCATCTGACTCCATTTTATTATGACCTCAAATTTAGGGTAGAATGCCAATTTATTATTGACCATTTATATGATAATTTATCTTGACATTTGATTATTCTATTTAACTCTTATTGTACTCTATCATTCGGATTCCTATAATGCTTTGAGTCTTGCACCGGCCGGGCATACGATCTCATACGCACAATCTCGTCAGTCTTGGTCATTGGACAGAGGCGATGACTAGTATTCTAGAGGGCGTACCCACTTTGCTCATTCTAGAATACGTTTGTTTAGTCCCCATAGATCTGAACACACTGAATTAAAAGGTAAGATTACTTTTAACCAGAGGCCATGACTATTACCATATAATCATGCTGACCAATTTACTTTCCACTAATGGTAACTTTACATAATCACGCAGTGCTTTACCCACAGACACTTCGTTAGAATAATCTTACCATAATCAGAGGCTGAGGCTCACCCTGTTTAGATTGGTCTAGCAACACTCTGTTGCTCTAAAAGGAAAACCCATTATTAGCCATTCTTATTTAAACGCAGAACTATGTATACATAATGTTAGATTATTGCTCCTGAGGCGTGCCTCATCCCAGTCCTCTTAATTGACAATTGAATGAACAATCTCAGCTCTGAGGGAGAGTATAAAGTCTCATTTTTATTTAGCTGGGTAAGAGATTAAATAGAAAGAGTACAAGGGGTGTAGTATAGATTTAACCAATGAGAGAGAGAATACATCATATAGCTCATGGTATAGGAATGTGATACATATAGAAAAACAAGTCTAAATATGGTCATCTCCCGGTCAGGTACCAATGCCTTCCTGGGGATCCAAGAAGACCTTCACCCATACTTGCAATACAAAAGGCAGGGACCATTCCCTGTCTCCCCATTCGACCATAGAGGACTCAAAACTTACATGGGCAGGGGCGGAGCCGGGGAGCCGTGGCCACCCTTGGTCTAAGCTTGGCCACCCCTGACAGCAACATAGTGTCGGGCCAGATCCGGCCCACATCTGGTCCGCATGTAAACCACATGTACCAGATCTGGGCCACACTATGTTGCTGTCTGGGACCCCTTTGGCCACCCCGCTCACAACTGCTGTTTCTGTCTACTTTTTTGTTGCGCTTATTTAAACGCAGAACCGTCTCTTTAAGACCACAAAAAAAACGGGAGACTTTTCAGACGCGCACTCCAACTTCGCCTCGGCGCCAGGCGCAAGTCAAACGCACGGAAATGATACAGGACTGAGCTACAGCAGAACAACAGTGATGGCGAACATTATATGTATGTTTCTCAACTGGTGGGTTGCAAGACCGCGCACTTTTCAATCACGCACAAATACGGCGCACCGTATATTACTCACTATAAATAAAGCGCAAAAGAAACGGGCATGCAACGTCGTAGTTCTGTCGTCTAATAAGTCATGAAATAACCAAAAAGGCGTTAAAACTGTGCATGCATGTATGTAGGCCTATTTGAGAGATTTTTTTCTTTGTACTGAGTTTAATTTAAGTATGATAGAAATGTTGCAATTATTTATTTATATAGAAAGTTAAGCATTTAGTGTTTACTTTTTTGGTTAGTTTTCGAAACAGACAAACTCAGAATTGTTGAAGTTCATTGATTATACATAAAATTCAATGAAGGTTGAGTAAGGTTGAATAATCTTTGAACTTTGAACTACAGTATGTAGTCTGTCCATGGAGGTGTGTATCCATGGAGATGCAACAATGGAGAACAAGCTATTGGGGGTTTTGAGGACCAGAACTGACAGAACAAGCTGGAATTTAGCTATAGTGTGAGCCCCTTTATTACAGTTTTTTTCAATTGCTAACAAGCATTTAGCAATACTTAAAGTACTTTTTCTAAATTCTTAACACAGCAAAACACAAACATCACACAATTAGCCAAATAGTTAATTTTCTGCCCAAAACCATATTTTGTTATATAAACACAAACTCTACATTTCAAAATGCTAAAATCCTTTTTCAACACATACTAACTCTATCAAAACACAGCAAACCTGATTCAAAATCGAGTCATTCTGTCAAAACATAGCACTAGTTTTCTATCCAACATGAACAAATAGTCAATCAAAGTGCAATGACTGTCAAAATACTAACAGTTGAAAACTGCATTACTTGTCGTGTTTCAGTTCTAACTGGAAAAAATATGAAATTCATTGTTTTTATAATTCAGTTTCCTTTTACTACAGTAATAGTATAATGAATGCAAGCCGTTCTACGTTTTTGGTTGAGTGTTGAATGTGTTCATTCTTGGCAACAGAAGTGAGTCATTATTTTATAGAATGTGCAGTAGAAAAAAAGAAGAAGAAAGTAACAGAATTGCTCAGGGCAGCTACTGGTCAGATGTGTTCCTTATGCAGGACTTCTGTTGGTCCCTCTGTTGAAATCTCTTTCTGGTGTTGTGTGTGTGGTGTTGATGGAGCCCATAGAGTGTGGGATGGTGTCCCTTTGGTAGCTAGTGCCCTACACAGACCACATATTCTGCATATATGGAACGGTGGAAGTGGAATCATTGTAGTAAAAGATTTACATGAAGCTTTTACTGAAATGAAAACATGAAATTGCTGCCATTGATCAACAACAAATCCAACATACATGGCCTTTGGTTACTGCTGAAGCTTTTTTCCACCACAGAATAAAAAAAGTATAAAAGGTAATTGTGACTTTTTATCTCACAATTCTATTTTTTTTTTTTTATTTTGTATTTTTTTATTTTGCAATTGTGAGTTTACATCTCACAATTCTGACTTTTTTCCCTCAGAATTATGATATATAAACTATAGGAATTGAGTTTAAAAAGTCAGAATTGTGAGATAAAATTACATAATTACCTTTTTAATTTTCTATTCATGGCAGAAATAAGCTTTCATAGGTTCTGCGTGTGTACGTGAAAAAAACAGGGATGCACAGTCCAGCATTCTTCCTCCTCTCCTCTACATCTTCTTCTCCCTGGTCCTGATCCAACTTCTCATTTCCTCCTTCATCTATTCTTCTCCCTTAACCAGATATTATTTTTTCTCTGCTTCTCTGTGTTGTTCTTCATCCACACTGAACAAATCTGATCAAATCTGATTCAAAGAGTCCTATTTTACTGTATGTTCATGCACTCTAAAAAATGCTGGGTTAAAAACAACCCAAGTTGGGTTGAAAATGGACAAACCCAGCGATTGGGTTGTTTTAACCCAACGGCTGGGTTAAATGTTTGCCCAACCTGCTGGGTAGTTTTATTTAACCCAAATATTGTTTAAAAATTACTGTATTTCTTGCTTAAAATGAACTCGAAATATGTTGGAAATTAACATTTATTAATGTTTAATAAACAAACATTTATTAATTTTTTTTTTAAATAATATTTAAACAATAAACATTTATTAAATTGCTTAGTATTAAATGCTCATCTTTTTGATTATTATTGTTGCCTCTAGTAATTATGAGTCTGATTTTTAATTTCCAACCTATTTTGGGTTCATTTTAAGCCAGATATATAGTAATTTGTAAACAATTGTTGGGTTAAATAAAACTACCCAGCAGGTTGGGCAAACATTTAACCCAACTGCTGGGTCAAAACAACCCAATCGCTGGGTTTGTCCATTTTCAACCCAACTTGGGTTGTTTTTAACCCAGCATTTTTTAGAGTGTGTAATGGAAAGAAGTTCAACCTCTGACTATTCCTCCAACTGAGATTGGAATCTGCTATTTCTCAATATTTCAGTGATCTGCTAATTAAAAATGCTTATCAATTGTTTCAGTATTTGTTTTATATATTTTTTTCAAAACTTTTGAGCTGCTGTTGTTGCAAAAGTATAGGTTTTATCCTATATTTAAAAATTGGATCATTGGGTCTTTATTTCTGACTTGTTGTGTTTAAGCATTTGCAAATAAGAGGAGAAAGATTCATGATTTTGGTATGAGGTAAGCTTATATGAAAAGAAAATTTAAGCATTTACGAAATGTGTTAATTGACTGCATTCTGTGTGAAAACGACATGAATTGTGTTAATGGTATCGTCACAACAGACGGATGTTCTGCTAAATGTGTTTAGAGTTTTGAAAATGTGACTACAGAATGGACAAAAGTATGTTAGCAATTGAAAAAAACTGTAAAATGCCTGCAGGTGAGGAATGATTTAAAAAAGAAAATGGAAAAAAATTGTCAAATTCACTCAGCATTCCATGATCTCAATTACAATTAAGTAGGCTACAAATGAACTGTGTTCAGTTGTGTTGTAGGCACAGTCCAGTACATTATAGTCAGACTCATTTTTATGTTGAAATAATGAAGATTTCTGTTCCACCCCAGACTGGTTGTGTAACGATGGCGGGATTCAGGTAGGGATCCAAGTGCAAGCTTTATTAAAAGTGAACGTGGTCGTACAAGCAGGGTCAAACAGGAACAAACAGGAGCAATAAGGAACAGGCAGAAATGTAGAAATGTAGTTCAGGAACAGACGGTGATCATGACAGGTTGCTGCCCCTGCCTGGCCACCCCTATAGAAAAATCCTGGCTCCGCCACTGTACATGGGACTGGTTCCAGTTCGTAATGAAAACCAGATGTTACATTACAGCTTCAACAGAGGACAAAATACCCTCTGTCTACCTTCCTTTAATGCTGAGACCAACACTTTAAACATTAAATCTTTCACATAACTAACGCCAATGTGTTAGTCGGAGCTCTAAAATATCAGTTGGTGTGCCCCACTGCTCCACCTAAACTATACTTTAGTCTGTTACTAACCTGAGTTGTGGGGTTATGGACTTAACGTTATCTACTAGAGTCAATCATTTCAGAGTAAGTCAGAGCAAAATCAAATATAACAATTTATTAGTCAGGTAAATGTAAATGCCAATTACATAATCAATTCAAATATGATCAATACAAAACATCAGATGCTCAGAAACAGAGTAAAAGATGAATATGTCTGAAGGACACTCAGCAATGTGGGCTGATCTGATGACAGAATCGCCCCCTGAGCCTCTTGCAACATCCGTTTAAATACTCAGACCAAGACAGAAACTTCTTTCAAATGGAAACAAGAGTTCACAATGGTGAAATAATTACATTTCTATAATGTACTTAAAGTGCTCTATTTTTCGGCACTCATTTTGTACTTAATATACAAAAAATTCTCCATTTAGTACTTCTTCAGATAATCTCGAGAACATTTAAGTGTACTCAACTGTGCTATTTTGAGACAGCATTAACAAAAATGTGCTTTTAATAAAATCTGTATTTAAAAAATGTATTTAGTTACCAGTTATAGTACACTTGAACCCATATTGTACAAGTGGTAATTAATCTTTTTTTAAATACAGAGATAGTTTATTAAAAGCACATTTTAGTTCATATTCATGCTTAGATGTTCTTGAGATTATTTTAAGTACTAAAGAAGAATGTTTACACGCACTTTAACGACATTATAGAAATGTAATTTTTTTTTTCACCTGGGACATTACATTTTACATTTTACATTTAGTCATTTAGCAGACGCTTTTATCCAAAGCGACTTACAAATGAGAATAGTAGAATCAAGTCAAGTCAACATGAGAACAACAGTATGTAAGTATGTAACCCAGCCACTGGGTTAAAACAACCCAATCGCTGGGTTTGTCCATTTTCAACCCAACTTGGGTTGTTTTTAACCCAGCATTTTTTAGAGTGTACAGAGCCCTGAGCACCAGAACGACCAGACACAGGAACAGTTTCTTCCCTCAGGCAATCCATCTCATGAACACTTGACAAACACGGAACACACAACACTATTACACATTATTTACTTAAAACACTTACTTATATTTCAAATTTGCACACATAACTGTACATAAAATTGTCTATATTATATACTGTTGTTTTTTTTTTTGCACTTTGTCTATCTTGTAAATTTGTATATTATTATTTTATTCTTTTTATTATGTGTCGTGTCTTGTCGCTGTTACTCTGTTGCACTGTGGAGCTTCTGTCACTAAAACAAATTCCTAGTATGTGTAAACAACATACCTGGCAATAAAGCTTTCTGATCGTTACATGGCATGAAGGGGACTTTTCCAAGCCTGTGTCTCAATGTGCATACTACACTCTAAAAACTGCTGGGTTAAATATGGACAAAACCAGGGATTGGGTTGTTTTCACCCAGCCATTTTTTTCAACCAATTTTGGATTTATTTTTTTTAGCCAGCAATATAGTAGTATAGTAAAAGGCATGTTTTTGCTCACCCCCAAATAGAGGCAAATTTGTAGGGTATTTTAAGCTGAAACTTGACCAGACCAGAGACTTATATTACATCATGTGAAAGAGGGAATAATAGATGCCTTTTAACCCAACCTGCTGGGTTTGACCATATTTTACCCAGCTTGTTTTTTTTTAACCCAGCATTATTTAGAGTGTATCCTTCCTAAATAGTAAGCTATGTGGCATTTGAATTATTCAATACTATTTAGGGTGGATAGTATGGACATTGGGATGCAGAAAATGTGAGAGCAAAACAGCTGTGTAGGTCTGAGTGCAGGAGAGCGAAAGCTCAGTCGCTCATTCTGGTGTCGCAGATGAGTCTTGAAGACAAACAGACCAGAGGTGAGAATAACTCTCTTTCTCTCAACAGGATCCTTAACTAGCCTAATCCACAATCACGGGAAAACTGTTAGTAACAGTTAGTTGTGTGTGTGTGTGATCATTTTGCCCGATCAGTGTTGCAGTTCCTACAAAATTGCATTTGTTTTTCAGACATTTAGAAAGACTTGAATATCGCCTCGATCAGTTGCTGCCGTGGCGCTGTAGATTGTAATATTATCCTGAATGGAGTTTCGTCGTGTTCTCTGTGCTTTATTGTGATCAATCTTGTGGTTTTGCGGTTGCATTTTACACCCACGAGTCCCTTCAACACCTCAACATTAATGCATGATTCATTATGTTGTGTGTGAAACCTCTGAAAATGACGAGTGATATATTAAAATACCGGAGGTTTGAAGAAGCCTAAGTGTTTTTCACTCTGCGAAGTGCAAATCGTTCCCCAATATTCGATCATACACTCTAAAAAAATGCTGGGTTAAAAACAACCCAAGTTGGGTTGAAAATGGACAAACCCAGCGATCGGGTTGTTTTAACCCAGCGGCTGGGTTAAATGTTTGCCGAACCTGCTGGGTAGTTTTATTTAACCCAAATATTGTTTAAAAATTTGGGTATTTCTTGCTTAAAATGAACCCAAAATATGTTGGAAATTAACATTTATTAATATGTTTAATAAACAAACATTTATTAATACTTTTTTTGAATAATATTTAAACAATAAACATTTATTAAATTGCTTATTAATAAATGCTCATCTTTTTGATTATTATTGTTGCCTCTAGTAATTATGAGTCTGATTTTTAATTTCCAACCTATTTTGGGTTCATTTTAAGCCAGACATATAGTCATTTGTAAACAATTGTTGGGTTAAATAAAACTACCCAGCAGGTTGGGCAAACATTTAACCCAACTGCTGGGTCAAAACAACCCAATCGCTGGGTTTGTCCATTTTCAACCCAACTTGGGTTGTTTTTAACACAGCATTTTTTAGAGTATAGGCTAAGAAGTAGGCTTCACTGTGTTGAAATGAAGGCAGACTTGTTGTTTTTATCTTTTCCTTAAGGAACTCATTTAATCCAAGTAAACTTTTCTGCTCAACAATCTCTATCTTTAATCTTGAGAACTTCCTTGTTAGTCCTCCTTGTTTGGTTAAGTCTCCCATCTGATGCAAATTTCTGTCATTCTTTTTCTATTGCAGAATCAAAAGCATGAATGCTGTAAATGCTGTGCTGTTCATTCTGGTTTGGACTTTTACTGCTGTCTGTCGAGCTGATGATGGTAAGAGAATAAACTTTCACTAGAAAGAGTGTGTGAGTTTTGAGGAGGGACTGAATATAAGATAATGGAATATGTTTTAATTCATATGATTTTGATTTACACACACATGCACAAATAAAGATGCACAATGTTCAGTGAAAGTGAATCTGAATTTCTTATTAAAGCTACAGACATTTTTATTATTCTTCAGTTGCTGATATATATTGTTATTTTTCAGATGTCTGCAGTATAAGCTGTGAGGATGTGACTGGAACTGTGGGAAAACAAGTAGCTTTCACCTGCAGCGTCTCTCAGAAGTGCTCTGAATGCTGCATTATAATGTATAAGTTTCAATACCCTGAAAAATATAATAACTCAGCAATCTGTAAACAAGAATTTCCTCAGGACCCCTGTGAACAGAGAAACAGCTTCACATGCAGATACACTCCAACTACAGAAATGATGAAACAATTCAGATTATTTTTTCAAACAACATGTGACATGAAAAGAACAGAATTCACTGTGAACATAACAGGTACAGTATATAATACTGTTGTTTATAATTCAGTAAATGTTTGCAGCTGTACATGTATTTTCAGTGTACTTACAGTGGTTTAAAATCTGTTAACGGAGCCCAGTAAACCTGAAATTATCATAGAAGCTCCTGGTAGGAAAGGTAATATATATTTTATTATACCACAAGACTGTTGAATGCTTGATTCTGATTGGTTAATGAATGTTCTAAGGTGTGCAATTATTTTCCTATAAACACACACCAGTGAATCAGTTTCATATTATTTCACCAACTCATCTCATTTCATTCAAGACAAATATGACAAACAATTGGATAAAAATGACAAACAACTTCCATGTTTTCCCTACTAAATTACCTTTTATTATCTATGTAAATCAGGCTGTCAGCGCTAACCCATTAATTATCAATAAAATAGTGTAATACATTTCTTGGTAGTGAGTTGAATAGCTTTAAATGGCTCAAGCCTCCGTTACTATCTTTAAAATGATGATGGATGAGATCCAAAACAGTAGTTCTACACACAACAAGGACAAAAACCAGACAAAAATAAAAGATCTGTGATAAAATTCAATAGATGTTTGAAACTTTAATTTTCAATCTACTAACAGTGTTTTAAAATCTATTAACAGAGCCCAGAAAACCTGAAACTGACACTGAAGATCATGACAGGAAAGGTGCAATATATTCTTTTATAGTTATTGATTATTGAGCTCCAGGTTATTTATGAAAGACAGAAAACTGCTCTTTAGTCTCTTATAATTTAAAATCATCTGTGAATAAATGGTTTTAATCAATGTCATGAAACATTTTAAATGTATCTTTCCAGAAGAACCAAGTAACTTGGATAATATAGGAAAACATGAGCACGAAAGAGCAGAAGATCGTGGATTTAAAGTTGCTGTCATCGCTGCTGTTGTAAGCAGTTTTATCATTGTCATCGTTCCTGTGATTTACAAAATGGAACGAAATTACTGCCAAGAAAGATGTCCAGTAAATGTGGTCTAATATCACTGACTCAACATTATAAAAGCATTGAGTTTTATTTGATTTTCATGTGAAGATCATAAAAGACACAAACTTTATACACTCTAAAACATGCTGGGTTAAAAACAACCCAAGTTGGGTTGAAAATGGACAAACCCAGTGATTGGGTTGTTTTGACCCAGCAGTTGGGTTAAATGTTTGCCCAACCTGCTGGGTAGTTTTATTTAATCCAACAATTGTTTACAAATTACTATATGTCTGGCTTAAAATGAACCCAAAATAGGTTGGAAATTAAAAATCAGACTCATAATTACTAGAGGCAACAATAATAATCAAAAAGATGAGCATTTATTAATAAGCAATTTAATAAATGTTTATTGTTTAAATATTATTCAAAAAAAGTATTAATAAATGTTTGTTTATTAAACATATTAATAAATGTTAATTTCCAACATATTTTGGGTTCATTTTAAGCAAGAAATACAGTAATTTTTAAACAATATTTGGGTTAAATAAAACTACCCAGCAGGTTGGGCAAACATTTAACCCAGCCGCTAGGTTAAAACAACCCAATCGCTGGGTTTGTCCATTTTCAACCCAACTTGGGTTGTTTTTAACCCAGCATTTTTTAGAGTGTAGGAACATCTATGTTACGTTACATCTACATCTGTTACATCTCAAACTTCTGAACTGTTTGTAGATTTTAAAAGTCTTTGATTTCTGTGAAATAATGGTAGTATTATTGATCTCTTTGATCTCTCTGTGTGTGTGTCTTTAATGATCTTGCACCTATTGAAACACTAAAACGGTAAAGCAACAAAAAACAGTGTTTACTTTTGCTCTTTTTTATTGTTCTGACATTCAAGTTATGTATATGATGTTAATTTTGTATTTGGTAAGTGATAATAGTATGGAAATTATTTTACTGTTATTGTTCTACACATGCAGTTTTGTAATGATGTAAATGATTTTGTGTTGCACAATGTGTTGTTGTACTAAAAAGTGATGGAATGAAGAAACACTGGTGTTGTTCTCTAAAGATGAGTATCTTGAACTTCATTTCATCATCACATGGTATACCAGTGAAACCAGTAAAGAGGGTGAGATTCATTTTCTGAGAAATGATTTACTGTTCTGAGAAAGTGAGAAAAAGAAATGAAGAGTTCAGTATGTGTCAAATCACGCATTACATAAATTCAATACAGTGTAGCAGTCAGTTGAGTTCACAACAAACGGGACCGTGTTATATTCTAGCAGTCATATATTTAATAATTGAATATGCATATGATCATGTGTGTGTGTGTATATATATATATACATATATATATAGATATATGTAAATATGAGATACTATGCTTTTCATTAAGCAGCATCTGAATGTACATAAACAGCATGAAATTCTTCTGCTTATTTGAGTCTCGTTTGATGTCTCTTGTTTACTTTTTATTTCTTTTTTCTTTCACTTTGTTCCTGGTCTTTCATACAGTATGTGTGTAACGTGCTGGTTGTATATAGAACACACAATGAAGAAGATAACACACAAACAAGTCTTTACTTGATAATCCAACGGGAGAATACAGAATCTAGGAACAAAACATAAGTAAATACAAGACCAGACCAAGACACACCAACAGAACTGAACTAATATACACAACGACGAATTAATTAAAAACTAACAGCTGCGATAATGAGATTAGTGTCCATGGTGACAGATTGTAGCGGGAAACTAGAACAAAGGAGCACATGACCGATGAAAACAAACATGTGGTTGTAAAAAGTTCTGTAATGGCCGTGTTAGCCTCTCTTTATGATGGCCTAGAATAAAGAAATACATGACAAACTATTATAAAAACAATTGCTCATTTGACAATTACTTCATTTTCATGTTGTAAGAATTAAATCACTTAAAATAAGTTTCTAGAGGTCATTTTGTTTAGTATAGAGGGTGTTTAGTATATGCACTGATGCCGCAGACTACAGACAGCTCATACCGACTATGATAATATCATTCTATGATTATTTATCTGGCTTTTTTACTTGTACTGGTTCCCTATCATGTGATGTTGAGGGTTTGAACTCAGACCGTGTGAATGAATAGAGGTAATTGCGACTATATTTAAAAAAAAAAAAAACTTCAAAGCCATTTTGAATGCATTTTTACTGTGAAAGACTCCATAAAGAAACACGGGAAGCACCTTGCTTGAGGCACAGTGGTGGTGGCTGTAATGATGGAAAATGTTATATTCATATTTTCCCACACAAATCAATCTGCATGTAGAGGCAATGCAATCCATTAACCGCCTGCTTACCTTGAGAGAGAGATTTTGCAAGGGCAAGCAGATTCTCTCATGTCACTTGTTTAAAATCATTACAATGTAAGGACATGATTTTCCACACACTTCTCAGGGTTTTAGAAGTGATTCAACTCTAAGAAAATGCATCCAATTTCACCAAAATTGGCACAAATAATCCTTAAATCTTATAAAAAGACACCAATAGGATTGTTGATGTTCAAAACCATTCTCCAGAAACAATGTTCACCATTTTGAACTACACAGATCAATGCAATCTCAGTCTGATGGAGAACAGATGAACTTTCAAACACATAACAGCTTTCCTGTAGCTTTCCTACAGGAAAGCTGTTATAAAAACTGTTATAAAGCTGTTATATACAGGAAAGCACATAAGTAGCTTTCCTGTAGCTCTGTGGTTAGAGCATGGCACTAGCAATGCCAAGGTCATAGGTTCAATCCCAGGGATTGCACATACTCAGATTCAAATGTATAGTATAATGCAATGTAAGTCGCTTTGGATAAAAGCGTCTGCCAAATGCATAAATGTAAATGTAAATGTAATAACAGTCAAAAGCCACTACAAAATTAGAATCTGACTAGTCTGATAGGCTGGAGTTGTGTTTATTTTTTGTGATGCCTTGTTGTTCCTTCAAAAAAGGTCTGCATTACCATGGCTTTCCCGATAAGATTTATCGAGACGCGGGATTCAATTTTGAATGAATGGCAGTAGCAGTCGGTAACTATAGTGTAGCCTACTGAATTGCATTGTATTTAATTTCGCCTACTTTTCTCTGTGATAGTTAGCCTATTATTCTTTGTGACATTTTTTCTCTGACATTTTTTAGGGTGTTGACAGCATCATAAGACAAATAACAAATAAAAATCTTGTAGGCTATCCAACACTTTATATTCTTCAATCGCTCTCTTTTTTTGGAGGAAGTTTAAATGCGAGAATCTGGAAATGATCTAAATTTAGCAGGACCCGGGAAGAAAATCATTATAAGCGGATAGCAGGTGAACACAGAGTGAATTTTAGGTGGGAGCGGGTGGGAGTGAGACAAAAATGAACAGATCTGCACAGACCTATACTTCACAACAAGGCACAAAGTCACTTTCCAGACCCTTCACCGTCTCTGCTCCTCTCTGGTGGAATGAGCTGCCAACCTCTACCCGAACTGCCAAAAACAATTATTGTCAGTTCTATGATGAATTGGTGTTCTTCCTCTATTGTAAGTCTTGATAGATAACAGCATCTGCTAAATGCATGAATGTAATGTGATGTAATTTCATTGTATATGTTTGTTGTGCAGGTTACTTTTTGACCAATGTGTTTTTCAGTGGCTGATGCTGATATTTACAGACAGAGTCAAAACCACAAACCTAACCAGTTTAAATCTTTTGTTTTATCTGTCTTCAGGTGTCAGTAATTTGACTGTAACAACTAGACAATATTGCGAATTGAACTTTACCTCATGTAAAAACAATACTTAAATTAAATTGATACGATTAACGATTAAGCTAGTAACCAAAAATGTATTGAACTATAAGGCATACGCTGATTCCAGTGACAAAGGCTATGTGGCCTATGCAGACTTTAATCGTAATAAACCGGCATGTAAATGCAAATCGCATCTATTCCACTCTGACCGAAGTGTGCATGTGCTTGTGATAGTTTGAAAAGTTGCTAAATCTAGCAACAAAATTGCTACATAGGCATCACTGCGAAACACAAGTTTCCTAGGTAAAAATAGCCCATGAACGCCCTCCCATTTTGAATGCAATGAGCTCTTAATAATGACTTCAGAAGTGGGAATGATCAAGTTTCCGATAGCACAATAAGGTAGCATATATGGTCACTCTGATTATTGGAAATAATCACATTATTGGTGCACGTGTACAGTCACTGACTTTTAGATTTTTAGATGTGTAATGCCAGAAGTTTGAGGCCAGTGGGGATGAATGAATGGAAAGTATGGGCGAGACACAGTACTGCTACAATAGACTATTTCAAAGCTATTATTCCTAAATACATTTAAATGCATGTTTATTACAATGAACGTCACGCTAAAGCAACATGGAAAGCACCTGGCTTGAGGCACAACGGCGGTGGTTTGTGTTGTAGGTTATGATGGAACATTTGATAGCCTACAAACCGCATTCATGTTTTGACGTTTAACGAATCAATGTGCATGTAGAGGTGATGCAATACAAACCTGTTTACCATTGATGAGTTGTTGAGAGATTTTGCAATGACAGTCTCTTTCATGGGTGGATAAGCGTTCCTCTATTGAATTTACTTTTATTTATATAGCACTTTTCACAGTAGACTACATGTTCAAAAGTAGTTTTGCTAAAAATGTGTTCGGAAGCAACAACACCACCATTTGGATAGGAGTCATGCATTTAACTATAACATGATAGAGTAGTATTAACTTGTATTTGAACTTACTGAAATTGCAATTGGTTGCTTGCATCACCATTATGATACGAAGGGGTAATTTGTAGGTTTGTGACAGCACCAACTGCTGGTCACAAATATTATAGAAAACTGAATGAGTCATTTTCAAAATGGAAAGACCTGGCTTTGCTGCAGAGGAAGTCAGAGTGGAATGAACTCAGATGGTGAAGACATACAGATCGGAGCAGGTAGTGCTTTATTATTCAGTGCTTTAATGTAATAAATCTTCTGGTTCCCTTTCGTGGGAACTATAGACGCTACNCGCGACGTCGCCCGCCGATGACGTCACGTTCTCTCTCTCATTGGTTGGATACAGTGGTGCTTCACGAACACAAAATACAGAGGATTCCCATCACGTCAACGACGTAGCGTCTCGTTCCCTTACTCAGGGAACAAGGGTTACACTTGTAACCCAAGACGTTTTGTGGGTGTATTTTGCACTCACAAGACTCTTCAATGGGGTCATTACGTTGTGCGATATATTGAAGAAGTTGAGCATTTTCTTAGTTTTTACTGTGCAATTATCACATTCTGTTTTTGATCAAATAAAGATTTAGAAGATTAGAAAGCATTAGAAGATATTGGTGTTTCTTGAAACATGAAGGGTAATTAATAATAAAGAAAACTCTACTCATTTCAAACTACTTAAAATCACCATAAAGATTTGTTCAAATGATGGCAGATTTTTTTATTTCCAACAGAACTGATTTAATAGCTAAACAAGCAAAATTTCACAGAGGAATTCTGACATTTCTGATGAGTTTTCAGTAAATCATCTATATCTTCTATTTAATCTCTAGTACTTCCTAGTCTCTCTTCTGATGCACATTTCTGTCTTTTTTCTATTGCAGAATCAAAACCATGAATGCTGTAAATTCTGTGCAACTGTTCATTGTGGTTTGGACTTTTACTGCTGTCTGTCGAGCTGATGATGGTAAGAGAATAAACTTTCACTAGAAAGAGTGTGTGAGAGTTTTGAGGAGGGACTAAATCAAAGGTAATGGGGGGAAAAGGTCAAATCTTTTACAATTATTATATCCTTCCAGTAATTTAAAAGTAGATTCACTATTTGAACAATTACTGTTTGAACAATAGAGGGAAATCCTTTAGAGTCTGGGAGCAGTGAATTTTTTTCTGCTAATTTATGTGTTTATACTCACTCTTTTATGTAAAATAATGTGTTCATACAGAAAAGTACAAAATCATATTTTCAATCAAGACTACAGGATCTTGTGTTTCTCAACTGACTCTATCTGATACACATGATTAAAAGAGACAGGATGTTGCAGGCCGAGGCTCTCTCTTTCCTTTCGGCTTGCTCCCTTTTCTTGTCAGCTGCCGCACTGTGGAATAATACGCACAGCCAATTTGGCAGGTTTTTATGCCAAATGCGCTTCCTGCCACAACTGAGCACCGTCTGTGTGTGAGCTAACTCATACAACCCCAGTGCTAGGACAAAAAGAAGAGAGATCTTTATTATTGTTCAGTTGCTGTATCATATGATATACATTTTTATTTTTTAGATGTCTGCAGTGTAAGCTGTGAGGATGTGACTGGAACTGTGGGTGAAGAAGTAACTCTCACCTGCAGCGTCCCTCTGAAGTGCTCTGAATGCTGCATTACATTGTATAAGTTTTACTACCCTGAGATCTATAATGACTCCACAATCTGTAAGCAAAACAACTCCTTTGAACAGAGAAACAGCTTCACATGCAGATACACTCCAACTACAGCAATGGCAGGACAATTCAGATTCTTTGTGCAAACAATGAGTGGAATGAAAAGAACAGAATTCACTGTGAACATAACAGGTACTGAATATAGTACTGTTGTTTATAATTCAATAAATGTGTGCAACTCTACAATTATTTTTAATCTACTAACATTGGATTAAAATCTGTTAACAGGGTCCATTAAACCTGCAATTATCACTGAAGATCCTAAGAAAGATATTGTATTCCATTCTAGTTATTGATTATTGAGCTCCAGGTTATTAATGAAGACTGAAAACTGCTCTTTAGTCTCTTGTCATAATATTTATAATTTTAAAAATCACCTGTGAATAAATTATTTTAGAGTTTAGGGTCTAAGAAGGAAACTGATGTATGATCATGATCTCACATCTCTCTAGATATTTCAGTCAGATTTTAGAGATTTCAGCAGCAGAAGTGTTTTGTGAATCTGTGGAGAATCTGACTGTCTGATGTTTGATAGACTGAAGTTGAGTTTATGATTTAAACAATCAGTTAAACACTTTAAATGCACCTTTCCAGAGACACCATCACCAACAGGAGAGGTTTCTGGATTAACAATAAGAAATCATACTGAATCAATACCAGAAGCAGTTTCTGGATCTACTGTCGCTTGTTCAGTTGCCGGCTGTTTCATCATCATCTTCATCATCATAATAATGACAACCATTTACAAAAGGAAACCAAACTACAGCAAACCTTGTGATTTCCAGAGGAGGATGTTTCTGTGCCTCATACATTATGAAGACAGCAACAATTTGCAACAGCAAAGCCCACAAAATGAGATTAATAGCACTGACTCAGTATGAAAGCAGTGAGTTTTGTTTGACTTTTAATGTGAAGATCACGAAAGACAAAGTTTATAGGAACTTAAACTATATCTGTACATACATTACTATCTGTTCTATCTCAAACTATACTGAACTATATAACTGTGGTTGTAGATTTAAAACTATTTCTGTTTTATATTGATTTCTGTGATATATGATGATCTTTTTGATCAGTGTATATTTTTGGCTTTAATGAAGTCAGGCCTGTATGAACGTTAAGAGGCAATGCAGAAAAACACAAACTGTGTTTGGCTTTACTACTTTTTTTTTCTTCCTGACTTCCAAGGAATGTATATAATGAATGTCAGTTTTGTACTGGTTAAGTGGTATTATACCTTAAGAAGTGTTTTTTTTACTTTTAATGTTCTATACCTGCAATTTTCTAATGCTGTGAACGGTGTGGTTTTGTACAGGGTTCTTTTTATTAAAAAAAGAAAAAGAAAAAGAAAAATGGAATGAATAAACATGTGTTGCTCTCTAAACATGAATATCTGGAAACTTTTTTATCATCACATGATGATAGGATACAGTATACCAGTAAAACTAGTAAAGTGGGTGAAGAGTCGCCGCAAAGAGATGATCTGAATTTATGCCTTATTTGTTTAAGTTACATGAGCTTATTGTGCAGTAAATCTTTAGAATTAAAGTTTATGGTTTAAAAAAGATTAAATTCACCTTTCCAGAGATGCATGGAACATATCAAGAACATTTCAGCAATTGACAGAAGAGGGTTGTGGATCTAAGGTTGCCTTCTCAAAGGGTCTTTCCAGACCCTTCACCCTCTCTGCTCCTCTCTGGTGGTCCTCTCATGGATGGATAAGGGTTCCTCCAATGAATTTAATTATTTTATATTTCACTTTTTAAAGCAGCTTTACTAAACATCAAATATTTAATTTCAAATATTTCATGTTTAGTTCACTCTCCTTCATCATTAAAACTGAAGTGTAGCGCTGGAATTCACGTTCGTGGACATTAACGCTCCGCCTTGATATGATTGGCTATCTCAATCAGTTTGACATTGATGAGCGCTGTTAGACCGCACGTAGCCTATCTTTTAAAACGTTTTGTTTTCAAACATAGCAAGAAACAGAGAAGCTATACGACCCTCTCGGTATCTTCAATATATTTTTTTATGTATTGAAATGCAGTTGCATCACTGCATGAAGGGGATATCCGCAAGTTAGTGACATCACCAGCTGCTGGCCAGGAATGTCATCTGGAAACTGAAAGTTCAGTCGGTCAGAGTGGAATGAACTCAGACGGTGAAGACATAGGCTACAGACAAGAGGTGAGAATAACAAAAAAATCTCCTATATATTTACTAATCCATAACCAGCCACAGGAGAATCTTCAATACATGCATGGTGTTTTTGTAATATGTGATTTACATATTTTGCAGATATTTAAAAATGCCTATGAAGACAGAAAACGTTCTTCTTTGTGATAATTCTGTCTGATTAATGTTACTTCCTACATAATTGTTTGTTTTTGCGTTCAACCAGTAGATACAAAGCAACAGAAAAAGCCTAATTTTATATCATCATCACGTTCAGTTTTTTCGGTTATCATACATCATGTTCAGAGCTTTCAGTAAATCGTATCTAATTATATCTCCAGTACTTCCTTATTCGTTTAGGTTTTTCTTCTGATGCACATTTCTGTCATTCTTTTTCTATTACAGAATCAAAAGCATGAATGCTGTAAATGCTGTAAAACTGTTCATTCTTGTTTGGACTTTTACTGCTGTCTGTCAAGCTGATGATGGTAAGAGAATAACTTTCACTAGAAAGAGTGTGTGAGTTTTGAGGAGGGACTAAATCTAAGATAAAGAAAGAAGGTCAACCCTCTTAAAACCTTTTTGTTAGTGTGTTGTTTTATTTAACTTTTAATAATCAGACAAGGTGCGATAGCTGGTTTTTCATCTTTACTTCACAACTGCTTCTTCCCACACCACACCTTTTCCTTACCCGAGGCTTCCGCCCATGCTCACAACTGCTGTGGCATGCTGGGTAATGGAGTTCTTAACATAACGTACTCATAACATCACATCTTTCCCCCTATAAAGAAATGAAATGTACCCTATAAAACATAAACCATCTTAAAGTGCTCTTAGTCATTTATAGATATATAAACTTTACTTTTACTTATTTAACTGTATGAAACTTTACTTGTAAACAACTATTACAATTGAAACTTTTTTTTTTTCTTCTTTTTTTTTTATATATTCTTTTTTTTTTATATATATATATATATATATTAACTTAAGGGTCCATGTTGATCCTTCGTTCTGCAAAACAAACTAGAGAGTCATTAGCAACACTCAATCAACCTCTGAGGTGGCTGAACATGTCTCTTAGGTCTAGCCTGTCTTTCAGCAGCTGGCGACTTTGACAGTTTGGAAGGTGTCGCAACAGATGGTGACGCCGACACTGCTGTCAGGCCACTGTCAGGTAGCTCTGTCGATTCAGCCGTGTCCTGCTGGACCATCTCCTGAGCTGTAGTGTCCTTTACAGTCGGCTGTAGTTGAAGATCCGTGCGGTTCCTCCTCAGAGACAACCCATTCTCCGTCTGGATCCTGTAGGAGCGTGGAGCAACTTCCTCCTCCACCTGTCCCTTTTGTCTCCAGGTGCCTGTAGAGATGTCCCTGAGACGCACCGTGTCACCAGGCTTCAACATTGGCAGGTGTTTTGTTGTTCGATTATACAGCCGTCTTTGTTTTGCTTTTTGCTCCTCCTTTACTTTTCTGACTTTGTATGCACTTTTGGGCGTAAGCAAGTCCTCATTTACTGGTAGGTTTGAACGGATGCGTCTACCCATCAGCATTTGAGCTGGTGATAGTCCGTTCTGTAGAGGCGCACTCCTATAGATCAATAAACTTTTCTGAAAGTCATCTCTATCCTGTGCTTTTTTCATCATTGTTTTTACTGTTTTCACAGAGCTTTCCGCCAAGCCATTGGACTTTGGATAAGTTGGACTTGACGTCAAGTGTTGAAACCCCCATTCTTTGGCAAAGGCAGCAAACTCACAGCTGGAAAACTGGGGCCCGTTGTCCGAAAACAGTTCACATGGGACACCATGTCTGGCGAAGACAGTCTTGAGGTAGCTGATGACTGCCTTGCTTGATGTTGACTGCAGCACTCCAACTTCTGGATAGTTTGAAAAGTAGTCGGTGACCACTATGTAACTCTTTCCATCACAGTCAAATAGGTCTGTTCCAACCTTATAGTAGGGTCTGTGGGGCACCGGATGAGTCATCAGCGGCTCAGCTTGTTGTTTTGGCCTGTAGATGCGACAAAGTTCACATGACGCTGTTGTCTGGCTGATATCTTGGTTGATTCTAGGCCAGTACATTACTTCTCTCACCCGTCGTTTACACTTGACTTCTCCGAGGTGGCCTTCGTGTATCTTTTTGAGCATTTGTTTACGTAATGATAATGGAATAACAAACTTGCTCCCTTTCATCACTATGTCATCCACCACGGTGAGCTCTGCTCTGCAGTTCCAGTATTCTTGTATTTTCGTGGGGCAATCCTTTTTGTTTTTGGGCCACCCTGTCTGTACTGTGTGCTTGAGTTCTTTCATCGTTTCATCTGCATTTGTCTCTCTCCGTATTTGTTCTGTTCTGTCAGCTGTTACTGGCAGAGACGTCACAATCATGTCCACATATGCCTGTATTTCTGCAGTTTTTTCGCTGTCCGCACATTCCTCCTTATCCACTACACTCATGTATTTCCCTTGAGTGTATATCATGTGCACATCATATTTTTGCAGCCTAATTAGCATGTGCTGTATCCGTACGGGACAGTCTTTCAGAGGTTTGGATATGATGGACACCAGAGGTTTATGGTCAGTTTCTACTTCAAAAGCTTGACCAAAGACGTATTGGTGAAAGCGTTCACATGCATACATGCTCGCTAACAGCTCCTTCTCTATTTGAGCGTATCTGGACTCGGCGCTTGTCAAGGCCCTGGATGCATAGGCGACGGGTAGCCACTGCTCGTCGTGTTGCTGCAGTAGCACCGCTCCCAGGCCGTACTGCAACGCATGTGCTGAGATCCTTGTTCTCTTCTCTGGGTCGTAAAACTTTAGCACTGGGTCCTGTGTCAGGGTCTCTTTCAGTTTCACAAAACTTTGTTCC
Organism: Anabarilius grahami; assembly: GCA_003731715.1. Classification (NCBI taxonomy): domain Eukaryota; kingdom Metazoa; phylum Chordata; class Actinopteri; order Cypriniformes; family Xenocyprididae; genus Anabarilius; species Anabarilius grahami. Next base: position 6,636,355 of record RJVU01067364.1, on the reverse strand, counting down.
TGCTCATGGGACCAGATCCATTCATTCTTTTGTTCAAGAAGACTCCTTAGAGGTGCTGACAGCGCTGAGAGCTGTGGGACAAACTTGGCAAGATAGGTGACCATTCCCAGAAAACGTCTGACCTCATCTTTGTTGTTTGGTCTTTCCATGTTGTTGATTGCTGACGTTTTTCTCGGATCGGGCTTCACTCCCTCTTCACTGACAACATCTCCCACAAAGGTAAGTGTTCTCACTCCAAACTCACATTTGTCTTTGTTAAGCTTCAGATTCACTTCCCTTGTCTTATCTAGCACTTTTCTCAGTCTTTCGTCGTGTTCTTCTCGATTCGACCCCCAGACTATGATGTCATCCATCATTGTCTCTACTCCTGGTATGTGCTCGAAGATCATATGAATAGTCTTATGGTAGACTTCAGGCGCTGATAAGATACCGTACGGCAGACGAAGAAACCTGTACCTGCCCTCAGGTGTGTTAAACGTGCACAGCTNTGTGGCGAGGGGGGCGTGGTTCAGCGGAGTCTGCAGCGGGAGAGAGAGTCAGGAGACGCATGGTGAGTGAGTGGGTTAAACGAAAATCACGAACACCTGTGTCTCATTCCAGTAATTGGCGCGGAGACCGGATAAAACGCCAGGAGAAACAGGAGTGAGAGAGAGAGAGAGGGACTGCTGTCTGAGGAACACTGGAGTGAAGCCCTTGTGTGGATTGTATATGCTGATACTGGAGTGAAGCCCTTGTGTGGATTGTATATGCTGATACTGGAATGAAGCCCTTTTGTGGATTGTATATTTGCTGTTGTGCCTCGCACAGACTTTTGTTGGACATTTCTCATTTAAATAAAACTCAGTCAGCAGTCCATAGCCGACCCCTTTGTCCTCTTCCTTCCCTAACGAACTGTGAAACTTACTACAGATGTATTTTACTTTTTACCTTCAATGTTTTGTAATCTTCAAATGATAACAGGTTTACGTGGGCACCTGTATCTAACTTGAATGGTATTATCGTCTCATTCACTTCGATTGGCACAATCCATTCCTCTTTTTCCTTTGTGTGAGCCTGCACCACATCCACAATGAACTCCTCATCATCATCCTCTTCCTCATCAACTGTGTGAACTCTCTGTTTAAAAGCTGATTTGCAACATCTTGCATAATGATTGCTTTTTCCACAGTTGTTACAGGATTTTCCAAATGCTGGACATGATTTTGGCTTGTGGCTGCCTCCACATTTACCTTATTTAAACTCTGTAGATTTCTCCTTCTGATCTTTTTGTTTGGTAAATGTTTTCTTTTTTCTTTGTTCTTTATTTACTGCATGCACTGTTGTTTCACCTCTCCGTAGCTCTTTCGCTTGTGCTCGAGTGGTTTCTGCTGCTCTACACATACTGACACACTTATCTAATGTCAGCCCAGTCTCTCTGAGCAGTCTTTCTCTGAGTGCATTGTCCACTGTGCCACAAACGATCCTGTCTCTCACTAGTGAATCTCTCAGGGTGTCAAATTCACATGTTTTACTTAGTGTGTGAAGCTCTGCTAAGTACTGATCAAAAGGTACTCCTTGCTTTTGGTCATGAGTGAAAAATTTGTACCTCTCAAACGTCATGTTCTGACTAGGCACAAAATACTCTTCAAACTTTGTCATTAGCTCTGCTAGAGTCAAATTAGCTTCATCCAGCTGAAAGCTATTATATATGTCCAAAGCATCTTCTCCCATAACATGCAAAAGGATGTGAGCTTTCAGTTTTTCATCCTCACCCCCTGCTCCGCTTGCTGCTAAATATATATTAAAACTTTGCTTAAACCGCTTCCAATTATCAGCAAGATTACCAGTCAGTTGCATGGAAGTGGGTGGACTCAGCCTCTCCATTACTGCACGTCGGGGTACTTCCCCAGCCCTCTCCTGTTGCTGGTTGTCCTCCGATTCGGGCACAGAATCCTCTTCAAATTGTTCGATCTGTCCCTCTTCTTCCGTTTCACTTCCACTTGTAGCCATCACACGCCGTAGCAAACTTTTTTTGCATTCTGCTTTATTAGCCCGTTACACTCACGCGATCGGAAATTTTTCTTCTATTTGTTTTTTCGTGGCTCTCCCGTGGCAAATCTTTCTTCCGTAGCTGCTCACGGCCACTTCTGACACCATGTGTTGTTTTATTTAACTTTTAATAATCAGACAAGGCGCGATAGCTGGTTTTTCATCTTTACTTCACAACTGCTTCTTCCCACACCACACCCCACCCCTCCCTTACCCGAGGCTTCCGCCCATGCTGCTGTGGCATGCTGTGGCATGCTGGGTAATGGAGTTCTTAACATAACGTACTCATAACATCACACTTACTATAAAAGATAACACAATACTTTCTTTGTCTTTTTACAATTTTATTCCTTGTTTATTATCCCTTAAAGGAATGCTCCATCCAAAAAAATTTAATCCTCTCATGACTTTCCTCTATGGATAACAAAAAGAGATTTAGATTTTTAGAAAAATAATTAATCTCTGTGAGTTCATAAAATGCAGTGGATGGGTTGTGTGATATGGTTCAAATATCACACAAAACAAACATGACGGGGAATCAATACAACCTCAGTTGATGAATCCCTGTCTATTGAAGCGAAACGATAAGTGTGAGAAAAATACTAATATTTTAGTATCACTAATTTCATAACATTATTCATGCAACTGTAATTGCAGTGTAAATGCATATAAATAATAATAGTAATATTAACACTTGACCAATTAATACGAACACATACTATTCTATATATCTATTTAAAAAAAAAAAAAACCTTGCTATATGTTTTGTGCTAGAGTATCTAGGACTAGTCTCCGGACTTGCATATTGTTGCCTTGATTGCTTCTATTGCTCTCCTCATTTGTAAGTCGCTTTGGATAAATAAATAATTAAAGGATTAGTCCACTTTCAAATAAAATTTTCCTGATAATTTACTCACCCCCATGTCATCCAAGATGTTCATGTCTTTCTTTCTTCAGTCGAAAAGAAATGGTTTTTGATGAAAACATTCCAGGATTATTCTCCTTATAGTGGACTTCAATGGCCTCCAAACGGTTGAAGGTCAAAATTACAGTTTCAGTGCAGCTTCAAATGGCTTTAAACGATACCAGACGAGGAATAAGGGTCTTATCTAGCGAAACGATCGGTCATTTTTGAAAAAAATGTATATGTATATGCTTTATATAAACAAATGATCCAAGTATCAAACCGCTCCAATCCTATTGGCCGGCGACAGCCTATGACATCATCATAGCGCGACCCAGAAGTATATAAGGAGCGCCTAGAGAAACAGTCAGTATCTTTTCGTCTTTCGGGACTGTTTTGTCTGATCGCGATTGTATCGAATCCGGTAAGGGAATCTTATATTATGCCTTACAAATGTTTCAGAGAGTGTGTTCATCGATGTCCCAGGTTTTGACACTTGATATACACATTCTGTGCGTTTTCTGTCTGGGAGAGGACCGCGCATAGACAGTGCTTGAGGGCGCTGTCTGTGTTTTTCTGTTATTTACTTTGAGCGTCTCCCTATCGGCACGCTCCGTTCTCGTTTGGCACTCTTCTCGAGGGAAGAGGTGTCCGCATCTGTGCCTGGTGATTCTGGCCCAGTTTGTGCTGAGGCAAAATGGCAGCTGCAATCATGGGGCTTGCAGCTGAGCCCGTTGGGAAGTTTGAGAGAAGTGTATTCTCTCTCAGCCCCCTGGGGCTGATGAGGATGAGTTGTTGGATGACGATGACATCCATGTTTGAACGTTATCACGTCCGGCAGCGAGCGCTCTTCTGGCTGCTGTATATGCGGAGCTGCTGGAGTTTGTGGGACGCGCTTCTGGCAGGCTGCATCTGCCATGAGGGCGCGTTAAGAAAGGGGCCGCACGCGGACAGCTCGACGAGCGGTTCCTTTCTGTGAATAGCTCTGCAGCTCCCGTGAGCCTTCCATTCCTTCCTGATCTCCCTGTTTGAGATCGGGAGGGCATGGAAAAACCCTAGCCGTTCAGATCTGTATCTGGGCCCAGAAAAGAGGGGGAAGAAGCGAGATTGAGATGGATGATCGATTATATACACCAGCGGCATTTGTGATCGATACCCCAGCTGCAAGGGCAATTTACATCTGCCCTCTCCTCTTCTTCCTCCGCCTCCTATATATATATATATATGTATATTTATATATACATGTACATATTTTATAAACATATAACATGCTCAGATGCTTCTTATGGTCAGACTGATGGCTGGGCCCATGGTGATTATTTTTCTGATGGCCTGCTTTTCCGGTGTGATAATGAGAGGCTCTTTTAGGCTTAAAAGAACCCTAGATTCCATCCTTTCATGTAGAGAAAAAGGGAAATGAGGAATCTTTGGTCTTCGAGCCGCAGGAAGGTAAGCTGGGTCTATATTTTATGTTTTAAGATATGTCGACCTTTTTCCTGTATAGTTTTTCCTGAGCATGCAGACAGCCAGGAGGCTGGTCTGTCTCGAGCTGAGGCTCAGAGACAGGGCCAGAGGTCCAGTATGGCTGCTCGGGCACCTCCTCCTTTTCAGAGCAAGTCACAGAGACGGCGGGCCTTGAGGAGGAAAAAACAGGTTTTAACCCTCTGGAGTCTGAGGCTGATTTGGGGCCTGGAGAAGTTTTGACATGCCCTGACATTTGTGCTTTTTTCAGTTGTTCATAAACATTTTAATGGAAAAAGTGTCATTACACTGTATTCAGCACAAACTAGGCTACAATAATATGTGAGGAACATGTATGTACATGTTTGTGTTTTTGAAGGAATAATGTTTATGTGTGGTTATTGAAAAACAAAAAGCTTTAGTCACTGAAATAAGACCAAAAAAATGATATTAAATCTGTGTTCACAAGACTTCTGGGTATTGGAGGTTGTAGACTAGAGTTTTTGCTTCAAAATTATGTAAAAATTATCCTACCTACTTGTTCATATAAAACAATATATTGATTTAGTTTTTGTAAGACACTTTTTGTCAAGAAACACAGTATGCGTGGAGGCGTGAATCATCATGAATAATGGGTCATTTATACCTGAGAAGACAAAAGAATCGCATAATGAGCTCTAATGACTTGCATATTAATGAGGCCTTTCAGTCAGGTAGGCTGTGAAAAAACCCTCTGGGATCATGTCTCAAGCTCATCATGGTGTATATCAAACATACAGAAAAAACAGCAGTATTGTGAAATATTATGACAATTTAAAATAATGGTATTCTATTATATACTTTAAAATATAATGTATTTCTGTGATGCAAAGTGTCTGAACAATTATGTTACCTCTATGGCATTTCATATAGCCTTTTAGCTTAAAAGCATGCACATTTGGAGAAATATTGATGGATTCTCATATGTTTATGTCAATTTTCTATACAGAGGAGTAATATTTATTCAATATTTATTGTCATTACTATGAGCGCTGGATACTGTGTTTTCAATTCATACTTGCAGCCGGAGGGCGCTCTGTGCACATTTAGTCCACAAATATCTCCTAAAGAAGAACAGACACCATGTGACATTCCAGGAACTAACCGAACTAACAGAGCCTTCCAGAGATCGCTAACTATGGCTATGCAAAGCACTTTTCAAGACAATAAATACACGATTGAGACGATGTATACATGTATTGCCTCAGAATTTGCGTCTGAATAGCGCTCGCTCCGTGAGCATGGCCGCATTAGTGGATAGTGAGCTGAATCACGGACGTCTGACATGGCTTACTTTTCATACAGATTACATAAACAGAGAATATTTGTTTTCGATTGGACTTACACAATTTAAAACCTGACATCTCAATGTTTCTTTAGACATAAGTCAAATTTTTTTGTGATTAGTATTCACTAAGTTACAGTTTATTTTCTAAGAACTATCAGATTGGACTTCGTTCAGAGGGAAACGAGAGATCACGCATCATGTTCGTTTTCTTTATTTTACAAAAAGCACAACATTTTGTTTTTACTCTGAGTGTACACAAATAAAAGAAGATATTCAACAGATTAAAATGGTGTATAACTCTTAATTGTATGTGCAACATTGATGGAGTATTTTGAGTCTCTTTCACAATGGTAAGAAAAAAACCGAGGTGGTATCGCCGGCGATACCTCAGACTCCAGAGTGATACGATCACATACGCCAGTAGCGTCGGTTGCGAGAGCGACTTTACATCTGCCCTCGCCCCTTCTTCCTCCACCTCCTTGGTTTTGGATTCATTTAACATACTCAGGCGCTTCTTAAACAGTCAGGCTGATGGCTGGGCCTTTGATGAATATTTTTCTAACCTTCCTTGTTAAAGAAAAGGGAAAGAGGAGTCTTCGGTCTTCGAGCCGCAGGAAAGTGAGCTGGGTCTATATGTTTCTAAATAGGTTGACCTTGTGTTCCTGTATAGTTTTTCCTGAGTATGTAATCAGAAAAAGTAAAAGGGGTTTTTGGGCAAACTTAAGTTTGATAGGTTGGCTAGAACGATATTTGTGCAGGCCACAAAATGGCCGCCTCTTAGCCACCTGTTGTATAGAGTAGCTTCTCATCTGGTGTTTGCTAGAGTAAGTTTGAGTTAGCACTCGTCACTTCAGTTAGTATCTATGTCTAGGTCGGCCTTAATCGGCCGCCTGACATTGTTTGCTTGTTGAGCTTCACTTTATTTCCTCTTATCTATGGAGATTCAGAGGTGAAGCCCAGGCATTGCTATGCGTGTGGCCCTGTAGGCCCACAGCTTAGCAGCCCAGGCTAGGACTAGGTTTAGGTGTTTATTGTTATAAACCACCCTTTGTGTTACTATCCCTTGTTAGGTTGTATAGTTCCTAGTTCTAGTTTTTTAGCTTCCGTTCTCTAGGGTTCAGCACAGATCTGTAATTCTGTTTGGTGAGAGCATTTATCCTTTTTGGATAAATTATGTTTTATGCATTATGTTTGCTTTGAGTTCTAGTTTTTGCCCTACATGTATGTGAGCTTTACTCTAGTGCTGCCACAGGTTAGCACCTGTTCTCATAATAGTAGGCTTGTGTTAGCCTCTATTTATTTAAGAGCATGGTGACTAATTGTACTCCCTGCTTAGGGTTTGTGGTGTTTCACTGAGTGCATCACCTGTTGGATTGCACACTCAGGTTGAGTGTAGAGAACCTCACTTTCAGTTAGGTTTCTGTTAACTCCCGCTATATTCCCGCTTTGATCATAATGCCACAACAGCTATTTTGCATATAACTGTAGGAGTTGTAGGCTCTAATGGATTTAGCATCCTTCTAGTTTAGCAGCTTGTGTTTACAAGTGTTGTTGGTATATGGTCATGAGTTTTGCTCACTTAGTTTAGCACTGCCACAGGTTCATGCTCGTGTCTGTCTGAGGTAGTAGGCCTTTTTAGGCCTACCTTAGACCATGATAGCATTTCATTGTACCCCGGTAATTGTGTAAATTATGGTACATTGCCTCTTGTAATGTGTAGACTTAGCTCAGGTTTGTTAGGCTTCCCACAACTGTTTGTTGGGTTTAGAGCTGGTCCCCTTTGAGCTTGGTCCCCTTTATAACCACTAGCTGCCGCCACGTGTTGCTGAAGTTGTAGGCCCCGCTAAGGCCTCCTTTTAGATTACATGTTGGCACAGTTCTGTATTGGTTTTATATGACCCATTACCGCCACCGGCCACGCCTGTCTCTACTAAGAGTAGGCCCTTGGTCAAGCCTCTCTCAGAGTATTGTGGTGGAGTGTGTACTCCTCTTGTTTTAAGAGTAAAAGGTGTTTTTACTGAGTACATGGCCTGCTGGCTGGTTTGGTCATGATTACCACTAGCTGACGCCACGTGTTGTTGAAGTTGAAGGCCCCGCTAAGGCCTCCTTTCAGATTACATGTTGGCACAGTTCTGTGTGGTTACCATCACTGCCATTGGCAATGCCCGTCTCTGCTAAGAGTATTCACTAGGTCAGGCTTCTCATAGAGTATGGTGGCGGAGTGTGTACTCCTCTTGTTTTATGAGTAAAAGGTGTTTTTACTGAGCGCATGGCCTGCTGGCTGGTGTGGTCATGATTGCCACTAGCTGATGTCACATGTTTGCAAGTTGTAGGCCTTCTGGGCCTCCTGTGTAGCATGTTGGAGTTCGGTTGTGTACTCCTCTCACTTTGAGAGTAAAAAGTGCTTTTACTGAGTACGTTGCTGAGTGGCTGACCTCTCAGGGTGAGTTTTTGTAATAAACCTTACTGTGGTTCGGTTTTCTACATTTGCTTCCTTGAGCATGGTTTATGTTTATCCTTTAGCTCTAGTTAGGCTAAGTAGCTACCTCGTAAGTAGGTTGGTTCTATTTTGCTCCTAGAAATTTAGTGGCCACTAGACTAACGCCGCGTGTTTACAAGTAGTAGGCCCTCGGGGCCTCCTTTGAGAACATGCTGGTGTGTGTAATAGTGTACTCCTCTCGCTGACAGAGTTAGAGGTGTTTTTACTGAGTACACTGCTGGTTGGCCAGGGCCCCAGGTGACTTATTAACCTTGTATACTCTTGTATAATGCTTAGCTCCCTAAGCTGATCATTGGTTGAAGGCTTCCATGAGGCCTCCCGTTGAGGATCAGCCCCAGGCTGGTTTGTGCTCCCCTGTATCAGGGTTTCTTAGTGCACAGCCTCCTCAGTGCAAATAATCAGGTGCTGAGTAGATCCTAGGATTGAGCAGAGTATACTCCCCTCAATAAGAGGGTTCATAGCACTCAGCTGAGTTCTGCTCTCCAGGATGCCCGTCTCTACGCGTGGGTTTGAGTTGCTTACTGCCTTTCGCAGTCACTCTTACTTGCTGTCTTCTCTGAAGAATGCCTTGTTGAGATTCTGTATTCAGACAGGGTTGGACAAAACTAAGTTTGTCCTCTATCAGACCAGGTCGGCCTCCCTGGTGGCATTGGGGTGACTACGTTCCCCTTCTAGTGGCTGGCCGGGGTTCCTTTCAGTTCCCTGGCCACATTCCCTTAAAGGGACCTTATTTCCTCGAAAGATTTGGTCCCAGAAGCCTTGGAGCAGCCTTTGTAGCTTTCTACGGAAGGCCTCTTTGAGGTTCAGCTTGGGCTGTTGGCCGTAGGGAATGCTGTCACTGACAGCCTTTGTGTGACCCGAGGGTGAGTTGCTATTTGGCGTTTCTTTCGAAACTGCTTGACGTTTGTCTAGCCATCTTGGCATGCACTCTCCTTAAGCATGGCGGCGTGGGTATATCGTTCCCCATAGCGTATTCAAATGCAGAGTTGAGTTCCCTTTCGAAAGGGAACGTCTCAGGTTTTGTATGTAACCATGGTTCCCTGAGAACAGGGAATGAGACTCTGCGTTGCCCTGCCATGCTTCGGGGCTGCCTGCTGAACAGTCCCTCAAAACGATAAGATACTGACTGTTTCTCTAGGCGCTCCTTATATACTTCCGGGTCACGCTATGATAATGTGATAGGCTGTCGCCGGCCAATAGGATTGGAGCGATTTGATACTTGGCTTTCAGACATCGGTTCACGTGTGACGTTCCCCATAGCGTATTCAAACGCAGAGTCTCGTTCCCTGTTCTCAGGGAACCATGGTAACATAGACGTTCCTGAGACGTTCACCAGCCTCACAGCCTCTGGTTAGAAGCTGCATTTTAGCCTTGTTGTCCTACTCTTAATGCTCTGCAGCCTTCTGCCTGAGGGAAGAGGGTCAAACAACTTAGGCCCCGTCCACACGGAGACGCATTTCTGTGTATACGCACAAATTTTGTATCGGATAGGCGTTTCGTCCACACGGATCTGGCATTTTCGGAAGGTGAAACCGCTATTTTTTTAAACCGGGTCCCAGAGTTGATAAATCTGAAAACGCTGCCTTTGCATTTTCATGTGTAAGGCCTATCAGTATATTTTGTGAAATGATGATGTCATCACCCTACGTGTCGACCCTATTCAGACACCGCTAACAGCACAAAACAGCAACAACAACAGCAGACTCTAGATGCTTGTGTTTGTGCTGCAGAAGCTACTGAGCCAAAATAAAGCGTTTCTAAGCTTTACTAAAGTTTGTATACAGTGCGCAAGGTTTATGCGCATGCTCCAAGTCTTATTCGCTGTTTTAAGTGTATCTCTGTGGCAGAATTACAGCGCCACATACTGGTCTGGCATGTATACTACATCGTTTTGAGTTGTTTCAGTGGTTTTGTGTGTACGGAGATATTTCTTGAGACAAAAAAAAAGATTGGATAGGGTAAGCTCTGGCTTTGTGTGGACGTAGCCTTATAGGCCAGATGGGTGGGGTCCTTCATGATATGAGCCACACTGCTCCTGCACCTGCTGACATAAATGGTTTCAATTAAAGGGAGGCTGTAGCCAATTATCTTCTGGGCAGAATTCATAATTCTTTGCAGCGCTTTCTTCTCAGCAGCAGAACAATTCCCATACCAAGCGGCGATGGAGAGTACTCTCCACCACACACCGGTAAAAAGCTACCAAAACTGGGGTGGTGAGGCCAGCCTGCCTCAGCTTCTGAAGAAAATAAAGACATTGGTGGGCCTTCATTATGATGTTTGAAGTATTAATGGTCCACTTCAAGTCCCTGGAGATATAAACTCCAAGGTATTTGAAACTGTGGACCATTTCCACAGCTACACCACCAATAAAAAGGGGTGAGGGGGCATAGCTTCTCCTCCTAATGTCCACGACCAGCTCATTTGTCTTCTCCACACTGATACAAAGATTATTCTCCTCACACCAGTCCACCATATCTTTAACCTCCTGCCGGTACGATGACTCATCGTTGTGGGATATCAGACCCACCACTACTGTGTCATCTGCAAATTTCACAATACAGTTGCCCAGCTGTCTAGATGAGCAGTTGTATGTAAACAACATGTACAGAAGGGGGCTTAAAACATACCCCTGGGGAGAACCGGTGTTTTAGGGTAATGCGGGAGGACGAGATGCCGTGAACTTTAACAGTTTGTGGCTGGTTTGTCAAAAAGTCCAGTACCCAGTTACAAAGGGACGGTGTTAACCAAAGCGTCAGTAGTTTGTTAGCTAATCTCTGTGACATGATTGTATTAAAAGCAGAGCTGCTTTTAATACAAGATGAACGCAAACTGATGGCTGACCCAGGTGAAAAAAAAGTATACTTGAGTGCATTAAAAAAATACTTAAATACAAGCAAGTACATTTGTAGTACATTCTTTATTTTGGTGCTAAATAAAAGTGTCAAAGTTATACACTATAAATACACTATTTTAAAGTATATTTGTACTTTAGTAGTACTTCACTGCACTTGGAAAAGTATACTAAATACCACTACTACTTAAATAGAGTTTTATTACTGTATTTGTTAAAAGTGTGCTTTGAATGCTTTAAAAATTAGTTCAATCTTAGTAGACTTTTATGTAGTAATCCTCCCTAGTGAAAAAAAAGTATGCTAAGTATACTTGCAGCAAGACAAAAAAAAAATTATTAGTATATTTCAAGTGTGTTAATGATTAGTTAAAGTGTGCTATTTTGAAACAACAAATTTTGTACTAAGTATATTTTAGTTGTAATTAAGTTGTATTAAAACACAACTTTAAGTATATTTAGTGCACTTTTGTGTGCTAAATTGGAACAACTTCAAGTATACTTAGTAAACTTTAAGTATATGCCTGTGTAAGGACTAATTACATGCTTGATTAGTGATATTAAAGTGTACTTAATTTGTGTTATAAGTATACTTTATTTGTGTAATAAGTATATTTTATTTGTGTTATAAATATACTTTGTGTTATAAGTATACTTTATTTGTGTTATAAGTATACTTTTATTTGTGTTATAAGTATACTTTTATTTGTGATTTAAGTACATTACAAAATAATTACGAGTGTCTTCAGAACACACAAGCAATATACAATGAATATATTATTTTACAATAGTATATACTGTATGCTCAGTACCTTTGGCTTATTCCAAATACTAAAAAATACACACTTTGCAGTCAATAACAATACACTTTATTATTACTTATACTTTGTTTAATGTAGTCAACATGTAAAGTGGATCAAAAATCATCTTTCATCAAAGTTGTCCTGAAACCTTCTTCTTATGACAACTTTATTGAACTTTTTTGATCCACTTCAAATGTTGACTACTGTACTTTAAATTACATAATCTCACACAATACAGTATTATAATTGTGCTATATTTAAATACAGTTTAAACCTTTTCCCAAAGTTGAATGCATTTGTTTTCAAGGCCATTTAAATAAATAAAATGTAACAACATCACTAATGAAGAGACATATTTCATTGACAAATCCAATGGTTTTTATTTAAACTTAACATAGATTCAGCAAAACTTACCATGTTTTTCATTTAAGAAAAAAAAAATTATTGGACTCCAATAATATTGAGGGAATATATTTAAAATACAATAAAGCAGGAAGTGTGTTACTTTAAAAATGCTTTAAGATCACCCTCTAATTTTTACCCAATTTGCTTCAAACTTCATTAGAATAATGTCAAGACATAAGGAATTTAGACCTGTAAAAAGATTTTTTATATTTTTCAACACTGTTGCCATAGCAACAGATCAAACTTCAAAATTTGTATTGGATGGGTTTGAGACAGGTAGCATGCTTCAAATTGCATGAAACTCGACTCATATGTCAGGATTGTCATCCAGTAGACATGGGCAAAGCCTCAGAAATGGGCAGGAAGGAGGGCCTCTATAGCGCCACCTTTTGAAAAAAGGTTTAACCTACAGTCACCAAACTCGGTACACATATTGTTCTCATTAAGCCGGACAACTTTCTACTTAACAGTCATTAGCTCCGACCAACAGGAAGTCAGATATTTTAATTTGAATGTGGATTTTTTCACCCTCTCTCTCCCTCTCTCTGTGGTACCCCCCCTTCCCCCTCACTCCCTCACTCCCTCAGTCTGACTCTTTCTGTGTGTGTGTCTCTCTGTCTGTGTCCCTCTCTGTACTTGTTTTGACTATACTTGTGGAAGTATAGTTCCACTTATTTTGTGGAATACTTTCACAACCCACTAGTGAGGTCATTGACTGGCCCTCACTATTTTAAAAGGCTTATAAATCAGCCAAAATATGTTTTTATTTAAATCTAGTGATGGTTACATGTGTCTGTGATGGGTAGGTTTAGGAGTAGGGGTTGGGTTAGGTGATAGAAAATATAATTGACCTGTTATAAAATCAATGGAAGTCTATGCAATGTCCTCACTAAGATAGCAATACAAACCTGTGTGTGTGTGTGTGTTTACCCATTTTTTTTTGATGAACTTATAAAAATATTGAACTGCAAATGATAACTTCACACTCATTTGAAATTGAACCATGACATTATATCACTATTTGGACAGGACTACTTTTCAAATGTCATTTGAGTTACAATTATTATTACCAACACCTGTGACCATGTTCCGATTCATACAAAACTAACATCTTTGTTTTGTTTTTTACAGAGGAGAGTGTGTGTTTTCTAGACATGGGTGTTATAGAAAGTCATGTGCTGTGTTTGCAAACATCATGTACAACGCATGTCTTTAAATCAATTATTTATTGATATAATTCAAATTTATTAAAAAACAGTAAATTTCACTTGATTTTATAAAAGTGGCTGTTTAAAATAAACTTGCATAAGTGAGCAGAAAAATTTAGACATGTACCTTACTACTACCTGAGACTGATATTAAAATCATCTTTGCAGGTTCTGTGATTTGGCTCTATTTATTAATTTTATTTTATTTTTTTGTCGTATACCACACATATTGAAATTAAATGAAAGCATGCTTTTGGAGCATAAGACTCTTGCACAAACGATAGTTCAGGGAGGTCAAAAAACACATAAAGAGAAGTGTTAGAATAATACAACATCAGCAATCACAGACATTGGCATTAGACTGGATTAGATTTCTCAGAGCACTGTGGAGTTTGAGCAAATAACAGTATATAATTTGCTCTGGAATTTTTATAGAGGTTGTCTGAGAAAAACATGGCAGATTAGGATGATATTCTGCACTTATTTGGAACTGACCTATGACATTCTATGACATGAAATTCATAATACAAATTCTTTTTTCCTCTCCATTCTGGTGAAATGGTGAGGTTGTGTGGAGGTGTGTTAAGGGCGGGTTTTAGGGACGTGCTGCGGGGCTACTGGCCCAACAGTGGAAATGCAACTTGATTTTGGCCTCAGTGTTTGAGGTCCGAGGCTATTGGCCCAGCACGCCATGTTGTTAGCCCTGGCTCGTACTGAACCAACAGTGGAAAAGCGGCTATTGAAGAATAGGTTCAACAACAAAACAATCAAACATGTTTCTGAAATGCATTGCTCAAAAAAAAAATTAAGGGAACACTCAATCATCACAGTATAATTAAGCTTAAAAATTAAACTTCAGGGATATCAATCTGTCCACTTAGGAAGCATAAGTGATTGTGAATCAGTTTCACCTGCTTTGGTGCAAATAAAAAGTGACAACAGGTGCATGATAATGCCTGGCTTCATTTGGCTAGTGTGTAGGCAGTTTTTCGATGATGAATGTATTGATGCCATTGACTGGCTCTCACGTTCCGCAGACCTGAATCCAATTAAAAACCTCTTGGACATTATGTATTGGAGCATCCAAAGGTCTGATCCAGGTCTGGGAGGAGATCCCTCAGGACACTATCCATCATCTAATCAGGAGCATGCCCAGATGTTGTCGTGAGTGCACACAGGCACGTGGGGGCCATACTCACTACTAGAATAGCTTTATACAATTGTTTGAAGCAACTGCATGCCATATTTTTATATGAAAATAAGCAAGCTGAAAAAACTCTTCCTGAAAAACTTTTACTTTTTTATAGCATTAAGCCTCAAATATCATTGGTTTGGTTTCTTTTTTTAAACAAAAAGTCAAAATATATGGTATAATAATGTTATACTAAAACTAAAATTAAAACAATAACCTATAGGAAAGAGTTGTGGCATCAGTAATTGTAATCAGGATTAGAAATTTGATTCATTGTGCAGCCCTACATATCGTGCCATATCGACCATGTGGGGTTTTTGTGATGGCTCCATTTCTGAAAATGTTCAGGGCCCCAAACTGCACAAGTGTACCAAATTTCATGCTTTTATGAAAAAGTGAAAAAAAAATTCACATATCACCTGGACTATAAGACATGCTTTTTGGGGTGTTAAATAATGGCACAAATACCAGTAAATTGACTAGCGCAAACCTTAGTAAATCACACTGTGTGATATTTAAAAACTCTCCACCCGTAAATTTTCCATCTGAAAGGCTAACTCCTACACAGTTCAAATGCAATAAGGTCAGTCGCAAATATAACTGTCCACGCCTTTTCAGCGCAAATTTTTCACTGTCTTTAGTAAACCCTACATTTTTTTAATACCAAAAGAGGGCTTTCATTGGTGCAAGCTGTTAGTAAACCTGGCCCTAAATGTTATATTCTTCCTGACACCAGATGTCACTGGGGTGTAAGAAATGAGGAGTTGAGTTAAGAGATCTGTGGTGGAAGCATACTGTTATGCTGTTGCCTGAAAAAGTAAGAGATTCTGATTTCACGGTAATTCCAAGTGAATAATTTTATTCTCCCCAGACACAAAACTAAAGCATACCTTGTGATTTTTGTTTTTCACCTTGTGGTTCAAGGCTTCTGTATTTTATATATACGAATAGAGAGGGAAAGTTTTGAGGTAGACATTTCAGTAACTGGTAAAACAGAACTTATAAAATGTTTAGTTCCAGTCCTTGATTCTGATTTGTCAATAGCTGTGTCTTATTCACGATAAAACATGGCTAAGACTGCTCACCCAACGGTTTTATGTATCACTGCACAACCACCCATTATTTGCTTTAATATATGTATATATTATAAACGCAATAAGCCCCGTGAAACCGTGGTTTACAGTGAATTTATAACAGCTAAGGGTGTTTTAGACATGACGCGGAGCGGAGCAACGCCTCTTAGCCGTTATAAATTTACTGTAAACCACAGCTTCTTGGTCCTTTTTGCTTTATTTCACTAGCTACTCAACAGAACCACCAGGAATATTTCCCAACTAAACTCTGGTTGTCTTGCTCATTATTGGTACAATCAGTAGCTCTTCTGCACTCATCAGGAGCATGTCACCAAAACAACAAACTACTTTCATTTCACACAACAGCTAGTACCACTGCCTGACCATAACCATAATAACTAACTAAAACTCCTAAATATTTAGGATGCATTGATTTATTTTAGCTTTTATGGTTCTCTTACCAGTTTCTGGGTGAGGCCTGGTGGGACCCAGTCATAGGTGACTGTGCTAAATGTTGGGTCTTTACGGGAGACCACTGGGTTGGTGACAATCATGCGGTTGCGTTTATAGACCCTCATGCCGTCTCCTCCCTTAACCTTAGCTGTGAGATGGGCATAGTGGGACTCTGCCAGCAATCTTCCCACCTTGCGGTCGTCTTCGCTGTCGGAGCTAGACACATGCTCCTCCTGACTGCAGTGGCACTGTACGCAAGCTTTTCTGAAAAAATCAAGATTAGATTATAGTTTATTAGGCACTGTACTGGCCAAAGCTTATCAGTAGAGGTGGTGCCTCTTTAAATAACAAGCAAGCATGCAAATTTAAATTTATGTAGCGCTTTTCCAAACAAATTAATGCAGTTTATAGTGCTTTACAGGCAAAAAAGAAACAATATATACAATAGTATATATATAAAAATAGACCCATTAAAATACAAGAATAAGAAAAATTTATAAGGATTAAAATATAAAATAATTAAAAATGAAGAAAAACATAAAATATATAAAAGCATCACAGACCTCTTTTTATAGACCTCAATATAAACACTCAATCCTACATTTAACTCATAAATGTGTCATAAATGTCTTCTGCAACAAATAATTTTTTTGACGTTTCTAGACTATTTAGAAAAATTAGCCTGCCTTACTTGTTTTTACGTTACCTTACGTATATTTTCAAGATCAATCAATCCACAATGTTGGTTTGCCAAGGGCCATAAAACAACACCAGAAGAAGAATCAGTCTGCTTCAACACTGTGTACAGATGGTACTCAACCTGAATAAGTCTTTTACCACCGCCAGTACTGTCACAGTTTCTTCGAAAACAGACATTTACTGCTTTTGACCGCTAAGTGGCACTACTTCTACAAGTTATGAGGTAAATGCTTCAAGGCGCATTTTTCAAAAAGCAGTTAGCCTTTCCAGTGGGCTAGATCTGAAAAACAGAACTTGAAAATACTTTGATGTTTTGTTCTACAATGTAAATTACATAATAAAAACATAATAAAACCCCATAGGAAAATCTTGAAGGAACCAGTGGCGAATTAGTCTTCCGGGGTCTGACATCATACCTGCACAGTCCCATGAGGTCAATCATTTTATCCCTTAAAACTCATCATTGATCACCAAAATTATGTATTTAAAAGTTTTTTCTTGAAAAAAAATATCTTCATGCCTTAAAATCACTTGAATGTAACTCTACACCCTTGCCTCGTTTTGTATACGGGGTTCTATGAATATGCAAATTAGCCCCGCATCCACTCACACCAGTTTAGAGATCCACTCACTGACAATCACACGTTGACGTGACTGGTTACAAGGTAGTCTGTGACATAAGAAACAACAGGGATTTCAAACTGCGTTTTTGAGACTGTCTTTTTTTTTCACTGCAGTTTTAAGGAGAAAATACTCAGTAATGGTGTTGACTTATGAATTTGCATATGGTTTGTCTAAAAGTATATTTAAAACACCACATAGACATATAAACAACATTAAAAGCTGGATTTTCACCACAGGGGGACTTTAAGACTGTGAGCCCTACTTTTTATTCTATGTAAATCGACACCATATTATAAAGGATAAACATTTACCGTTTTTTGGTACTTTGTTGTCATGTAAACGTACCCTCAGGTTGCTGATTATTTCTGTTTAATTTGGTCCCTGTTTCCGCTGTGTAGTTCCTGTCTTCTTAGTTGTCATAGTGACTGATTATAACTGTAGAAAGTTCTGCTGTGATCTGATTGGCTGACTGAAAACCTGTGTAAGGGAAACAGGTCAATTTAGCTCAAAGGGAATTATTAATTGATTTATAGGGAATTTCGAAAGAGTCACTTATTTTACGACCGAGCAAATAAATCGTCCAACGCTCAACTCTGCCGTGGATATATATCCAAACTATAGTAAAAAAAAACAACTATTTATTTAGCAAGGTAACAGGGTCAGCAGTTTAAGACATTAAATTCGTAAGCACATAACACAAGACACTTCTCTCTAAAAATATAAATGAGACTTTATTGATTATTCTAACACATGAAACTAATATCTAACACAAACACGCACACACATTCACACGGCTGGCAGTCTCATCGTGTCTGGATTGATGTCTTTCTTGGGAAGCCAATCACATTTGGTGTGTTGGTGGATGAATGGTTTGAAGGTTTGAGGTGGGCAAAGACTAGAGAGTCTATGAATGAACTTTGAGGCAAAACTTAGCTTAGAACATGAGACTCTCATGGAAAAGAAAGAAAAGTAAGTGAGACAAGAGTAGTTAGATGGCTTGAATAAAGCTGTTCATTCTTAACCCATTTTCATCTGATCTTGATCTACTCATCATCCTCTCATCTGCTTCTTAGTTTGTGTCCTGAATTTTTAAACTGAGGTGTTTGTTCAACCTCTTTCAGAGGTTCTGATTAATTAGGTATCGTCTTCAAGTCAAGTCAAGTCAAGTCAATTTTATTGTCACATCACCACAGCACATGTGCCTTGGAGAGTGAAATTTTTGGGAGCGTGCTCCAGAAACAGTTAACATATAACCATACAGACTGCAGCAGGTAAAAATGTGCAATATGCACATGCATATAGTCAGTGCACACAGTGTACCATTAGACATACTTACAGTTAACACTACACTACACATTATACTCAGTATGTACATACATACAGTTAGCACTACACATTATACACTATACACAGAATGTACACCTTCTACATTATGTAGACATATATACGCATAAAAATATGCTAAGGTGCAACAGATTGTACGTGAACTGGATACAGAAATGTCATGGAATTGCATCGGATGGTATCCAGTGGTAACAGGTAGATTATTGTATTAAATGCAGTGTGTATGTATAGTCCAGTGTTGAACTGTTAAAGTTAAAGTGCGGTGTGTGGCATACCATATTGTGGGAGTATGCTGTAGGGTGTATTAGTTTTGACTGTTCATAAGTCTGATAGCCTGAGGGAAAAAGCTATCCCTAAGTCGGCTAGTGCGGGATCGGATGCTACGGAGACGTCTTCCTGAGGGCAGCAGAGAGAGCAGTCTGTGGGATGGGTGGCTGGAGTCACTGATGATCCTCCGGGCTTTCCTTATACACCGCCTGGTGTAGATGTCCTGGAGGGACGGAAGCTCACCTCCAACAACGTGGCTGGCAGTTCGCACGACCCTTTTCAGAGCTTTACGGTTGCTGTTTCCGAACCAGGCAGTGATGCAGCCCGTCAGGATGTTCTCTATAGTGCAAATGTAGAATGATCTGAGGATGCTGGGGCTCATTCCAAACTTCCACAGCCGTCTCAGGAAGAAGAGGCATTGATGTGCCTTCTTCAGCACTGCGTCAGTGTGTGTAGACCAGGTGAGATCCTCACTGATGTTAACGCCGAGGAACTTAAAGCTGCTTACCCGCTCCACAGGTGTCTTGTCGATGGGTTTGTGTTCTCTGCTCTGTCTCCTGAAATCCACCACCAGCTCCTTGGTCTTGTCGATGTTGAGTGAGAGCTGGTTCTCCTGACACCATTTAGTCAGAGTGCTCACTTCCTCTCTGTAGGCCGTCTCATCGTTGTCGGTGAGACGGCCTACAGAGAGGAGGTGAGCACTTGGGTTCAGGGTTCAGAGGTGGCTATTTCTTCTCCTCTCACCATAAATTACATGTTATCACCTGGTCTCTTAACTTTCCCGCTCTTGACAGAAAGTACAGTTTAGACTTGATTTCTATAAACAGAATCCTATACATTTTACACAGATTCATTCAAGCCATCTTCTGAATTTATGAAAAGAGATATATACACTCATACCAAGCATTATGGTCACAAAATGCTATATATACATACTATATATATACACACTATATATGCTATATATATATACACTCACCTAAAGGATTATTAGGAACACCATACTAATACTGTGTTTGACCCCCTTTCGCCTTCAGAACTGCCTTAATTCTACGTGGCATTGATTCAACAAGGTGCTGAAAGCATTCTTTAGAAATGTTGGCCCATATTGATAGGATAGCATCTTGCAGTTGATGGAGATTTGTGGGATGCACATCCAGGGCACGAAGCTCCCGTTCCACCACATCCCAAAGATGCTCTATTGGGTTGAGATCTGGTGACTGTGGGGGCCATTTTAGTACAGTGAACTCATTGTCATGTTCAAGAAACCAATTTGAAATGATTCGAGCTTTGTGACATGGTGCATTATCCTGCTGGAAGTAGCCATCNTATTCACAATACAGCACTAGCCTTGAGTACCTTATTTCTTTAATAAAACGGTTATCACACAATACAAATATACAGCACAGCCTCTCACACCTTATATATATATATATACATGGGCGACATTTGACTCTCGAGGTAGGGGGGGCAAGAATTATTATTTTTTTTTTTTAATTATTTTTTTTTGCAGGTACAAAACGTTTTTTTGTGCCTGCATCAGCAAATTATTTGCAGAAATTTTAAGCAAACAAGTTTAAAGGTGCAGTATGTAAGAATTCTGTCAGCTAGAGGTCACTAGAAGCCTATTCAAAAAGGCGTAGTTTGATGACTCCAAGTTTGAGAGCAGAATCTTGGGACATGTGAGAATGTTAAAATTATGTTATAGCGTTACTCTGTGCGTTCGCTCGGCGGCTGCTGTAAGACACTTGTTGCACACTGCAGTAAGCTAGATCGATTTTAGAATATCATATTAAATGCTGGATAGGTTTGTGTTGATAAATGGCATGCAATTCATTTTAAAATGTATTGTATGATGGAGAATTCTGTATTACTGTCACTAAAAATAAAGCTGCATCTGATTATGCTATGTTAGCTACTTGACAAAATAGTGTTTTTTCTCTGAGGCATGGTAAAGCATGGTACTCGCAAAAAAAATCAAGAAAATTAGATTTAAACAATAAGACTAAAGGTGTTGAGCTACAGTATATAACAATTAGTTTTCTGTCTATAAATATATCAAAATATATAGTTCCGTTGTCTATTAAAACGTGTAATATATAAAAACGTCTTTGGTGTTTCCGTGGTTTTTACAAAATAAAACCGGAAACTGAGGCAGACCGAAGGTTAACGTGGGTATGACGCCATTGACAGGTGACTCCTCACACGTCCCAGAGCCTTGGTTAAAATTACAATTTTCTCATGATTTACAATTAGTTGGAAACATTTGGGATATTGTAAGTACTCAAGTGAACAAAATATATAACACTAGCCTAGTGGTTTTTGGATATTTTACTACAGAAATATTACATATTGCACCTTTAAGTTGGCTTGTTGTTTATTTACTCATTTATTTAATAATTCACTTTTTTTTTTTTATCATGGGAGACATGGACGATATGTGAATCAGTGTCCATCATTTTGCGGGCAACTGGTGATAAAGAAAAATACCACGTCGCAATATTGAAAATATTTCCATTTTAAACCATGAAGGCGAGCTAGTGGATATCACACAAACAATGTGCAAACATTGCGTGAGTTTTGCGGATGAAGAAGTCTCAAACTCCAGTCAATTAGGCCTATTCACTACAGTAACAGAAAGTACAAAACTGACTGAGCTTTTGGCATCTGACGCTGCAATAACGGCACATATTCTCTTAGAGACAATGAGAGATGAATCTAATTTATTTTCTTAATATTTCTCTTGTGGCACATAGTGAGAAAAAAATATTATTTTTCGTGAATCGAGAATTATTTAGTGTTAAACAAGTTGTTCTTTAAATGAGAAGTAAGCTATCTAACTAATATTTTATTGTCCTCGCAGCGCGTCGGTTATGTGGTGATGCGCTATGATATCGAGGGGCAAATTAATTGCAATATTAATTTAATAATAAAAGTAGCATGATAATAAGAAAAATAATTTAATAGCCCTACATGCCCGTTTATATGCCACTGTGAAGGGATAAACGGCGTTCGGGCACGGCATCAAATCGATTTACTGTTTTATCCAAATCCACATGCATGGACCGCCAAACTCGTCTTTCCACATTCATGGGCAAAGGAGTATCTGAAAGGCTCACGCGCTGTGGGGGCAAAGGAGTATCTGAAAGGCTTGCGCGCTCTGGGGGCAAAGGAGTATCTTTGAACTGCTCACGCGCTCATGGGCAAAGGAGTATCTTTGAATGGCTTGCACGCTCAGGGGGCAAAGGAGCATCTTAGAAAGACTTGCGCGCTCAACTGTGCGCGAGACGGAGGGGAATGTGGGAAGTGAAGTATACCCGGGCCTTAACCGCTCCAAATTAGTGGACTGGAGCTGACGGATCACATCGGGAAAAATATAATTTTTTATCAGAACAAGGTTCATTAAAAGTGTTCAGTGAAAAAATCACTTCTAAAGACATTGCTTTTTATACATTTTCCACCCACACATTCCCATCCCAACACAACAAACCCAAAGGCTAGGAAAAATAAATAATAACGTAATACACACACACGACGAGAAAAAAAAAAATCTCAAGTTACCTTAAAGAGGGAGGAGTACATTCTTCTCAAAATAGCTTATTAAAGGGTCCCATGTTTTGTAAAATGTTCTGGTTGATCACCTAATAAAATATTTAATTTTTTCAGTTTTTAGAAACATCATTAGATCACTGAGCCATAATGACAATTTGGGTGGATTGGGTGATTTCCACTCTAAGAGAATTCTCCTTCTAGCTATTAATGTTGCAAAAGCCAAGGCATTCTCTTTATCTTTAGTTATTTGAACATCATCTCCTGTGACACCAAATGTGTTAGCCATTATTGGGTTAGGGTGAATTCTTAATTTAAAAGCCGAGTTTAAGATCTCAAAAACTGAAAACCAAAATTGTCTCAGTTTAGAGCATGACCAAAACATATTTGGGTACATTTAAGGCAACTTGGTTTTACTATAATGAATACGGTAGAGAACTTTCCTCTGAATCAGATTGAGTCTTACACAAGATGAAGTCCCATTTACTCGGGCCACAACTTTATCCCAGGTGTCTTCGGATATGTAAATTCCCAACTCTTCTATCCATTCAGCTTTGATCTTTTCTATTGACACATTTTGGAACGACATGATCAGGTGTACATTTTTGAAATAAATCCCTTAAGGTACGAAGGGACTCTCAGAACTAAATCCAGTCGTGACTCAGAAGGCAGTTGAGGAAACCCAGGACAGTGGGCTTGGATAAAGTGACAGACTTGAAGATATCGAAAAAAACCAGAGTTTTGAAGATTACATTTTTTAACAAGATCATTTTAATTAGCAAAAATATTATCAATAAAAAAGTCACTGCATTTCACTAGGCCTAGGTCCTGCCATTGCTTGAAAGTAGAATCTATCTTGGCAGCTGGGAAAAGATGATTATTGCATATAGGGGTTTCCAAGGAAAAGTCTGTGAGTTGAAATACTTGTCTAAACTGATTATATATTTTGAGAGTCGAAATTACTACTGGGCTTGAAGAGAATTGTGATGGCGAGAATGATGACTTCATTGTGATCAGCACAGCAAGTGATGTTGACTTGCACGATTTAGCCTCCGCAGCACACCAATGTCTATGTGGAGACTGAAACCAGTAAACGACATTTTGTAAATTTGCTGCCCAATAATAATTTAACAAATTTGGGAGAGACAATCCTTCATCCTTTTTAGGTCTCTCAAGGAGCTCTCTACGTATTCTTGTTTTTAGAAATACAAGACAGTGGGTTAGTTATATATAATAATAGCTCATCGGCAATAAAGAAACTTTATACTCAACGCCCATTCTTTTAATACCACTAATAGACTGTGATGATCTGAGTACTGAAGATAGTGGCTCTATAGCCAAAATAAATAGTAAAGGGCTAAGGGGACAGCCTTGCCGTGTGCCTCTGGAAAGAAAGAAATATTGTGAGCTTATCTTATTTGTGACTACGGCTGCTTTTGGTTGATGGTAAAGTAAGCGAATCCAGGAAGTGAATTTTGAGCCGAATCCAAACTTGTCTAACACAGCAAATAGATAGTTCCATTCGACTCTATCAAATGCTTTCTCTGCGTCAAGAGAAATAATCACTTCAGGACTACTCTCTGATGCAGAAGAATGCACAACATTAAGAAGTTTTCGAATATTGATAAAGGAGTGATGCCTCTTAATGAAGCCCGTTTGGTCTTGTGAAATAATATCTGGAATTATATGCTCTATTCTAGAGGCCAATACTTTAGATACATTTTTTACATCCACATTTAATAAGGAAATTGGTCTATAGGAGCTGCAATCCAGGGCATTTTTATCTGGCTTCAAAAGAACTGTGATATGGGCCTGTGTAAGACTCGATGGCAATGTCGCTTGTTCAAGAGAGTGATTGAACATACTAAGAAGTAAAGGGGAAAATTTTGATGAGAATTTTTTATAGAACTCGATGGGAAACCCATCTGGTCCCGGAGCTTTACCACTCTGCATGGCTTTAATTGAATCCTCTATCTCTTGAAGTTGTAAAGTTTTATCCAGATTACTCTTTTGATCTTGTTTAACTGAGGGCAAGTTTACATTAGCCAGGAATGTTGACATAAAAGCCTCATCATGTGGAAATTTGGAAGTATATAAATCTGAGTAGAATTTTTGAAAAGTAGAATTAATTTCTTGGGGATCCACTGTAATTTCTTAACATGTTTTCCTAATCTTGGGAATAAGCTGGGATGCTGATTTACTTTTTAACTGTTGGGCGAGAAGATGACCTGCCTTTTCGCCATGTTTGTAAAACCTAGCACGGGCAAAAACTAGATCACGCTCCGTTTTTTTTTTTGTCAATAATAAATCATATCTTGTCTTAAGGCTCTGTTTTTCTCTATATAGTTCTGGTGTTGGAGCCATAGCATATTGGTGATCAATTCTTTGTATAGATTCAATAAGTTTATCCTGTGTTTGTTTCTTTACTTTATTACGTGAAGCGGAGTACGATATTATTTCCCCCCTTATTACAACCTTGAATGTCTCCCATAATAATGGTGATATAGAGTCCGTTTTATCAGTAAAAAATTGTCAATCGCGCTAGATATGAATTGGCAAAAGGTTGTATCTGAAAGTAAAGTTTTATTTAGCCTCCACACAGGCCGTGATGGATAGTTATAGGAAAAACAAATATCAAGAATTACAGGGGCATGGTCTGATTTAACAATAGCAGAGTATTCTACCTTTTTTATTGCGGGGGTAAGCCTTGTATCAGTAAAGAAATAATCTATCCTTGAATACGTCTTGTGGACATGTGAAAAACAAGAGAATTATTTTTTATCAGGAAATAAAAACCTCCATGGATCTACACAGCCAATTTGAATCATATGACCAGCAAGAGTCTGAGACATTTTTAAAAGGGGTACAGTTTTAGGGTTGGAACAGAGCATAGTTGTATCCATTACACAATTCAAATCTCCACCAAATATGAGATGGTTAGTGTTTAAATCTGGTAATAAGGAAAATATTTTTTTAACAAAGTTAACATCATCCCAATTGGGTGCGTAAGCACTGACCAAGACTACTGGTGTATTTAAGAGATGACCTGATACAATAATGTACCTCCCTTGGGGATCTGAAATCATTCCAGATGCAGTAAATTGTATTCTTTTATGAATAATTATCGCTGTGCCCCTAGCCCTATGGTTAAAAGTGGAGTGGTAGACTTGGCCAACCCAAGTTTTCCTCAGTCAGTTATGATCTTCAGTACGTAAGTGCGTTTCCTGTAGAAAGGCTATTTCTGTATTTAATTACTTTAAATGCGTAAATATGCGTGTTCTTTTCACTGGTCCATTTAAGCCTCTAACATTCCAACTAATAAAGCGCACCGCTGACCCTCCAGGGTTTGTCACTTTATTACCAGTATCAACCATTATTTATCAATAGTTGTCTGTATCCTCTGTCTGTGGCAGAAATCCCATAGATAGGAAGGAANAAAAAAAAAAAAAAAAAAAAAAAAAAAAAAAGAAAGAAAAAAACCCCACCAAACAAAACAAAAAAGCTAGCAGATGGTAAACCTTGACAAAACAACCAAACTATAAAATATTCTAGATTTGTCCGTTGAACAAAGACAAACCGCAGCTCAGAACTATCTCTTGACTCCCGATGATTAAAGTCCATATCCTTTACGTTTTTTCCCAGAGCTCCCGACATAATGTAACCATAAAAGTAAAATATAAAATCAGTCATACAAATAAGTGTATAAGCGAACCATAAGCAATATTACCAGACACAGTTTCCCATTAATTAACAATATTACAAGCAATATTATAAGCAATATTATAAGCAATATTACCAGACACAGTTTCCCATTAATTAACAAAACTGTAAGTGTAAAAAAGATTAAAAAAATAAATACATTTAAAATATATATATATATATTCTGTTCCAACAAACGGTAAAGTTGTTCATCATCATTAATACTACTGAACGACCTGTTGATTAGCACATTTAAAAAGTGCATTATGTGATAGATCTAAAATAGACCTATCACTTAAAGTGTTTTAACCCTGATATCGAATGTAGGGTCTGTAACATACTAAATTATTTGTGAAAATAGGGCATTGCAATTGTCAGCGCAGAGGGAAACATAAATCACCCTAACAAAAAAAAAAAGACAAAAAAAAAAAAAAAAGAGTATACTGAAATGTAAAATAGGTTTTCCAGTCATTGTAGTGTCTTAGGCCTACCTAGTAGTCAACATGTCTCTTCTGTAATTCACAATATTGCTCTCATATCGAGATTTATTCACGTGTGGCAATCCGCTGATCATAGAACTGCTGAGCTTCATCTGGCGTATTGAAAAGCAGAGTTTCGTCCTCAAAACGAACTCGTAATCTTGCTGGATGAAGCAACTGTAATCGTACATCCTTCTGGTACAGCAACTGTTTGACGTTTTTAAAAGCGGTGCGCTTTCTGGCGAGATCTGCGGATATGTCAGGATAGATCCTCAAAGTAGAGTCCTTGTATTTTGTCTCGTGTTCTCTGGCCCATCTAAGCGCTTTTTCCTTCTCTTGGAATTTGTGAAAACACACAACCAGCGGGCGAGGAGGTCGGCCTTCCTGTGGTTTTGGGCCCAAAGATTGGTGTGCTCGTTTCAATTCGGGAGGCTTTTCAAAAACATCCGGACCCATGACTTCCATTAACATCTCGGACACGAACTTGATTGTAGACTGGCCTTTCTCGCTGTTCTCTGGAACGTTTAAGATCCTAAAATTTGATCTCCGTGATCGGTTTTCCAAATCATCAACTCAATCCAGAAGTGTCGCGTTTTGCTCTTTTATAGTTTTTATAGTTATTTCGGCCGCAGCCAGCGCAGCGAAATTATTGCCCGCGAGTGTCTCTGTAGCACACAAGCAGGACTGGAAGCTTGCCAAAGTCTCCGTTAAAGCATTCACCGATGCTTGGAGCAGCACCATCGACTCTTGAATCAGAGCTGAGATGTCCTCTTTTATCGAAGCTCGTTGCTTTGTTAGCTCCGTTACAAGCTGGCTCATAGAGACACCGTCATTATCTGAAAAGGCTTCTTCAGACTTCCCCGCGCTAGCCATCATGGCTAACTTGCTAGCTACACTGGTTCTTGTTGTTGGCGGGGCATTTGCTGCTGGTTTGTTCTTACTCATCTTGCTGTATCAGTGCGACTGCACCACTTTAACACTTATGAAAAGGATTGTTAGCTTAAATGGCACTAATAAAGTGTATTTTATCGGAAATTGCCAGAAGCTCTGCACCTCACATTGCCAAACCGGAAGTCCTAGATTGTCAATTATTGTCAATAGTTATAACAATTAAATAAATTGTGAGTGATCTAAGCATTATGGTCATATATATATATATATATTTTAGGACTGTCAATAGGTTAATTTTTTTAAACGCGCACCCTTAATAGCGATTAATCACGATTTAATCGCACACTTATCGTGAAATTAAGCATACACCATTTATCTTGTTTAACACGTCCATTTTGCCATCATTGCCTATATCCAGCAAAGTAAACCATCAGATTGAAGTGTGATTTTCACAAAACTGTAATTTTCAGTTTTTTTCAAGGTGTCTCTTTCCAAAAAAAAACACCAAATAACCAAATGATATGATTTCATATAATTCATACACTTATGTAGGCTACACCAAAGCATCCATAAAAAAAAAAATCACAGAACAAAAAAATAAATAAATAAAGTTTTAGAATTCACAGTGTATAGTTGTCATGATTATTAGTGAGAGTGCCCTAATCGGCCACTAGAGGGCACTCCAACCCGGACTCTTGTTTCACCCCTTGGACTTCATTTCCCATAACACACTTCCCGGACTCATTATCCCGTTACATTGCACCCAGCTGTTTTGTGTTTTCTCATTAGTGTCTGTCTATTTATACTTGGTTTGTTTCTGCTTTTGTTATCGTGGTTTCATTTATGGTCACCGGCTTCCGTTTGTGTTCTCTTTGTTTTTGTATGGACTGTTCTGTGGACTTTGACCCTCGCCTGCCTGGATTATGTTTATCGGATTACCCCATTAAAGCTGCGCTTGGATCTTACCTTCTTGTCTCTGTGCCATTACGTGACAATAGTACAGGTGCTGCTCATATAATTAGAATATCATCAAAAAGTTGATTTATTTCACTAATTCCATTCAAAAAGTGAAACTTGTATATTATATTAATTCATTACACACAGACTGATATATTTCAAATGTTTATTTCTTTTAATTTTGATGATTATAACTGACAACTAAGGAAAATCCCAAATTCAGTATCTCAGAAAATTAGAATATTGTGAAAAGGTTCAATATTGAAGACACCTGGTGCCACACTCTCATCAGCTAATTAACTCAAAACACCTGCAAAGGCCTTTAAATGGTCTCTCAGTCTAGTTCTGTAGGCTACACAATCATGGGGAAGACTGCTGACTTGACAGTTGTCCAAAAGATGACCACTGACACCTTGCACAAGGAGGGCAAGACACAAAAGGTCATTTCAAAAGAGGCTGGCTGTTCACAGAGCTCTGTGTCCAAGCACATTAATAGAGAGGTGAAGGGAAGGAAAAGATATGGTAGAAAAAAGGTATACAAACAATAGGGATAACCGCACCCTGGAGAGATTGTGAAACAAAACCCATTCAAAAATGTGGGGGAGATTCACAAAGAGTGGACTGCAGCTGGAGTCAGTGCTTCAAGAACCACTACGCACAGACGTATGCAAGACATGGGTTTCAGCTGTTGCATTCCTTGTGTCAAGCCACTCTTGAACAACAGACCGCGTCAGAAGCGTCTCGCCTGGGCTAAAGACAAAAAGGACTGGACTGCTGCTGAGTGGTCCAAAGTTATTTTCTCAGATGAAAGTAAATTTTGCATTTCCTTTGGAAATCAGGGTCCCAGAGTCTGGAGGAAGAGAGGAGAGGCACACAATCCACGTTGCTTGAGGTCCAGTGTAAAGTTTCCACCGTCAGTGATGGTTTGGGGTGCCATGTCATCTGCTGGTGTTGGTCCACTGTGTTTTCTGAGGTCCAAGGTCAACGTAGCCGTATACCAGGAAGTTTTAGAGCACTTCATGCTTCCTGCTGCTGACCAACTTTATGGAGATGCAGATTTCATTTTCCAACAGGACTTGGCACCTGTACACAGTGCCAAAGCTACCAGTACCTGGTTTAAGGACCATGGTATCCCTGTTCTTAATTGGCCAGCAAACTCGCCTGACCTTAACCCCATAGAAAATCTATGGGGTATTGTGAAGAGGAAGATGCGATATGCCAGACCCAACAATGCAGAAGAGCTGAAGGCCACTATCAGAGCAACCTGGGCTCTCATAACACCTGAGCAGTGCCACAGACTCCATGCCACGCCGCATTGCTGCAGTAATTCAGGCAAAAGGAGCCCCAACTAAGTATTGAGTGCTGTACATGCTCATACTTTTCATGTTCATACTTTTCAGTTTGCCAAGATTTCTAAAAATCCTTTCTTTGTATTGGTCTTAAGTAATATTCTAATTTTCTGAGATACTGAATTTGGGATTTTCCTTAATTGTCAGTTATAATCATCAAAATTAAAAGAAATAAACATTTGAAATATATCAGTCTGTGTGTAATGAATTAATATAATATTCAAGTTTTACTTTTTGAATGGAATTAGTGAAATAAATCAACTTTTTGATGATATTCTAATTATATGACCGGCACCTGTATGTGCAACAGCAAAGAGCTTGTTTACATTTTAGACAAGTCAAGTTGCGATACTGAAAAGGAGATGGAGGAGGTGGAGATGCCAAAAAAACCTAAACCCAACTGCCTTGACCTGCATATATACTAAAGTACACAGAAACATACACAGGACAAATCCAAACATTAACCTGAATGTGTGTGAAAACAATGTGAATGTACTGAAATGTGTCTATGCATAAATACAATGTGCAATCAGTGCGTCAAGAGCGCTCATACATGATTTGTTTGCACATCAATATAACGGAATCACAAGTGCTTCTGTACGTCACCGCAATCGTCTTTACATTGATTGCAATCCTCATTCATCAAAACTTTCTGAGCAAGAAGTTGGTTTGCTTTATCCAGCCGAGAAACATAGTTTTCATATCATCTGGCCATACTGTGTGGGATGTTTCAACGTTCCATTCAGACAGGAACAGCGCGATGTGGGAGAGCTTGCACTCTTCAGATACAATGACAGAATATGACAGAGAGTTTGTGCTTTAAAGCAAAACAGACACTGGAATTAATCATTCTTTCTGCCATCTCTGATATAATCAACATAGACTTTAAGATCATCTAACTGCGTGACATAAATTACGTTATAATGCAATTTCACAGGCTTCCGTAATTCTTTTGGGTTAAATGCGTCAAATTATTTTAATGTGTTAAAGGGTTAGTTCACCCAAAAATGAAAATTCTGTCATTTATTACTCACCCTCATGCCGTTCCACACCTGTAAGACCTTCGTTAATCTTTGGAACGCAAATTAAGATATTTTTGTTAAAATCCGATGGCTCCGTGAGGCCTGAATAGCCAGCAATGACATTTCTTCTCTCAAGATCGCATGCATTAACGTTGACAGCCCTAGTATATATATATATATATATATACACACTAGGGGTGTGACGAGACGGGTATCTCACGAGACGAGACGAGACTCGAGATTGAGTTCATGAGACGAGACGAGACAACATTTTTACACACTATTTTTAAGAAATCCTCAATGGTGAAATACATGACTAGAAAAAATATTCTGCAGGTGTATTTGAAATGTTTTAACTAATCATCTTGTAATGAATGTCATTTCAGTTCTACTTTCTGAGTATGAATTATAATATGCAGTAAAAGACAACAATACTCAAGTACTGTAAAAGGTTTTGCCACAAACTCAACTGACTGACTTCCCTTTTGTATGATTTCAGTCTCTTCAGACCTTACTGTACATGATTTATGAGCTTCTACAACTTTTGACCTCCTAACTGAACTCCTTTCCACAAACTGATCATAGAAATAAAAACAGCATAAATAAAAATGGTAACACTTTACAATAAGGTCTCATTTATTAACATTAATATATTAATAACCAACATCAACTAACAATGAGCAATATCTTTGCTACAGTATTTATTAGTCTTTGTTTATGTTAGTTAATAAAAATAGTCATTCATTGTTAGTTCATGATAGTTCACAGTGCATTAACTAATGTTAACAAATGAAACCTTACTGTTTGTGCTTTATAAGATTAAGAGAAAACTGTTCGTTTTCATGGTAACACTTTACAATAAGTGCAACCATAATCACACTCTCTCAATATTCAAAGTGCAAATAAGAGCAAATTTTTCTTTGACACAGAGCTAAGAGATGGTTACAACTACACAGCCCAGCCTAAAAAAGCTTTCATATTGAGAGATAACTGTTACTTGCATTCATCAGGGAGCCGCTTTCAAAATGCATGGTATCGAAATCGCGTTTGAATGCGCGCTTGTGTTTACTTTCACTTTCAGCGATCGCGTGTAACTGTGAATATGGAGCGGCGGTGACCGTTATCCAACTGAATTAAATGTTTTTTTATTTAAATACAAAGCAAAACGACAG
The DNA here is from genome assembly GCA_003731715.1 of Anabarilius grahami. Lineage (NCBI taxonomy): Eukaryota > Metazoa > Chordata > Actinopteri > Cypriniformes > Xenocyprididae > Anabarilius > Anabarilius grahami. Next base: position 6,604,101 of record RJVU01067364.1, on the reverse strand, counting down.
AGGAGGCATAATGTAAACGTAGCGGTGCATACCTGCCAACCTTGAAGAAATTTTATGAGTACTACAACCCCCCGTACCAAACACCCATAGGGGAATTTAGAGAGCATGTACTCAACAGCTGCAGTGAAATATTTCCTTACATCCCTGAAGAAAGCTGCAAGAGGTAAGTTAGCTTGACTTTTGATAAATGTCTTTGTGTCATGTCCAATTGACAGCTCATCATCAGGCAGCTGGTGTTCACTGGATTTGTACAGAGTGGGTTGGCATCCTCTCTTTACTTCTTCCATCATTTCCACAACACACTCAGGTTTGCAGAAGGCCAAAAGCATTTTTTGCAACTGTAGCTCCAATATCTGCATCAATATGGGCACACATGGTTCTTCTTTCTGCAGGTTCTGATTTGCAGTTTCAAATAAAGGTATAGCTCTCTTTAAAAAAAGAGCATACAGCTTGGACTGTGGGTCAGTCAATAAAGCATACAACCTCTGTGGTTTTGTGACTTCTGTTTTTTCTATCTTCTTTTCCTTTTCTGTTTTCTTTCTTGACAGATCTCTCTGTTTTTTGCCCATTTCTTTTTGTTTAAAAATGAATTGGTTTAAGTCAAACCCCTTAGGTGGTTGAGCTGACTGCTGTGGAGTGCTTGGTCCTACCGGCAGCTGTTTTGTTGTAGGTCCTGTCTGCTGCCATTTTTGTGTAGGCCCTGCCTGTTGCTGTGTTGAGCTTGGTCCGGTCTTGGACTTTCTCTGGTGGACTTTGGTCTTCAAAAAGCTGGAGGACAAAGTCTTTGAGACGGCAAGCTTACCCGAGGTAGGTGTGAGAGTTGAGGGCTTAGGGGCAGCTGGGCTCTTCAGAGAGGGATGAGCTGAGGATGTGAGAGGTTTACCTGCCTTCTTCCCTGCTGCCTCTTCAGCAAAAAACAGAGTCAGAGGTTCCCACTGCTGGAGGAGTCGATTGACACATTTGCCAAGAGCCAGCCATCTGGTCGAGGACAATTTCAAAATCTTCCTCACATCAGTGTCGCACAGCATTTGTAGGTCACGCAGCAAAGCTTTCCTCTTGCTACTCTTGTCAAGGTAGTAGTAGATCAAGATGAGCATGTCTTCAATGTCAATACATAGACTTCTTGAAGCCTTTTCCGCAGCTAAATGCATTAGGTGGCATGCACAGCCGACCATGTAAATGTTGGGATTCTGTGACTTAATGAATGCTGCGACACCTTTTCTTAACCCCTGCATGACAGAGGCGTTGTCAGCAGAAAAGCTTACACAATTGCCCCATGGTATTTTCCTTTTGTTTAGTTCCTGGTCAATGAGATTGTATATCCCTTCACCAGTAGACTCTCTACACTCAACAATTTTCAGGAGTACTACAACTATTTTTCCAACACTGGGATCATAGACACGGACAACCAAAGGATAAAGCTTGACATCATCCATGTCTGTGCTACCATCGGTTGCAATGCTGAATGGGGAATGGCACATAAGGTCACTGATAACCTGTTCATCATTTGAGGAAAGTGTGTTTAATATAGCTGCTGTCTTGGTTCGGGCACAGCTGTACTGCTGGGCAATTTGACTATCTGGAAACATCTTCTTAAATAATGGTCCGGCATGGTCAGCTATAGACACTGGCACATTGTGCTCAGCAATAAAGTTCGAAAAAAGTGTTTCTGCCCTGATGGTCCTTAGATCTTGATCTCCAAAAAACTTTGTGGTGATCTTAGGGACTGAGGCAATGGCACTTTCCAGTTTCTTGTGCTTTGTTCCTTCCACATGGCGTCTGCAATCTGAAAATGTAGGTGGAGAAGGGCGGGGGATTATATTCCTGCATGTTGTTACAAATATTATGAATTCATTACACACACACACACATCAACATTCAAAATTAATTCAAAGGATACCTGTAATTTACATTAAAATACATTGTTTGGCTCTTCACTAGTACCTTCTATATTACAATAAATTATTATTACTGTGTAGTGGTAAATGGAGTGGATGAATGGCTGTACATGTATTGAAACTACACAAATGTTGTCTTATATCCTGTCCAATATTTTGTGCCCATATTTTTGTTAGTCTAACCAATAGGAGGCGGAGTGAGCTAATAAATAGGCCTAAGTAGTAATGTGTTAAAGATGAGAGTAAGACCGGGTTACACTTAGCCTTCTGAATTACACTGCGCAAACCAAAAGTAATACTACCCACTGGAGGAAGAAGGGTTGTTTCTCAACAGAACATAAAATATTCATTTTATTATATTTTTCGTGTTCGCATTTATGAGGAAAAAACAATGTTATGGACGTGAGCTCAAAAAAAAAAGCGGAAAAAAAGCGGCACTAAAAGTTGCTTTACAACTTTCACAGAGACCTCAAAAAGAAAGCACAAAGCCTTTCTTTAAAGTGAATTTCGTTTTGTATGAATTGTATCTTAATTTTAATCAATGTTTCATCAAGCAATTGCCTGGATTTAATAAATAAGAAGTAAATAAGATGAGATAATCACGATACGGAGGCGCTGGAGCTCTCCCCATAAATTAACCGAAACTCAGCGCCTACTTGACTCACAGACCTGTCTACTTTTAAACAGAACTATTAAAAAAAAAAAAAAACACTGTTCTCTGCTTATGTAACGTTAATCCGTATGCAATGTGCATTTCTCTGGTGCGTTCACTACTGCGAAGATTGCGAGACAGCATCATCAACTTTATCTTTGCAGTCGACACAACATTGATACAGAAAACACTCGTTTATTAATAAACAATTAAAAGTCTCCTTTCTATATTTTACATAATTCATAATCATTACTTTTGCCGGTTATTGTGACAGCTTTTAGGTGCGTTATTGGCAGCGCCACCCTACATGTTAGCCTACATGAACGCGTGAACTGAACTGAGCTCGTCACAGCTGGACTGCTTGTTATGATGTCAAGGTCATTTTTAATGTTCATGAATTTAATTAGGCTGAACATAGCCTAACTGTTACCTTTATCTCACGTTAAACAGCACCTGGCCTGTCTAAAACCTTCTAGATTTCTAGCCATTCCACCACTTTTCTAACTGCCAACTAATATCCCCAACTAATGGGAAGGATGCTTGATAAGCTAGCCTATTGAACTATGAACGTTTATTTCTCATCATCCTTTTATTTTTAATATAATTATGTTTCTGGGGATGTGGAGTGTTTGTGTGTGACTGAGTTCGTTACCTGTTGCCCCTTGGTGACTGATGTCGACGTCCGTCTTGCAGACAGTGCAGAACGCATGATGAGGTAGCCTGGACATTTGGAGGCAAGGCCATCTCTCACGATAGCTGTCTAAAAATCTTTGTATTTTTCGAACCTTTTTTTGTGGCGGTTCAGCCATGGCATGAAAGCCTAGGTATGTTATCTTGCTCTGGCTTGCTTGAGAGGCACTGTGGCTGAATTTAATTGAGCGCGAAGCTTGTGGATAGGAGGGGCGGGTGGGCGGCAGGTTAACACGCAGCGCTCTGATTGGCCGAACGCTTTTCACTCCACTTTCATACTGTGGATCAGCGGCAGAATCAGCGTAAAAATAGATTGCATAGAAACTGAAATCGGCGAAATGCGAGAAGCAACAAAATGCGTACCTAGAGAGCAGCGAATCGTACAAGCGTACGTATGGGTCAAAATGCGTGCCGAGTACGAAAAATGCGTACATGTTGGCAGGTCTGGCGGTGGCATATTCTTTCCTAATCATCCTAACACTCTGTCATGGCAACATCACGAGAGTACTTTTCGCCTCAACGAGAAATCTCGTCACAGTTTAGTCTCGCGAGATCTCGTGACACGAGATCTCGTCACACCCCTAATATACACACATACACTACTCACAAAAAGTTCAACTATATTCGACTTTCGGGTGAAATTTCAGAAAGCACATAAAATGCACTATAACCTTTACAGATTAACTTAATTTGACCTTCTCTAAACTTTTGAATGCACATGTCCAACTGTTCAATGTTTCCGTACTTATAGTATAACAAGCTGTTCTCTAACAAGGTGATTAACTGCAAAAATCACAACAAGTGTCTGATCCATGAATCGACCACTAAATGTTCTGGTTCAATGAAAATATTTATTAAAACAGTCCTCTTCATCATGCTCTTCACATTTTGACATCATGAGACCAAGACGATACCTAACAATTGATCAACAGTACCTGGCCATTGTGAGGCTTCAAACGGATATTCTCAGAGGGAAGTTGCCACTGAGCTCAGAGTGTCACAGAGTGTCATCAGCAGGTTGCAACAGAGACACAGAGAGACTGGAAGAGTCACAGAAAGGCGTAGAAGTGGGCGTCCTTTGGCCACATCCCATGCTGATGACAGCTTCATTGTGAACAGTGTCCTGCGGAACCGGATGATGAATGCCACTCAACTCCAGGCATGTTTAAGGGAAGTAAGAGGCACCCGAGTGTCCCGTCAGGCCATTTGAAACCACTTACATCAGTATGGTCTGCGTGCTAGACAACCTGCAAGGGTAGTCTAGCACACTGGATGAGAAATGCTGGATGAGAAATGCTGGACGAGGAACCAGTGGGCCTCAGTGCTATTCTCTGATGAAAGTCAATTCACATTGATCCAGCTAGCGAGTCCCGTGTGCGATGCAGTTTTTCGGACGGCGTTAGCGATCAAGTTCATCAAACAACTGTGGGGAGTCAGACTACTCTACAAAAACACGGTCAGGCATGTCCGACGATTATCATGTGTATTAAATGCAACATGTACAGCTTAGCTCTTTCTGTCAGCAGTGAGACTTACACATGTGATAAATGCAGGGATATTGTCAGGCTGACAGAGAGAATCTCAGAATTAGAGACACGCATCCAAACTTTAATTGAGGATAGCGAGAATGAAAGGGCCTTAGATACTGCTTTGGATGCGACTAGCCTAGTAAACACTGCACATTCGGTTCCGGTTGTAGAAGCCACGCAGCAGGCTAACTGGGTGACTGTGAGGCGGCATAGTGGCAAGAACAAACACCACTCTTCCGTTCCGATTAGAACATCAAACAGGTTCTCCCCACTCAGTGACGCACCCACTGAGAATCCTGTTGAAAGTGCCCTAGTTATTGGCGATTCTATTACACGGAACGTGAAAATAGAGACACCAGCCACCATAGTCACATGTTTGCCGGGGGCCAGAGCACCTGACATCAAAGCAAATTTAAAAGTGCTGGCTAATGCTAATCGTAAATACTCTAAAATTATTATTCACGTCGGCACAAATGATGTTCGACTTCGCCAGTCGGAGATCACTAAAATTAATATTAAAGAGGTGTGTGAACTCGCAAATTCAATGTCAGCAGAAGTAATTTGTTCTGGCCCTCTTCCTGTTCGTAGGAGTGATGAGATAGTTAGCAGGTTATCATCACTCAATGGCTGGCTGTCTAAGTGGTGTCCGCAGAATAATATAGGTTTCATAGACAATTGGAAAAGCTTTTGGGGCAGACCTGATCTGTTGAAAAGAGATGGTATTCATGCCTCCCGGGATGGTGCTGCTCTTCTATCTAGAAATCTGGCAAATAGTCTTAGAGCTGAAACATGACAAACTATGGCCCAGATCAGGAAGCAGACAGACTGGCTAAACCGACCGTCTGCTAGCCGCCTCACGTCACAGAACTCAGATAATTCACAGCACATAGAAACTCTTTCACCTAGATATTATCACATAGAGACTGTGTCTGTACCTCGAACTAGTAAATACAAAAAACTTCCGAAACCTTTTAAGGGAAAAAATTTAATTGATGTTCAAAAAATGAAAATCACAGATAAATCAGATAAACAAATGATAAAGCTTGGGTTACTGAATATTAGATCTATTTCTTCAAAAGCACTTATTGTAAATGAAATTATCACAGACAATAAACTAGACTTGCTGTGTTTGACAGAAACCTGGCTAAAACCAGACGATTACATTACTTTAAATGAGTCTAGTCCTCAAGGTTATGACTATCGACACAATCCTCGACAGAAAGGCAAAGGGGGAGGTGTCGCTGTAATTTATAGTAATATATTCAAAACCGTTCAAAAGAATTTCAAATATAATTCCTTCGAAGTGATGGTGCTTTATGTAACATTATGTAAGTTGACATTTGTGCTGGCTACTGTATACAGGCCACCAGGGCACCATACTGACTTTATCAAAGAATTTGCTGATTTTCTATCAGAGTTAGTACTGGCTGCGGATAAAGTCCTTGTTGTTGGTGATATTAATATCCATGTAGATAATAAAAAAGACGCATTTGGATTGGCATTTGCAGACATTTTAAACTCTATTGGAGTTAGACAACACGTGTCAGGACCCACGCATGGAATTGATATTGATGCTGTTGAAATTCTACAACAGAGCGATGATATATCAGATCATTATTTAGTCTCGTGTATAATACAGTTAGCCAAGGCTACAAAACCACCACCCAGCCATAAATATGGTAGAACCATCACTTCTACCACTAAAGATTGTTTTATAAATAATCTCCCCGAGCAGTTTCATCGCCTTAGTATACCTGACAACTTAGAAGAACTCGATGCTGCAACAGAAACTATTGGCTCTCTCTTTTCCAGCACATTAGATGCAGTCGCTCCTTTACGTCTAAAGAAGATTAAGGAAACTAATCCAACGCCGTGGTATGATGAGCACACTCGGGCTCTAAAACGAGCTGTGAGAAAAGCTGAACGTAGTTGGAAGAAAACAAAACTAGAAGTTTTTCGCCTTTCGTGGAAAGAAAAAATGATTGAGTACAGAACGGCTATAAGAAATGCTATAAGAAAAGAAATTTTTCAAATCTCTTAATAGAAAACAAACATAATCCTAGGTATTTATTTGACACAGTGGCTAAATTAACTAGAAACAGAGATTCAACTGCTGACGTTTCCAAAGAGCACAGCAGTAATGACTTTATGAACTTCTTTACTTGCAAGATTGACAATATTAGAGAGAAAATTATAAACATACAACCGTCTACAGTTTCGCTTCAGACAGTGCACTGTAGTGTCCCTGAGGTAAAACTAGAATCATTCGCCACTATAGGAGAGGAAGAATTATCTAAACTTATCAAATCATCAAAATCAACAACATGTATGTTAGACCCAATGCCGACTAAACTACTGAAAGATATGCTTCCAGAGGTCGTAGGTCCACTTCTTGATATAATTAATTCATCTTTAACACTAGGATACGTGCCAAAAACTTTTAAGCAGGCTATTATTAAACCTCTTATTAAAAAACCTCAACTAGATCCGAGAGATTTAGTAAATTACTGGCCAATCTCGAATCTACCTTTTCTGTCAAAAATACTAGAAAAGGCAGTTTCAACACAACTGTGCTCCTTTTTAGAAAGAAATGGAATCTGTGAGGATTTCCAGTCAGGATTTAGACCATACCATAGTACTGAGACTGCTCTCGTTAGAGTTACAAACGATCTACTCTTATCATCCGATCGTGGCTGTATTTCTCTATTAGTGTTATTAGATCTCAGTGCTGCTTTTGACACTATCGATCACAACATTCTTTTAAAAATACTTGAAAACTATATTGGCGTTAGTGGAATTGCTTTGGCATGGTTCAAATCTTACTTATCTGACCGTTATCAGTCTGTAGTAGTTAATGAAGAGATGTCGTATCGATCACAAGTTCAATATGGAGTACCACAAGGCTCAGTACTAGGACGGTTGCTTTTCACTCTGTACATGCTGCCCTTAGGAGAGATAATTAGGAAGCATGGTGTTAGTTTTCACTGCTACGCTGACGATACTCAGCTCTATATTTCCTCGCGCCCTGACGAAACCTACAAATTCACAAAACTAACAGAATGCATAGCTGACATTAAAAACTGGATGAGAAGAAATTTCTTATTATTAAATTCAGAAAAAACTGATATCCTAATCTTTGGACCAAAAACTTCCTCACGAAAAAACCTTGAATACTCTCTAACACTTGATGGGTGCTCCATTAAATCTTCGTCCTCAGTTAGGAACCTGGGTGTGCTCTTTGATACCAATCTTTCATTTGAAAGTCATGTTTCTAGAATCTGTAAAACCGCCTTCTTCCATCTAAAAAATATATCTAAATTACGACATATGCTCTCAATGACAAATTCGGAACAGTTGGTTCGTGCATTTATGACCTCAAGGCTAGATTACTGTAACGCTCTACTGGGTGGTTGTCCTGCTCGGCTTTTAAACAGACTACAGTTGGTCCAAAATGCGGCAGCTAGAGTTCTTACTAGAACCAGAAAGTATGACCATATTAGCCCAGTTCTGTCAACATTACATTGGCTCCCTATTAAACATCGTATAGATTTTAAAATCTTGCTACTTACCTATAAAGCTCTAAATGGTTTAGCTCCCCAATATCTAAGCGAGCTCTTGGTGCATTATAGTCCTTCACGTTTATTGCGATCTCAGAATTCAGGCCAGTTGATAATACCCAGAATATCAAAATCAACCGAAGGCGGCAGATCCTTTTCCTATTTGGCACCTAAACTCTGGAACAATCTTCCTAGCATTGTTCGGGAAGCAGACACACTCTGTCAGTTTAAATCTAGACTAAAAACACATCTCTTTGCTCTTGCATACACATAACACATTATCAATACAATAAACATTTTTTCAAATCCGTTAAAGGATTGTTACGCTGCAATAATTAGGTCGGCCGGAACCGAGAACATTTCCTATAACGCTAGATATACCTGTACATCAGAATAAGAATGGCATCTACGCTAATATCAGTCTCTCTGCTTATCCTGAGGTTTGCCGGGTGCTGGACCCAGGCCGTATCCAGATCAGATGGAGAACCTGTGCCTGGACCGGACTACAACGTAGCCCAGGAGACAATGGGCCTAAAGATCCAGTTCTGGCTGCATCTATAATTCAGATTTTTAATCTCCGTATCCGCTTACATATATTTATATATAATCTATTTTTAATCCCTATAATAAAATTGTATAATTCAGATTTTGATCTCCATATCCATTTACATATATTATATATATCTTCCAAGGGGTTTTTTCCCTCCTAGGACTTTTTTCCCAGTGTTAGCATGCTGGGTTTTTCTCCTAAGGGGTTTTTTCCACCCCTGGGAGTCAGCCGACATTGGCTTAATGTAGCACCATCTTGTATATGTTACATATTACCACGCTTGCTTGTACAGCTTATTTTTAACCACTTATCTTTTTTCTGTGCTTCTAATATGTAAAGCTGCTTTGAAACAATTACCAATTGTAAAAAGCGCTATATAAATAAATTTGACTTGACTTGACTTGACATTGAGCAGAAATAATGGCCGCCAACGCTGTTGATGTCCAGGAGAACGCTATGCATCAGCCACTGTTTTCACCAGACGAGCCTTTGGAGGTGGTGGTGTTACAGTCTGGGCAGGTGTTTCTAGTCAATACAGAACTACTTGTGAATGGTACTGTGAGAAGCCAATACTACAAGCCAATACTACCTGAATAACATCATTAATCCTGTCATTGTGCCTCTGCAAGAGCAACACAGGCCTGATTTCATCTTCATGGACGACAATGCCAAAGCAAATCAGGGAATGACTGCTGGAGGCTGGGGTACCTCAAATGGAGTAGCCTGCACTTTCTCCAGACCTGAATCCCATAGAAAACCTATGGGATCAGCTGAGTCGTCCTTTAGAGGGTCGCAACCCTGCACCCCAGAACCTCAATGACCTGAGGGCAGCCCTTCAAGAAGAGCAGAATGCCATGGCTCAGCAGACAATAAGTCGACTTGTGAACAGCATGAGATGTCGTGGTCAAGCTGTAATTGATGCTCAAGGACACGACAAGTTATTGAGACATTGACATTTTTTGTTGTGGTATACCCACCACTGTTGTTAGCTTTTGTTTCAATAAATAGTTTAAGATGAAGAAATTACCATTGCATGCTTCTACTTAAAATGCCCTACTTTCATGATATAATATTACAGTAGCATGAACTTTTTACATTTTCCATAAATTTCAACCGAAAGTTGAATATCTCTAACTTTTTGTGAGTAGTGTATATATAGGTTGCGGACAAGATTTAGAATTATGCAGTAGAAGGATGTTTGATTATAAGTCCGTATACCATCCCTTTTGGGTGATTTGATGCAGTTCATATGTAAAAACAGTCTCTGTGGGTTTTCCTGTGGATTTCCACTTTGTGTCACTTGTGTCATCTCTGTTTCTGGGATCAAACAACCTCTAGCATTATCTTTGTGGGGCTCAAGCTGGGCCCTCTCCATATGGCCTGTGTGGAATTGTTGCATTGTTGACTGTAAACCAACAATTGCCAGCACTTGTCACCATGAGAAATGTATACTCCTACATGTTGAAATAAAAAACTGAGAAAAGAGACAGATGACTGTATGAGACAAACGTTCAAAAAGGATTATAAAGCCTCCAAGATGGCACCAAGATTATGTGATTGCTCAGTCAAATCCTTCAATTCACCCAAATGGACAATCGTCACAAGAGCCAGAGGATTTGAGCTTTTTGGTTGCATCACAAAGAGTTTCCATTACTGCAACTCAAAATGAGGTGAAGTCTTTGTCTGAGGAGATCAAACAAATAAAGACAATGTTGTTGGATGTGGGACAAATGATGAAGGATATGCAAAGAAAAGATGTTCTTCATTTTCTATTAGCTCTGACTGCAGTTCTAACCAAGCATCCCCTGTTCCTATTTTAATTAAATCGAAACAGCAAGATGATGTGAACACCAGAGATTCTATTGTGGATGAGTTGAGTGAGTGTATACAACAACATCAAAACAAGCAGGAAAATGTGCCTTCTACACACCAAAGGTTAGTAGACAAAATACTTTGCCTCCATCTCAGTATCTTCAATCTTCAATGGATCCCAATGTAATGGGTACAGGCTTGACTCAGCAACATAACAGTCCTCCATGGCTATCTTCAGTCAGTCATCATCAAATTAATCAAATGAAATGCATTTTGTAAGCTCGATCTTCCATGGATGCCTCCAAGTTGGCCGAGCTTCTTTCCAAGTGGAGGATTGTTAAGGCCTCCATACCTACCTGAATTTCCTTATCCAGTGTTGTATCCATCCCATGGCCAACAGGCTCTGCCTAATTGTGTTCCTTCAAGAGTTTCAGTATTGCCTCCTAGAGATCTATCAGCTTGCTTTTCCTATGCATCTCTTGGTCATTCTCATCAAACTTCCTTAGAACCTCAAACAACTAGAACAGCGATGGAGCAGCAAGTTAATCCTTCCATTATGTCCATTCAAAATCTTTTGACACCAAGAGTTATTCCCACTTCTTCAGCACCTCAGGAGCAGCAAAGAGATGTGAATAAAATTAACGGCACTTTTTCGACGAACATGATGCGTGATCTCTCGTCTCCCTCTGAACGAAGTCCAATCTGATAGTTCTCAGAAAATAAACTGTAACTTAGTGAATATTAATCACAAAAAAATTAGACTTATGTCTAAAGAAACGTTGAGATGTCAGGTTTTAAATCGTGTAAGTCAAATCGAAAACAAATGTGACCAATCACAGAAAGTAGGGACACAAGTAGGTTCTGGGGCATTTTGAGTTATTCACAGATTCTGAAAGTGTAGTCTCAAAGCTTTCCAACGATGTGTAACACATGGAAATCTGATAATATTTGGAGAAGTTGTGGCCATTTGAAGGTAGGCACTCAAAAAAGCTCAAAAGGGAGAAAATGGCCTCTAAAGTTTGAGCAGTTCTCACCTGTTCTCACCTGCTGGGAGTGACAATAGGGCTCATTTACATCTCATTTAGATAAGCCATACCCCCTGTAAAGCTCCCCCCTGTACAGCTGCATGGACCGCATACTATTAATAATAAAGGATAATGTGCATTGTAAATGTCAGTAATTTATCTTTTTTGACTTTTATAAAAATGATTTAGAGGCTGAAAATGATTTAGAGATAACATGTTGCAAGACACTCCTTTCAAATCTGGCCATCATTTTTAATGTTATTATTTTAATGTTTATGTAAAGAAAAAGTACATATCGATGCTAATTTTATTTGTTATTTGCTGGTTTCTACATAAAACTTGGTGAATTGATTTCATTGGAGAAGTTTCCCTGGAGAAGTTTTGACATGCCTTGACATTTGTGCTTTTTTCAGTTGTTCATAAACATATTAATGGGAAAAGTGTCATTACACTGTATTCAGCACAAACTAGGCTACCATAATATGTGAGGAACATGTATGTACATGTTTGTGTTTTTGAAGGAATAATGTTTATGCTTGGTTACTGAAAAAACAAAAAACTTAAGTCACTGAAATAAGGTGACTTAATATTAATATATTAAATCTGTGTTCACAAGACTTCTGGGTATTGGAGGTTGTAGACTAGAGTTTTTGCTTCTGAATGATGTAAAAATTATGCTGCCTACTATTTTATATAAAACAATGTAATTGATTTAGTTTTTGTAAGACACTTTTTGCCAAGAAACAGTATGCGTGGAGGCGTGAATCATCATGAATAATGGGTGATTCTCACCTGAAAAGACAAAAGAATCACATAATAATGACCTGAAATGACTTGCATAATAATGAGGCCTTTCAGTCAGGTAGGCTGTGAAAAAACCCTCTGTGATGTGATCATGTCTCAAGCTCATCATGGTGTATATCAAACATACAGAAAAACAGCAATACTGTGAAATATTATTACAATTTAAAATAATGGTATTATATACTTTAAAATATAGCCTAATGTATTTCTGTGATGCAAAGTGTCTGAACAATTATGTTACCTCTATGGCATTTCATATAGGCTTTTAGCTTAAACATTTGGAGAAATATTGATGGATTCTCATATGTTTATGTCAATTTTTTTATACAGAGGAGTAATATTTATTCAATATGTATTGTCATCACTATGAGTGCTGGATTCTATGTTTTCAATTCATACTTGCAGCCGGAGGGCGCTATGTACACCTTTAGTCCACAAATTAATCTAAAGAAGAACAGGAACCAGGAACTAACGACATGTCTTCTAGAGGTAGCTAACCATGGCTTTAACATCTAGATAAACACTTTTCAAGATAATAAATACACGATTGAGACGATGTATGCATGTATTGACTCAGAATTTGAGTCTGAATAGTGCTGGCTCCGTGGGCGTGGCCGCATTAGCGGATAATGAGCTGAATCACGGACTTCTGACATGGCTCTCTTTTCATACAGATTACATAAACACAGAATGTTTGTTTTCGATTTGACTTACACAATTTAAAACTTGACATTTCAACGTTTCTTTAGACATAAGTCTAATTTTTTTGTGATTAGTATTCACTAAGTTACAGTTCATTTTCTGAGAACAATCAGATTGGACTTCGTTCAGAGAGAGACGAGAGATCATGCTTCATGTTAGTTTTCTTTATTTTACAAAAAGCACAACATTTTGTTTTTACTCTGAGTGTACACAAATAAAAGAAGACATTCTATAGTTTCAATTGATATATTACTTATGTCTCTATGACAAAAAATGACGGAGTATTTTAAGTCTGTTTTGCTGCAATGTGGAAAAAATCCTCCAAAACGCGCCGGCGCATTACCCGACTCCAGAGATATAATGTCTTATTATGCCACTATCATCGTCGCTCAGATCATCTTCAGAATCAGTGAGTGCTTGTTCATAAGCATCCGGCTTGTTGAAGAAGTACTTCAAAACATTTTCGGTGTAACGGCCACGGTTCTTCATTGAATTTTGATATCCGCTAGAGCCGGCCAGAGCGCTGCATAATAAGTACCCATGCTTCCCTTGGAGGGCGGGGGCAATAACAAAAGAAACGAAAGCCGGCTTATCCAGTATGGAAATACACACAGACAATGACACGCCCCTACTGCGTGCTAGAATCTCCGAAAAACAAGCCGATTTCAACCTCAAAATGTACGCTTTTAAATATACCAATACTGCTATCTCAAACATGGAGAGGCTTCTTCGTGATCTCAACTAACAGATTCTGCAAAAAAACGAAAATCACCAATTTTGAAAAAAAAAACGCTTCTTTCTCATTTTGCTCGATAGTTGTGCTGCCGACTTGTGTCACTGGTTTCCGTGACGGGTCACAAATATTCTCTGTTTATGTAATCTGTATGAAAAAAGAGCCATGTCAGAAGTCCGTGATTCAGCTCATTATCTGCTAATGCGGCCACGCCCACGGAGTGAGCGCTATTCAGACGCAAATTCTGAGGCAATACATGTATACATTGTCTCAATCGTGTATTTATTGTCTTTAAAAGGGTTTTGCATAGCCATAGTTAGCGATCTCTAGAAGCCTCTGTTAGTTTGGTTAGTTCCTGGATTGTCACATGGCCTATTCTTCTTTAGGAGGCATTTGCAGACTAAAGGTGCACAGAGCGCCCTCTGGCTGCAAGTATGAATTGAAAACACAGTATCCAGCGCTCATAGTAATGACAATAATTATTGAATAAATATTACTCCTCTGTATAGAAAATTGACAAACATATGAGAAGCCATCAATATTTCTCCAAATGTGCATGCTTTTAAGCTAAAAGCCTATATGAAATGCCACAGAGGTAACATAATTGTTCAGACACTTTGCATCACAGAAATACATTATATTTTAAAGTATGTAATAGAATACCATTATTTTAAATTGTAATACTATTTCACAGTTTTGCTGTTTTTTCTGTATGTTTGATATACACCATGATGAGCTTGAGACATGATCACAGAGGGTTTTTTCACAGCCTACCAGTCTGAAAGAGCTAATTAATATGCAGCTCATTATGCGATTCTTTTGTCTTCTCAGGTGTAAATGATCCATTATTCATGATGATTCACGCCTCCACGCACACTGTGTTTCTTGACAAAAAGTGTCTTACAAAATTTAAATCTCTCTATTGTTTTACATGAACGAGTAGGCAGGATAATTTTTAAATCATTTTGAAGCAAAAACTCTAGTCTACAATCTCCAATACCCAGAAGTCTTGTGAACACATATATAATATTATTTTTTTGGCCTTATTTCAGTGGCTTAAGTTTTTAGTTTTTTCAATAACCACGCATAAACGTTATTCCTTCAAAAATACAAACATGTACATACATGTTTCTCACATATTATGGTAGCCTAGTTTGTGCTGAATACAGTGTAATGACACTTTTTCCATTAATATGTTTATGAACAACTGAAAAAAGCACAAGTGTCATGGCATGTCAAAACTTCTCCAGGCCCCAAATCAGCCTCAGACTCCAGAGGGTTAAAAGACTTTCATTTCCATATTTGAAGAGTGATGACCCCCAAGTGTTTGCCATGCTGAATATGGCTTTAAGGAGCTTGTTACCCCCAGAGAAAATGGAGCATTACAAGCATCATATTCTTCTGGATCATTTGAAGTTGGATCCAGCTCGACATCTAGCCTTGGCTTATGCCCATCATTCCCAGCCTTACACTACTGCCTTAAATGCTCTTCAGAAGTGATATGGTCACCCCCACCAGTTTTTTCTGAAGGAGATTGCTGCTATTAAGAACTTACCAGCTGTATATTTAGGAGATTCAGTTAGATTTGGTGAATTTGCTGTTCAAGTTCAAGCTCTTGTGGGCATGCTTCAATGCTGGGATCATGAAGGAGGAGCAAAGGAGTTATCCTGTGCATCACATGTCCATCAGTTGCTCATTAAGCTTCCAGCACAGCAGGTTGGCAAAACCACCAGACCAGACCAGCCCTACAACTTGGTGAATTTCTCTGTTTGGTTGGAAGAGTAATCATAATGTCAGAATCTAGCTATCCAAGTGTTTGAACAGTCAAAAGGTATGAAGAAGTTTCAGGCAAGAGAAGTGAGGCCTACCAAGTCCCAGTTTCACACAGCAACTTTCTGTCACGGTTCACTATCCGCTGTCTCATACTGTTGTCTGTGTGAAGGTTTTGGGGTGTGTCACTTGATTGTTCTGTGTGGGCGTCGCCGCTGATCNCGGCCACGGTTCTTCATTGAATTTTGATATCCGCTAGAGCCGGCCAGAGCGCTGCATAATAAGTACCCATGCTTCCCTTGGAGGGCGGGGGCAATAACAAAAGAAACGAAAGCCGGCTTATCCAGTATGGAAATACACACAGACAATGACAAACATGTTACATTGGATTCTCGTTCTGGATTACGTTCACGGATCATCACACGGACACACGGACTCATCTCACGGATCACCATTCACTACGGACATTCACCCTGTGTTACCACTCTCCTGCTGTCTGTGTTGCTACTGTGTGTTTACATTGTTGCATGTGCATACTGCTGCTTGTTGGAGATGTGGTTAGGCGCATAGATCATCTAACTGATCGCCACTATTGCATGAAGTGAATGCTCGTAAAACAGATTCTGGGATATTTTATTTGAGCAGACCAAGTGGTCTTAACTCTGTTCTTCTGAAAATTGTGAAGGTAGATCTGAGCCACCACGGAAAGACTCTGGAGAAGTATGCCATATTAGACAACGGTTCAAAAAGAACCATGCTCATGTCTTCTGCTACAAAGAGTTTAGGTCTTCATGGGGCAGCAGAATCATTTGTTCTTTAAACCATTCGGCAAGACACAGAGACAATTAAAGGTGGCACTGTGTCCTTTTCCATTTCTCCATAAGCAAAGCAAATTCCAGATACAAGGTGCCTTACTGCTCAAATGCTTGATTTACCTGAACAGACTTATCCAGTGCAGATCCTCCAACGACGCTATTTACAGCTAAGAGGAATCCCTCAGCAGGAATTTCAGAAGGTTAAACCTACGTTACTAGCGGGAGCTGAATATCCTCACCTTCTTTTCTCCAAGGAGCGAGTATGTTTTGGTCCTCCTGGAAGTCCAGCTGCTTTGCATACTCGACTGGGGTGGACACTACAGGGACCTACTTCTTTGGGTGAGAAGACTAATTCCATGACCCAATGGTTCTTCCAGGCTTCCCTCTCCATGGATCAGTTACATAAGGATGTGGAGAAGTTATGGCAAGTTGATGTACTTCCTTTCTCCCAGACTCCAAAGCATGCACTGCATTCTAAACAAGATGAGGATGCTTTTGAGTGCCTAGAACAGAAAACAAAGTGTGAAAAAATGAATGGAATCAAGAGAGATGTGACTCCTTTACTTCGAGTTAAGAATGGACCTGTTCTTAAAGTATCCCCAGAGGCAGTAATGCCAGCTTTGCTTTGAATGGAGAGACAGCTGGCTAAGGATCCTGATCATGCAGCTATTTATAAGCAAGAGATTCAAAAAAGCATTGAAGCTGGATGTGTTAAGAAACTGAAGTCCAATGAGATTGAACTTGGTGATAACTTTCTCATCACCATAACTTACTCATCACCAATATCATATCTGATATTGTCTAATATTGCCTATCACTTTTTAATATTTTAAAATATTTTAGCTTTTAATATTTTAATCTAAATCGCTATCACATCACGTTAACATTTCGCTAGCCTGTTAACTTGTCATCTGTGCCTACCATCTTTTTCTCGCGCATGCTCCTTTTTCTACGAGTCGATCAAACAACTGTGGTAAGCCGGAATTAGTCAACAAACATGTTGAGTAATGTCACCTTCTCCTGTTATTGTCACTTGCACTGCCTGTCACATGTTTAGCCTTCTCTGTCAGTGACGAGGGATTTACATGTCATAAATGCAGGGAAATAGTCAGACTGACGTAGAAGATTTCAGAATTAGAGACACACATCCAAACTTTAATCGAAGATAGTAAGAATGAAGGTCCCTAGATACTGTTTTGGATGCAACTAGCTTAGTGAACCCCGTACATTGTTCGGTTCCGGCTGTAGAGCCCATGCAGCAGGGCAGCTGGGTGACTGTGAGACAGCATAGTCACGGGGCAAAACACAGCTCTTCCGTTCCGATTAGAACTTCAAACAGGTTCTCCCGACTCATTCTCCCACTCCCCACTGAGAATTCTGTTGAAAGTGCCCTAGTTATTGGCGGTTCTATAACACGGAACATGAAAATAGAGACATTAGCCACATGTTTGCTCTCTGGGAGCCAAAGCGCCTGACATCAAAGCAAATTCAAAAGTGCTTGCTAATGCTAAACGTAAATACTTTACGATTATTATTCACGTCGGCACTAATGATGTCCGACTTCGCCAGTCGGAGATCACTAAAATTAACATTAAAGAGGTGTGTGAACTCGCAAGTACGATGTCAGATACAGTAATTTGCTCTGGCCCCCTCCTTGTTTGCCGAAGTGATGAGATACTTAGCAGACTGTCCTCACTCAATGGCTGTCTGTCTTTGTGTCGGCTGAATACTTGGTGTCCACAGAATAATATAGGGTTCATAGACAATTGGAAAAGTTTTTGGGGCAGACCAAACCTGTTGAAAAGAGATGGTATCCATTCCTCCTGCTCTTCTTTCTAGTAATATGGCTGTGATGACGAACTCTTACGATGACGTCATCCCGGGGCGCCAGTTTAGTGCACCTCATTGGGGTAAATGTTACTATTCAGTTTGTTTAATATATTGTTTAAACTCCTGGTTTATCTATAACATTTCATTATATCATTCGGGGGACAGATGTGTGTCTACACGTAACTGGTTAGGATGCCCAACTATGGACGTTAGCGACTGCACAAGTTGTAAATTTGTTTACATCATGTAAGTTTCAGTTCTTCTGCTCTTTCTTGCTAACTGTTTAAGGTTTGTCGGAAAGCTGCTACAACCATTGCCACTTTTAGTCAAAATACTACTGCCACCAGAGGTCGGGTGTCTGTTGGTTTTACAGCTAACCTGAGTTGCCTGGTGTATTCTTGCCGTGAGGCCGGAAAGAGGGAATAAGTTGAGTACAACAAAGCAATTCTTCACGTCCCAGTGGTTTTATTTAGGACAGCTGTCTTGTCACACATGCTCTTCCAAACCAAAGTTCAAAATAATAAAAAATAAATAAATAATTAAACCAAATTAAACTGTACAAAACAAACATAAACATACTGAGAGCAGCAAAACACGACATTACTAGTCTTCGGACAAGCAACAGCCATGGACCATCAATGGCCCGACTAGCCCCCTTCCCCGAAACACACCAAGTTTGTATACAATCTTCCCGCTAAACACTAGCGGACTCTACCACCCATAGGGGTCGGTTAACACCCATGACAAGAAATACACCATTATACAGCAACAGTGTTATCAGATACACATGTCAACATGTAAACATAAGCATAAATATTATCTTTGATCAAATATAAACCATACATATTACAAATAAGACAATGGCCATTTCAAAGCATTCACATCAATCTCTGTCCCAATAAATGGTATAACTGCTAATTAAGAGTAATTGGTGATATTCACGTCATCATGATGCTCCCAAATACAGGACCAGACAGGTAAGTTAGAAATGAAATGTATTAAACAATAAACATATGAAAACCCATATCATATCAAATCATAACATAACCCACTGATGTTCACGTGATGATTACCTACGTGTTCATCATCACAAGGTTATCAGGGGCCTCATTTATAACTTTGCGTAGATTTCATCCTAAAACTGTATGTACGCACAAAATTATGCGTATGCACAAAAAAATTCAGATTTATAAAACCATGCGTATGCCAGAACCTGCGCACAAATCCCTTTATAAATCCCAGTCAGTGGAAGAATGTGCGTACGTGCATCTCCACCCTGTCTCCTCCCCGAAATCACCATATATGGAGCTTACGACGCCTAGTTTTACTATGCATAACCTCATCTGCATATCATTTCCATGCATGTTCCCATCCATGTGACACCATGGTTAACACCTTCAAAGGTACAAGACATTGGAAAATATTAGATATGGACTATAAATGCCGTTTGTGCAATACACTACACTGATAAAAATCATCCAATATTCTCTTTATGTTTTAGAATAAATATATCAAAATATTCATAAAATTGTATAAAATGTATTTCAGATAAAGGTTTTAGAATAGAGTTGATTCATTCATTTCCACTGGCCAAATAGTATTTTAATTGTTTTAAGCAATTCAAATCAAATTTATGCAGTTTTGCTGATAAGGTGAACATATCTTTTAGGAAGTTTGTAGGCTATTTTTAGTGGAAACAGATAGGCCTACATATTTACAGTGTAAATACAATTGTCTGTCTCGGCACCTCACTGAAGTATTTTAAAAAGGAAACGTGCAAATCTTACCGTTTTCCTCAAATTATATCCTTCGAAGACCCTTCACACGACATCAACACCTCCTTGCAGCTGCGGTTGTACAGTAAGCTATTATCATTGGACCTATTCAAACTGGAAAACGGACTGTTCAACCACTGTATCCAGCAGTGCCTTCCATAATATCGAAGTTAAGTGTGCATCACTGATTATTGTTCTCGCTAAAATATTTTGTCATGACATCTGCGGTTTATAGTTTAAAGTGATATTATTGTGCTACTAGCGCTCCTTTCTGTCATTAAAACAGCGTGTCACAGGAAAAGTGATCGAAAGTGGCACATCTACTATCTAAATTCATATCACATTTGTTTAACTTCTCTGTAATGACTGCGTAATGTAGGTCATTTCAGTGCTTATCGCCATTAGTGAAAGTGTAATATTAATGTAAATGTGTATATCAAAATGAAGAGTTTCCATGCGAGTTTAGATCATTCTTTTATTTAAACTGTTACTGTGAACATGCACTGTATTTATGATTATGACTCATAATGAGGATTTAAAGTGGTTTTCCTTCATCTTCCGTCAGTCCCTCAGCTCACCATTGGTGTGGCCAAACTGCTCTGTCTCCAAAATGTTCGTACGCATGGGTCAGAGTTTGTGTGGAAGTGCGCAAATTTTCCAGTCAAGTTTGTTTTTATAAACCACAACTTATGCGTCGGAAGTGGAAGTCGAAAGTTTTATAAATGAGGCCCCTGATCTTTCCGGTAGCTAGCGTAACCCGGAACACTCTTATGATAGCAGCAGTCATACTACTTTACATAACCGGGGGACAACACACGTTGTAAATTTGATGTTTGTTTGTTTAATATATGTTTATTATTGTAATAATTTACTTTGGTTAAATTATGCTCAGTGTATTTATTTGGCTGGGGCAAAGAATAGGTTGTCATAATGTAGTTGATATAATGCACATTGTTAGAATAAGGTTACCCTGTTAAAATGTTTTTTCCCGTTTATGTGTGGTGGGAAAATTACTTAATCAGAGTGTTTATTTGGTTAAGTAGGTTGGTAGTCTGCTCTGTTACTAGAGTGCAGGATAATGTGAACACTATTGTTGGTTTTGGCTGCTTTAGCCATTTTCCTTTGTGTCTGACTTGCAAAGTAAACGTGCTGTTTAAGCACTGTTTGTTTATTTGTTTATTTTTTCTTTTCTTTTTTTATTATTAATTCGAGCTTTGCATGGATGCACTATAACGCCAATAAATTATGTCTTTTTTGCACTGGAAACCATCTTGTCGTGCCATGCCTTCCTAGCTCCTCCCAAACTCTCGAACTACAGCATCTGACTATGGATAGCCGTGAGGTTGTCCTTTGTGACACATGGTGGCAGCGGTGCTTCCAGGCCATTAGGAGGCTGGCCGACAAAGATTGGCAGTAGAATTTTTTTTTATTAAGTGGCATCAAGAGACTTTTTTTTTTTTTTGACAATGCCACCAAAGAAAGCTGAGACTACAAGGATTGTAAAACCCAATGCGGATGTCTTTGACCCAGACCAATATGGAAGAGTAGATGTAAATCTCTTCGCGCCCTGACTAAACTTACCAATTCGCTAAATTAACAGAATGTATAGCTGATATAAAAAACTGGATGACCAGTAATTTCCTACTACTAAATTCAGAAAAAACAGAGATTCTAATTTTTGGACCGAAAACTTCTTCACGCAATAACCTAGAATACTGTCTAACACTTGATGGCTGCTCTGTTAAGTCTTCGTCGTCAGTTAGGAACCTGGGTGTGCTCTTTGATACCAATCTTTCATTTGAAGGCCATGTTACTAGCATCTGTAAAACCGCATTCTTCCATCTTAAAAATATATCTAAACTACGACATATGCTCTCAATGAAAAATGCAGAACAGTTAGTTCATGCGTTCATGACCTCAAGGCTAGATTACTGTAACGCTCTACTGGGTGGTTGTTCCTCCCGCTTGATAAATAAACTACAGCTCGTACAAAATGCAGCAGCTAGAGTTCTTACTAGAACTAGGAAGTATGACCATATTAGCCCAGTTCTGTCATCACTGCATTGGCTTCCTGTTAAACATCGTATAGATTTTAAAATCTTGCTAATTACTTACAAAGCACTAAATGGTTTAGCTCCCCAGTACCTAAGCGAGCTCTTAATGCATTATAGTCCTTCACGTTTATTGCGATCTCAGAATTCAGGCCAGCTGATAATACCTAGAATATCAAAATCAACCGCAGGCGGTAGATCCTTCTCCTATTTGGCACCTAAACTCTGGAACAATCTTCCTAGCATTGTTCGGGATGCAGACACACTCTGTCAGTTTAAATCTAGACTAAAAACGTATCTCTTTAACCTGGCATACACATAACACATTATCAATTTATATTTTCAAATCCGTTAAAGGATTATTAGGCTGCATAAAATAGGTCAGCCGGAACCAGGAACACTTTCTATAACACCAGATGTACTCGTTACATCTGAAAAAGAATGGCATCTACGCTAATATTAGTCTTTCTGTTTATCCCGAGGTTTACCGTAGTCAACCGGATCCGGGCCGTATTCAGCTGAGACCAAGGACCGGAGCCATGACACGACCACAACGCAGCCCTGAAGTATCAGCAGAGATCGAGTCGACTAGATCATCCATTGTGAAGGCCTCATCGACACGACAGCCAGTAGCACAGTTCCTCAACAAACCGTCCATACCGGCGTGATGAATACGATCCTCAACTGGACATGACCACAACGCAGCCCTGAAGTATCAGCAGAGATCGAGTCAACTAGATCATCCATTGTGAAGGCCTCATCGACACGACAGCCAGTAGCACAGTTCCTCAACAAACCGTCCATACCGGCGTGATGAATACGATCCTCAACTGGACATGACCACAACGCAGCCCTGAAGTATCAGCAGAGATCGAGTCAACTAGATCATCCATTGTGAAGGCCTCATCGACACGACAGCCAGTAGCACAGTTCCTCAACAAACCGTCCATACCGGCGTGATGAATACGATCCTCAACTGGACATGACCACAACGCAGCCCTGAAGTATCAGCAGAGATCGAGTCAACTAGATCATCCATTGTGAAGGCCTCATCGACACGACAGCCAGTAGCACAGTTCCTCAACAAACCGTCCATACCGGCGTGATGAATACGATCCTCAACTGGACATGACCACAACGCAGCCCTGAAGTATCAGCAGAGATCGAGTCAACTAGATCATCCATCGTGAAGGCCTCATCGACACGACAGCCAGTAGCACAGTTCCTCAACAAACCGTCCATACCGGCGTGATGAATACGATCCTCAACTGGATGGAACTGAAATAAACACTTTGATTGGTGCGATCCTATCAGACTTATGATAGCAACCTGATTCGTAACAAAGCACTGTTCGCCAGAGGAGAACTGGCCCCCCGACTAAGCCTGGTTTCTCCCAAGGTTTTTTTCTCCATTTTAACACCTATTTGCCACTTGTTTGCCACCTGTTTGCCACCTGATGTCACCTGTTGGAGTTTGGGTTCCTTGCCGCTGTCTCCTTTGGCTTGCTTAGTTGGGGACACTTGACATTTGACTTGACATTTGATATTCAACAGTATTCTTGACATTTAATCAACAGTGCTTCTGATCTGCCTGCATTGACACTATTCTTTAAGAGCTGCTGTGCAGCCAAAATTATGTACCAGTTATCAATGTAAAGCTGCTTTGACACAATCTGCATTGTAAAAAGCACTATATAAATAAAGGTGACTTGACTTGACTTGACTAAGGTCAGATGATGATGGACAAACAACAACAACAAAGAGATAAGCGTTTGGAGAAAGAATTACAATGCCAAGAGCACAGATGGCGAACACTCCAGCACCAGTTTTCTCAGCTACAGGCTGAAGTTCATCATCAAAGACATGAGCGACAGTCAAAGGGAGGAGTGACAGTCCTCACTACCCCGCCATCAGCTGCAGGACAGTCTTTTCCACCAAACATCCATCCACGGCAGCAGATTCTACAGGTTGATCAAGACAATGCATCAACGTCAGCTCTGGTACAGGGACAGTACAGGACTTCAGCAAAGATTTTCAGTACCAAGCTATGAAAGCCCAAGAATGTTACCTTGGAATAGTGAAGAGGTTATAGAGCACTACTTGATGACGTTTGAGTGGATTGCTCATGCATGTAGATGGCCCAGGCAAGATTGGGCATTGCATCTTCTACCCCTCCTCACGGGCAAAGCAAGGGCGGCCTATGTGGCCATGGAACCTGAGGAGTCGTTGGAGTACAATCACGTCAGGCAAGCTATCCTTGATAAATTTGAAATTAATTCTGAAACTTATCGTCAAAGATTTAGGTCATACAATGTCCAGGAGAATAAGACACCAAAAAGCTTCAAGTAAGGCTGAAGGACTTGTACGAGAAGTGGATGAATCCTAGACATCGAACAAAGGAAGAGATTGGTGACCAGATCATCTTGGAACAGTTTCTCAAGCTCCTTAATCCTGAAACAAGAATGTGCGTAAAGCAAAATAACACCATGTCATCAAGACAGGCTGCGGAGATGGCAGAAACTTTCAATGTTGCAAGAAGATCTGTTTACCCACTGGGGCGTTGGAGGAGCAACAATAACAGCTCAACTGGTAAGTCTGCGGATGGCATTGGCAGTGGTCTTAGCAACTTTACCACACAGACTCATACTCCTCAAACTAGAGCTGGTAGTAATACTGGTAGTCAACAAACAGCATTTAAGCAACATAAAGCCAGTCCTATTTTAGTATGTCATGGATGTGGGCAGCAAGGACACAAAAAAAGAAATTGCCCATTGCAAAATGTTGTTGACACCAGACTTTGTTATGTGCCTAGACCTTCCCATAACTTAAAGGAAGTAGGACTAACCAGGGATACGGTGACTGTTGTGAAGATAGGTAGTAAATGGTTTAAGGCTCTAGTTGATTCTGGCTCAAATCAAACCCTGGTTAGAGAGGAATGTTTGGATGAACATAGTAGTGCAGTGCAGGGCAAAGTGACAAGCCCCCTATCCAGTTATTCTAGGCAGAGATGTTCCGATATTAGTGGATCTCCTTCATTGAGACAAGGAGCTAGCAGAAGCTAGAGTAGTCACAAGAGCCCAAGCTAAGCAGGAAGAGGGCGCTAGACAGGCTTGGCAGAGTTTGCCTTTTGTGAAGGTTTCCAGCGCTAAGAAGATCGAGAAGTGAGAGACGCCAAAAAAAAAAGTTGAGGGCACCAAAATTTTGGAGCAGTTACCTAAACCATGCGTTGATGATATGGAGCAGATCCCCCATAATATAGTGCAATTACAGAGGCAAGATAAAACATTACAACAAATGTTTGAGAAAGTAAGCCATGAGAACACCCAGTCAAAGTTTGATCAGAAAGAGCACTATCTGATAAAAGAAGACAGGCTGTACTGGTGAGGTGCTGAGGGAGAAAGGTTGGTAGTTCCTGTTTCTATGAGAGAGCGAGTGTTGCAATTAGGCCATTCAGTGCCATGGTCAGGACATTTGGGGCAGCAAAAGACATTAGCTAGAATTGCTAGCAGCTTTCAATGGCCCAGGCTTTATATGGATGTGGTAGAATTTTGCAAGTCTTGTCCAGAACGTCAGTTGACGAGTCCGTTGACAAGTCTGTTGAAAAGAGCCGATAAAGCGCCTTTAGTGAGTCTTCCCATCATTGATGTTCCTTTTACTCGAATTTCCATGGATATCATGGGTCCTATGGAAAGGAGTAGGGCAGGGAATCGCTACATTCTAGTTGTTGCAGATTATGCTACTAGATATCTGGAAGCATTCCCTCTCAGAATCATTAAAACCAGACAAATTGTTAATGCCCTTATTCAGCTCTTTTCACGGGTAGGCATTCCCAAAGAAATAATCACTGACCAAGGAACCAATTTTACATCCAAACAAATCAAACAGGTCTACTCCATGATAGGCATGCACCCCATACAGACCACACCTTACCATCCGCAGACCGACGGTATGGTTGAAAGATTTAACCAAACACTGAAAGCCATGCTTCGCAAGTTCGTGTCAGAAACGGGGACCGATTGGGACTACTGGCTACCTTACCTTCTCTTCGCCTACCGAGAGGTTCCCCAGGCATCAACAGGCTATTCACCTTTCGAGTTGCTTTATGGATGGCAGGTACAAGGCCTGTTGGATGTCTTGAGGGAGGCATGGGAAGGAGACAATCCTTTGGAGCAAACAAACATCTTGTCCTATGTCATCAAGATGACGGAAAAGATGGACTTGCTTGCAGAGATGGTAAGTGTTATCATGTCTGAGACACAACAGTGACAAAAAGCCTGGTATGACCAGTCATTGAGGAAGAGAACTTTGACTCCAGGTCAGAAAGTTTTGCTACTTCTCCCAACATCAGACAACGGTTTACTAGCCAAGTGACAAAGGCCATATGAGGAGCTACGGAAGATGGGGCCTACCAACTATGAGATTTCTTTGCCTGATCGTCGTAAAAAGACACAGGTCTTCGACATAAACCTCTTAAGGCCATGGCAGGAGAGAAAAGGGTCTTTGTCTGACCAGTTATGGGCAAGAACGGTGGAGGAGAAAGAGGAGCTTGATGAGCAGTACTTCCCCACCAATTTGAACGTACCCACTTATCCAGCCGTTGATCATCTAACTCTCAAACAGCAGAAATAACTAAAAAAACGCATACCAGAAGGGCTTTTCAGGGACAAGCCATGAAGGACAAATCTGATACAGCATAATATTTGCCTTTTGGCCTCAGACCCAATTAGACAAACTCACTGTAGAGTTCCAGCCCCACTGATTCCGGCATTAAAGGATGAGGTAAAGATGATGTTGGATTTAGGAGTCATTGAGCCTTCTTCTAGTAAATGGTGCAGTCCAGTGGTACTAGTACCAAAGAAAGATGGCACACTAAGATTTTGCGTGGACTTCTCAAAACTCAACTCAGTATCGGCATTCGACCCATACCCCATGCCAAGAGTTGACGAGTTAATTGAGCATCTGGGCAAGGCCAAATACCTTACAACTTTGGACTTGTGTGAAGGTTATTGGCAAGTTCCTTTGGCTGAAACAGCTAAGGAAGTGACAGCTTTTCATGTCCCTGGTGGGCTATACCATTTTAAGGTCATGCCTTTTGGATTGCACAGGGCCGTGGCAACCTTTCAAAGGCTTGTGGACCAAGTCCTAAGAGGCATGGACGGCGTGGCAGCAGCGTATCTGGACGACATTGTCATCTTCAGTGCAATTTGGAAAGAACATTTAGACCACTTGGCTGAAGTGTTTGACAGACTTCAAGGTGCTGGTTTAGTCGCCAATGCTAAAAAATGTCACATTGCCAAGTCACATTGAAGTTTCTTACCTGGGAGGTGGTTCCATCAGAAGGTTCAAGCCATCCTGTCTTGTCCACTACCATCAACTAAGAAAAGGGTATGCTCATTCCTGGGCATGGTTGGATGGTACAGGAGATTTTTCCCCAACTTCTCCAGTAGAGCTGCGGTACTTAATCGGCAAAGACTTTGTAGTAGAAACTGATCATAGAGCTTTACAATGGCTTAACAATATGAGAGACAGTAATGCCAGAATTACCCGTTGGTATCTTTCCCTCCAACCCTTCAAGTTTAAGGTCCAGTATAGGGCTGGCTCTATGAACATTATTGCTGACTTTTTGACACGCCACTCTTAATGAGTGGCTGTCTTGATGGGGAGGGGGGGTGATGACGAACTCTTACGATGACGTCATCCCTGGGCGCCAGTTTAGTGCACCTCATTGAGGTAAATGTTACTGTTCAGTTTGTTTAATATATTGTTTAAACTCATGGTTTATCTATAACATTTCATTACATCATTCGGGGGATAGATGTGTGTCTACACGTAACTGGTTAGGATGCCCAACTATGGACGTTAGCGACTGCACAAGTTGTATATTTGTTTACATCATGTAAGTTTCATTTCTTCTGCTCTTTCTTGCTAACTGTTTAAGGTTATCAGGTGTACTCGCGGAAGTGCAATAACCACACAGTGTCTAGTAGTTTTACAGAATGTTTATTGTGCATTTAACATCATATGCGGCAGCATTTTGCAGTTTTATTGTTCTATGCTTACCTGTTGTAGCTTCTGTGATCTGATCATTCCGGTAGTGTGCGTAACCCGGAACGCTCTTATGATAGCAGCAGTCATACTACTTTACATAACCAGGGGAACAACACACGTTGTAAATTTGATGTTTGTTTGTTTAATGTATGTTTATTATTGTAATCATTTACTTTGGTTAAATTATGCTCAGTGTATTTATTTGGTTGGGGCAAATAATAGGTTGTCATAAATGTAGTTGATATAATGCACATTGTTAGAATAAGGTTACCCTGTTAAAATGTTTTTTCCCGTTTATGTGTGGCGGGAAAATTACTTGTGTTTATTTGGCTAAGTAGGTTGGTAGTCTGCTCTGTTACTAGAGTGCAGGATAATGTGAACACTATTGTTGGTTTTTGGCTACTTTAGCCATTTTCCTTTGTGTCTGACT
The DNA here is from genome assembly GCA_003731715.1 of Anabarilius grahami. NCBI lineage: Eukaryota > Metazoa > Chordata > Actinopteri > Cypriniformes > Xenocyprididae > Anabarilius > Anabarilius grahami. The sequence goes on along the minus strand of RJVU01067364.1, from coordinate 6,575,431 downwards.
TGCAAAGTGAACGTGCTGTTTAAGCACTGTTGGTTTATTTTTTTATTTTTTTATTTTATTTTTTATAATTAAGTTGAGCTTTGTGAACACTATTGTGAACACTATATGTGAACACTATTGTTGGTTTTTGGCTGCTTTAACCATTTATTTGTGGACTAAATGTGCACAGAGCGCCCTCCGGCTGCAAGTATGAATTGAAAACCGTATACAGCGCTCATAGTGATGACAATAAATATAAAATTGACATAAACATATGAAAATCCATCAATATTTCTCCAAATGTGCATACTTTTAAGCTAAAAGCCCTGATGTAGTGTTGTCACGGTACCAAAATTCCAGTAGTCGGTACCGATACCATGAAAATTTTCCGGTTCTCGGTACCAATTTCGGTACCACAGCAAAATCTGTTGGGTCTATTTTACTATTTTATATAGCCTATTTTAAAAACATTAAATATGATTTGGAGTGAGTGTGTATGTTTGTGTGTGTATATATAGGCTACATATATAAAAAATAAATAAATAAATGCTCAAACATCCATTTTGTAATGTTGAAAAAAACGAATGCTAAAATAAACACGCACGTCTCTTACCCCTGTTGAAAAAACAAGCATATGCTGGTAAGGTAGGTTTTGAAGCTAGTATGCTGGTTTGAGCTGGTTTATGATGGTCCTATGCTGGTCCATGCTGGTCAAGGACCAGCTTAGGTCCAGCATAGGACCAGCATGGACCAGCACTTGACCAGCATAAACCAGCTCAAACCAGCATAAACCAGCTCAAACCAGCATAAACCAGCTCAAACCAGCATACCAGCTTCAAAACCTACCTTACCAGCATATGCTTGTTTTTTCAACAGGGGTAAGAGACGTGCGTGTTTATTTTAGCTATTCCGTCAGTGAAACAACACACTAGCCTGTAAAACTATGAAATAAATATCAGTAAATAATGGTAACCTAAATAATAAGAAAGTTAAATATTATTTTAAAAACATTCGTTTTTTATTTCCACACAAAGATGCGTCATATAGCCAAAGTCCCGTTATTATAGTCTTTGATATAGCCTACCGCTCTGCGCTTTGAGAGGGATAGGGACACAAGCAGGAAAGAGACCATTTCTCTTTAATAATATCTTCATGTTATCTCCTGATGTTACAAGCAACTGACACTTGTTGTAAAAGATCTGAAGAGCGAGTTTTATCCTCCGCAGGGGCAAGACATTCAGGCTATGTTTGGTTTTGCGCTGTCAGACTAAAAGCGAAAGTAAAAATCACCAGCGTGTGTGAAACGTGCTATATACAAATAAACTTGACGCACCTTATAAAGTCTAATAACAAGCACAAACTGAAAAACTACAGAAATGCAGGTATCGTCACATTTTCAAAATTTCAGTACCGACTTGATACCGAAATACCGGTACTTTTGACAACACTACCCTGATGGATGTTGTTTTGTCAAAGGTAACGACTCAGTTTTTCTATATTCATAACTCCTGACGCATATTAACAAATAACAGTCACTATAAGATTTTAAGAGTAAAACAGAGGTCAAAATGTGAAGCTTGAGTCTTAGATCTTTTTAATGATGTATAGTTTGTCAACTGCACATTAACATTTAGGCTATATAATATAACAAATATAATAGCCTATATGAAATGCCATAGAGGTAACATGAATGTTCAGATGCTTTGTATCACAGAAATACATTATATTTTAAAGTATATTAAAATAGAAAACCATTATTTTAAATTGTAATAATATTTCACAGAATTACTATTTTTTCTGTATGTTTGATATACAGCATGATGAGCATGAGACTTCTTTTAAAAATATTATAACAGTAATGCGTCCAATCTTTTGACTGGTACTGTAATTTAAACTATAATAGGCCTATATAAAATTTTCTTCACATGATGTGCAATAATACATGCATGCATGAGATCACAAAAATCATGTTTTTTTGTTAAGAGTGGACATTATATTAACGTTTTTTAAGTAAGGGTCTGACTGAACGGGCTCATTATGTTGGTCATTATGTGGGTCTTTGTCTTCTTAGGTGTGAATCACAGCATTTTTCATGAAGATTCACGCCTCCATGCATACTGTGTTTCTTGACAAAAACTGTCTTACAAAATTTAAATCAATATATTGTTTTATATGAACGAGTAGGCAGGATCATTTTTACATCATTTTGAAGCAAAAATTCTAGTCTACAACCTCCAATACCCAGAAGTCTTGTGAACACATATTTTGTATTTATTTTGTGGCCTTATTTCAGTGACTTAAGTTTTTTGTTTTTTCAATAACCACATGTAAACTTTATTCCTTCAAAAATACAAATATGTACATACTGTACATGTTCCTCACATATTATGGTAGCCTAGTTCGTGCTGAGTACAGTGTAATGACACCTTTTCCATTAATATGTTTATGAACAACTGAAAAAAGCACAAATGTCAGGGCATGTCAAAACTTCTCCAGGGCCCCAAAAATCCTCAGACCCCAGAGGGTTAAACAAATAAACACAAGTCAACCTGCCAAACCAAGCAAAACCACAGGGAGATACCAACGGACTGAATAAATAAATACTATGTGGATCCATTCAAAACAATTAAACACATCTAACACCATTGATCCTCTCAAACTTCTCCAAAACACGCTTGTTTGGTGAGCATCCATTATAAAACACTCACAGTACATTAATTACTTTAACTATACGAATATATTGAACTGTTCATGCAGAAAAACTATATTATAGCGATCAGTGAGTCGAGAGCGCACGTGCGCTTTGTTTGTGCATAATAACGGACTCGCGCATGCCTTATGAACAACTCCTGTATGTCACTGTAATCGTCTTTACCTTTACTACAATCGTCATTCATCAAAACCTTTTTAGCAACACTGGTTTTCTTTTTCCAACTGAGAGAGTTTGTGTTTTGAGCCACCGTTCAGTCTGTATTTCACAGCAGCACAATGAGAAATGGCCTCGACTGATCCAAAACAATCACAGAATACATACGAGAGAGGTGGTGCCTTGCTTTATATGTATTTTTTAATTAATTTAATTTAGCTTTTTTAATGTAACATATTAATAATTAAACTAATCAATTGTATTAATATATTTAAAGTAATTTTAAGTTATCTCGTGGCTCCCCTGGAGGATCACTGAGGACCCTTAGTGGGCCGCGGCCCACAAATTGAAAACCACTGCTCTAGAATGTTTTAATTCCACTCAACATGTTAAATTTCCAACACATAAACACAGTAATTATTGATCAACTTGAGTGTACTGATGTTTATATAAGTGACCACACGCTCCTGTAGTGAACAGCAGACATGATGGCACCAGAGCTTCACAACAGACATCCTTAAGACAAAAGAGTGCGATATGGCCCTCAACGACAACTAAATGACAATTGTAATCAGGACTGCCAAAGGTGGAGGGCAGGAAAGATGACATCAACAGCCCATTGATCACTCAATGCTAATCTCATCTCGAATTACATTTGTTCACCTCAGCCCTCCATGTCTGAGTCCAAGGTGTGAATGGCCATGGACTCCTAGGGCTACCAAACCGATTCTTGCTAGAGCATAGCAAGAACAAAGAAATGCTCCAAAAGAAAGACAATTTCTATACATATTGGCTTGAAACCACCAAAAATGGACAAGAATACTGTAAGGAACATATCCTATATGTCTTTTTACTCATCCAGGAAACTGTGCACACACAGTGTAAACCGCACCTGGAATAAAAGCCAATGCAATTGCATCTACTGAGACTGAAATGTGATACCTCAACCAATTCAAATCAAGTTTGGACTCTACGAGTTCAGAACACTGCCACAAGGACTTTGAGAAAGGTTTAAAAAAGAAATAAAGCATTTCCAAGGTCCTAAAGACATTGTTTTATTTAACTGTGTATTTTGGGACAATGCAACAAGTTCCACATTATTAAAAGTGGGCGTGATGGGCAGACATTTAGAATGCTACGACCCAATCACATCACCACATCAGGAAAGGTGGGAATTAGTAATCCCCTCACCAATGGGAAGAAATAAAAGCTTTCCCAAGTGAATAAACCCTTGTTCTGAGTTTCTGACCTGACGAGGGAAAAACAAAAGCACGACCATGGTTATGGTCTTGCAAGTAAACCACAGACCTTCAAGCAGCCCAACTGCTTCTGCAGAGGACTTTGGCTCCTGACCTGCATAACTCAAATACCTCCAACCCACAGAAGATCCCGCGGATCGACCACCGTCTACAGTTCTCTGGATTACACAAAGACCCCAGCACTCAGTACAGCTCTGCAACTGTTGGAAAGCAATCCAGTCTCTCCCACTGCAGACGGAAGGATACCAGTGGTCTCCTGTCACCGGACTGATCACCCGACTAAGTGAAACGTAAATATAAGCTAACCAAACCTTTTCTCAAAAGCCTTGGCATTAGGTTGTTGCTATAAGAGATTGCAATATGTGTAGAGACTGTTTATCTTGGGTCAGCATATACAGATAGATACATCAGACATGTTATCTGTATTCACTGTAAATGCTTATTTACTATTTCATCCCAGCATCCAGAAAGACCACAATTGACTCCCCCATAGACTGCTAATTACCCAGTCATTGCTTCGTCCAATCTGCTGCTCATCTACTTAGCATTCATTTTTGTTAACGTCCGTTTGTGTAGTAGCTTGTAGTTTCTGTTTGATTATTGATTAAAGTAGTTTAATAGTTAGTAGTTTAGTCATTTTCCTTAGTAGGTTAGTCATTTTCCTTAGTAAAATTAATGAGTGTGATATTTTACTCTTGTATATCTTTTTGTTAATAAATTCATTTTTATTACAAACTGTGTTATTCTTGTGTTGATAATCACAGGTTCTACAAGCTTGCCCAAATCTCACTAAATCCTTCAGATTGGTCTGATGATAATTTATAAAATTCTAGTCAATTCAGTCAACAATCTTCCATGATTGTTCTTTATTGTCAAGGTGACAATAAGGCTGGTCCCCCGAAATATGGGAAGGAATCATCTGACTCAATATTAATACAAAATATTAATATTAATATTTAAGACCAAAAATCACTACATTTGTGGTGCCCTTGTGTGAGGCTAATCCAAAATCATTACACTCCTCACATTCAATTTGACCCCTCCTCCTTTGCAGACCTTGAAAGAACGTGTTATCTGTTTTCGGAAAATCAGTGATATTGATCTTGGCCTTCTTAGTCCTACTATTGGTGACTTACCGGTTGTGGCCTCTATTGACCAATATAATGCTGCTTTTACATCTATTCTGGATGAGTTTTCCCCTCTGAAAAAACATGTTGTTTCTTTTAAGAGATCATCTCCTTGGTATACATCTGAGCTACGCCAAATGAAGGCTTTTGGCAGGAAGTTACAAAATACAAAAAATAAATACAGAAAATCTGGCCTAACAGTTCATAGATCAATGTTTGATCAACATCAGATGAGTATCACAATGCTCTCAAAGCTGCAAAAGTGGCATATTATTTTACTATTATTAGTAGTGACATCTCTTTTTGGAACAGTCAATAATCTTATTAAACCATCAACTGTTCCACCACTGAGCAGTGTAACAAATTTCTCAATTATTTTTCATCCAAAATTGAGAATATTTACAGCACTATTAGCTGTGATGATGCTTCTGAACTTGTTGAGTTGCATCCTCCTAATCTCCCTGGCCTTTTTTTTTTAAGTTTCAATGCTGTTAATTTTGATTTTATTTCCAAACTTGTTTAGTCAATTAATTCAACTACTTGCATACTTGATCCCCTCCCTACAACTGTTCTGAAAATCTGTCTTCCAGTTATTGTACCCCACATCACTGCTATTGTCAATGCTTAACTCAATGCAGGGACTGTCTCTCCTACTCTAAAAATGGCAGCAGTTATGCCAGTTCTTAAAAAGCATGGGAGTAATACTCCTGATATGTTCAATTATAGACCAATTTCAAACATACCATTCCTGGCAAAAGTCCTTGAGCGTGTGGTTGTTGGCCAACTCCAAACCCATCTTTATACGAATAGCCTACTAGAAACTTTTCAATCTGGGTTTAGGTCTGCTCTAGTCAGGGTTTTGAATGACCTTCTCGTTATAGCTGGTTCTGGGGCTTGTGGCATTTTGATTTTGTTAGATCTTAGTGCTGCATTCAACACTAAATTTTACAGTATACTATTGGACAGATTACGTAGGTGGTTTGGTCTGTTTGAAATTGTGTTGAACTGGTTTGAATCTTACCACTCAGATCGCTCCCAATTTGTTTACCTGGGTACTAACAGATCTCAAACTGTGCCTCTGCATCAGGGTGTCCCTCAGGGGTTAGTTTTGGTTCCTGTTTTATTTGGTGTTTATATGCTGCCTCTTGGGCAGATTAATCAGAAGTATGGCCTGAGCTATCATTGTTATGTGGATGACACCCAGATTTATATTAGCACTTAGATAATATAAATCTAACTTCTTCCTCTTCGACTCTCTCTGCCTGTTTGTTGGAAATCAATGCATGGATGAAACACAACTTTCTTAAGCTAAATTGTTTCAAAACTGAAATTTTATTAATTTCCTTCTAATGTCAAAAAGTGCAATGATTTTAAACTTTCAGTTAACAATACCTACATGTCCCCTTCTGTCCAAGTGTGATTTGGGCATGATTTTTTTGATGCTCCACTGACTTTTAATTCTCATTTTAAAAACATAACAAAGATTGTTTTTTTTCATCTTCGGAACATTACTCGCATTAGACCATTTCTCTCTAGGTCTGATCCATGCCTTCATCACATCGAGGCTTGATTATTGTAATTCTCTCTTTCCGGGTTTAACTACAAGTTCTATTAAGATGTTGCAATATATACAAAACTCAGCCGTGCATGTTTTGATGTACACATCTTCACGCCATCACATTACCCCTGTGCTCAAGCAACAGCGTTAGCTCCCAGTTCAATCATGTATTGATTTTAAAATTTATTGAAGCAGTACATGGATTGGCTCCAGTTTATATTTGTGATTTGGTTATTCCATCCATACCCTCTCGCTTTCTCCGCTCTGCTGCCTCTCTCTCTGTGTGTCAGTCTCGTTGTAAATTAAAAACTAAGTTATGGAACGCATCTATTAGAAATGCTACATCTTTGTTTTTTTTTTAAGAAACTTCTTGAGACATCTTTTTAGTCAAGCTTTTAATTTATAATTTATTACTTATAACTGTATTATTTTTTTGATATGTATTTCTGCTTTGTTTGATTTGTTATTTTGTTTTGTGCATGTTGTAGCGCTTTGAGTTTGAGAAAGGCACACTACAAATAAAATGTATTATTATTATTATTATTTAAGTGAAATATACTTAGAGTAGACATTTATTTTATTCTGTCTGTTTTTCTCCATTCACAGCAGCACTGCATGTGCATGGTGATGTGTTGAGATGTGAATCTTCATATTGTTGTTATTCTGTTGTTTATGCTGCAATTTGCACAAGTAAAAAAATAAATAAAAACCTTCTTTTAAAAAAAAGAAAATTTGTTGGTATTTAACAGCACGGTACAATAGAACAAATTGAATAGACCTACCTGAAAAACTTCAAGCACTAGAAATAAGAAATTGCATAAACATAAATCATATAAAGTATTCAAATGTACAGATTGCTGCAAAGACTATTATGCACCTGAAAGAGCCATTTACTGTATTATCAAACTTCAAGGACAGCGGTTCAACTGCTATGAAGAAGGCTTCAGGATGTCCCAGAGTGTCCAGTAAGTGCTAGGACTGTCTCCTCCTGAGGAGTTGCGAGATAATCGTGTCACCACGAGTGCAGAGCTTGTTTACTACTGGCAGCAGAGGGTGTGAAGCATCTGCACGCACAGTGAGGCCAAGACTTTGGGACAACGGCCTGGTGTAAAGAAGGGCAGCAAAGCAGCCACTTCTCTCCAAGAAAAACATCAAGGACAGACTGAAATTCTGCAGGAAATACAATGATTGGACAGCAGAAGACTGGTAAATCGATTGTCAGGAGAAGAAAGGAGAGTCCAATGTCATGCCAACAATAAAGCATCCTGAGCCCATCCATGTGTGGGATTGTTTTTCATCCAAGGGATTTTTTCTCTCACAATTCTGCCCAAAAACAGTGCCATGGATAAAGAACGGTATCAAAATGTCCTGTAAGAGCAACTTCTCCTAACAATCCAAGAGCAATTTGGTGATGATCCATGCATTTTCCAGCATAATAAAGCACCATGTTGCAAGGCAAGAGTGATAATGAAGTGGTTCGGAGATCATTACCTTGAAATTTTGGATCCATGGCCAGGCAACTCCCCGGATCTTAATCCCATAGAGAACCTGTGGTCAATCCTAAAAAGTTGAGTGGACAAAGAGAAGCTCACAAATTCATATCAACTCTGAGTGCTAATAAGGCAAGAATGGCTCACCATCAGTCAGGATTTGGCCCAGATGCTGATATCCAGCATGCCTATGAGAATTGCAGAGGTTATGAATAAGAAGGGTCAACGCTGTAAATATTGACTCTTTGCATATATTGAATGCTCCCTTATTGAGGGAACTCAGCGCTGCATCATAATGTTGACGCTATGGGAACGGCTTCAGCATGTGCCAGTGTCTGAGCTCATGTGAAATCACACCAATCCTATTGGGCAATGGAGGTCATGTGATGAAGCTCTTTGATGTAAATTCCAAATCTTGAGTTGACAGAGAAAATTTAGTAGTAGCAGTGTAGTAGTAATCTGGTTTGGATTTGTTTGGTTTTGTCAAATCAAAACCACTCCTTTAACCATGGTTTTGTTCAAATAGTCACTGCTACAGGCTTTAGGAAAGTCTTACAACTGGCTTAATTGCAGAGGCATCATTAGGGTTTATTTCATATTCATAGTATTATATAATTATCACATAATTAATATAGACAGATTAATATAGCAAACACCAAAGCTTGATGTCAGTCATGACACTCTGAAAACATGGAGCCTTATGGAAATTTAGACAGAAACACTCACAATTCACACACACATACAGTTAATCCAGTATTCCACATACACATCCAGATAAATGAGGCAGGCGTGGAAGCCCTTTCCTCTCTTTTTATGTCTTTAGTCAAGAGAATAAATTACCTCCAGGAATGTGGCTGGAATCCAGAGCAGATCCCTTTACATGTCAGACATGCTGCACCCTTTCCTGCTGGCAGTGGCCCCACCAACATCTGGAAAAAAAAAAAAAGAAAGAGAGAGCGAGGTAAGAGGAAAATGATAACTTCACAAACCTCACAGAATAGCAGTAGAGGAAATTACTTTAGGTAACTAATTTATTCAGTAAAAGTGTTCCCATTGCATGTTTTCTTATTGGATAAAAAAATTATCCGACTCAGTTGAGTACATACGTTTTTTTTAATGTGCATTTTTAGAATTTATGTGCATCTTGGTGATTCCATCCAGCTTTTTTTATGCAATATCCCAAAATGTGTATAAAAAGTAAGTGGATGGAAACATAATGATCCAAAACACATCTGAATCAACAAAACAATGGCTTCAACTGAAAAAGATTTATGTTGAATGGTCCAGCCAGAGCCCAGAACTGAATCCTATGGAAAATCTGTGAGGGACCTCAAGAGTTCACAGAAAATGCCCTCGCAATTTAACTGATCTGGAAGATTTTTGCAAAGAAGAGTGGAAAAATATTTCCAAGTCAAGATGTGCCAAGCTGATAGACTCCTATCCAAATGAGTGACTGAGTGCTGTAAATGAAAGGGTGCTTCAGCTAAGTATTAGTTGAGGGGTGTGCACATTTATGCAGTTAGTTATTTCAAGTTTTTTTTTCTCTGAAATGTCACTTTGGTTTGCATAGGTTGGAATTTTTACATTAAAAGTGCAAAAGTTCTGATTTATCTTTGTTTAAATTTTACATCACCAAAGGCAGTTTTAACCAGGGGTGTGTAGACTTTTTTATCCACTGTATTCAGTGAAGCTAATGCTTGTCAACCATATTAATTTTGTCACAATTAGCGTATTGCATTACTCACACAACATTAAATAAAGACTACTGATTCACCATTAAATAAAGACTACCGATTAATTTATTTAGCAAAATTATTTAGCTAGCCAACTAACAAATAAAAAATAAATAAAAAGATGAAATAATCAAATACTAAGTGAAAAAAACAAATCTCTGTCTGATGGTGAAAAGTATGAATAATTTGGGCACATTTCTGGGTGAATCATATAAAACTGTTCAAGAACATGTCAGGAACAAATTCTTACTACTTACAGTAAATACAAAAAAAGTGCTTTATGCTGATTTAAAAAAAACACTATTACACATTTTTTTACTATGATACAGTAAAATGGCATTTTTATATTGATGGCATAAATAAAAGGGTGACGGATGTGAGGGTTGTTGAGAAATCAGCAGTGTAAGACACACTGACCAGATGGACACAGGCGATGACAAACACCACATGCATTCACTTCAAATCACTCATCAATAGCTTGAAACACAATACATAATAACAAGCTGTCGACCACAATTCTTACTCGATACAGATGGCTTATCTTTCATCACAGAGCTTAATATGACAAAAATAACAGCACACAGAGATAAACAGACCATAACAATACATGCAACCATGGTGTTAAAGCCCTTTAAAACCTTCTGTAAATGGCAGATATGTTTGAAGATATGTTGTGAGTTATGACTGTTACACCAATCAAAACCTCACAAACTCTCTCAAAAGGTAAATAAACTGATCAGTCTTGCTTCACATACAGTCTTGAAATTGCATTGATTGATGATTTTTCTCTTACAGATATACTAAGAAACATGGATACCAGAAGTTTAACCTGTTTTGGTTTTAGATAACCATATCTTCTTCTTGAGTCTCTTCATCATTGTCCGACTCCAGTTTGAACATAAAAGGCTGAACAGTTTCTGACATTTTCAGTGAGTCTGTGTGAGGTAATCGGAGCTGCTAACAAGAGTTCTTGAAACTCTGCCCTCTTCTTGAGAGCAGCAGCTCATTTGCATTTAAAGGGACACACACAAAAACGGAGCGTTTTTTGCTCACCCTCAAAAAGTGACAAATTTAACATGCTATAAAAAAATTGTCTGTGGGGACATCAGAGACTTATTTTACATCTTGTAAAAGTGGCATTATATGACCCCTTTAACTTTAGTTAATGCATTAAGTGTTTACACCTCTAAAGCTGAAACTTGCAGTTAGTAAGGGGCATGACATTTCAAAAACATGTTCGAAGAGATTGACCAATCACAACCCACTGGTCCAGCCGACCAATCAGAGCACATTCGGAAGGCGCACAGAAGGAGGGGCTTCATAGAAACAGAAACTAAACAGAGACAGACTGGGAAGAGAGGAACAGCAAAATATGTATTAAAAAAATAAATAAATAAAAAAAATTCAACATTCAAGAAGAAACAAACATTCAAAAACAACAAATTGAACATTCAAGCATGAAAACCTGAGACCCCAAACACAAAATCAAGATTTTGTGAAAGGGCATATGCCCTCTTTAAATGCTGAAATGTTTAAGAATATGTAGAAATTAACATTCATTTCTATTTATACATTTATAAAAAAACCATTGTAGTCAAGTTTCAAGTTTATTATATTTATAAAGCACATTTAAAAGAACCTTGGTTGACCAAAGGGCTGTACAAAGTTACCTATGTCCATCACCAAAAATTAAAAATAGACATTCACAAGACATAAAACGCACAAGAAAACAGGTAGGTTTTCAAAAGACTTTTGAACTCAGACACTGTTGGCGCTGTTTTGATAGATAAAGGCAATTTGTTCCACAACTTGACCAGCTACTACCAAGGCTCTGTATCGCAGTCTAGATCTGGGTACTCGTAATTGATTACTGGTCTGTGATCTGAGTGATCTGACTGAATTATGCTCAGTAAACAACTCTGACAGGTATTGAGGAGCGAGATTATTTAAGGCTTTGTAGACAAACAATAAAATGTTAAATTCAATACAATATTGAATCGGTTGCCAGTGCAATGAATGTAAAATAGGCGTAATGTGGTCCCATTTTTGACTGCCCGTGAGCAAGCGGGCAGCCGCATTTTGGACCAGTTGAAGTCTATGGATAGACGAGACAGGCAGCTCGTGATACAGCAAATTACAGTAATCAAGCCGTGATTAAATAAAAGCATGAATTACTATCTCAAAACTCTTCCTACTTAGGAAGGGTTTAACTTTCGCTAATCTTCGGAGGTGGTAAAAGCTGGAACTGACAACAGTATTAATTTGTTTGTTCAGTTTTAAGCCGCTGTCCAAAATAAAGCCCAGATCTTTAGCAACAAAAGAACGATAAGGGGTGAGAGAACCCAAATCAACAGTGCTCAGATCAGTTTTTTCGGTAGGCCCAAACAGGACAATGAGTGTTTTTTCTTCGTTCAGATGCAGAAAATTATTGGATAGCCATGTTTTCAAATCTTGAAAACAGTCTATTAATTGATTTATGGCAGACCTGTCGTTACACATAAATGGTATGTAAAGTTGCGTATCATCGGCATAGCAATGATCTTGAATAAAATAATCATGATGGCAAATACATTAACTAAATTTAACAAGCATTGTTGTAATGTGTTTTATTTAGTTCATCCAGTCAGGTTATGGCCTCCGTGGTCGTGACAGGGAGAGCAGGCAGCACTGGGCCGGCCTTCATTGCCGGAGCGGACTCTGAGGACATTTGGGGCTGGAGCGGAGGAAGCCAGGAGGGATGTGTCTGTGGCCCAGACACACAGGAGGGCTAAGGCATAGCAGGTGAGAGTGGCTTCAATGGCCTCTATGGCCATGACAACCCCTTTGAAAAAACATCATATGCTGGTTAAGAATGTTTTGAAGCATGGCAGCTGGTTTAAGCTGGTTTAAGCTGGTCCTTAGTTGGTCCTTAGCTGGTCATGAGCTGGTCAATTGCTGGTCCTAAGCAACTAGCTCCAGCTCAGGACCAGCTTATAACCAGCTCAGGACCAGCTCAAACAAACTAAGGGCCAGCATAAACCAGCTCAAACCAACTGCCATGCTTCAAAACATACCTAACCAGCATATGCTGTTTTTTTCAACAGGAAGGAAGAGTGGATGGCCTCCTTGGCCATGACAGGGACCTCAGGGACCACTGGACCACCAGAGTCATGTCCTCCAGGACCACTGGATTAGGGACCACCAGATGGGGGGGGTTACAGGAGGCCACCTTCTACTCCACTTGTGAGGGCAAAGCAGAGAGTATATAGCCGTCACAATTCATGTTAATTTTGTGCTATAGCTAGTAGGAAGAGATGATCAGTTCACGTGTCACTTGAACTAAGGCACTACAGCGATCTGTCACAACACATTAAAGAGACACAAAATTGTATCTATTGTTTGAATTTCTGAAAAAAAAGACAAAATTTGAAAGCTGAGACTTTACTTCATACCAAAAGTAACCTGTTCTGTCTTGTCTGTCGGCGTGTTGTCAGTGTCCTCTTTGCTCCATGATGTATTTTTCACTGCGTGAGAACATGATGTTTGGCGTGAGAGCATAATTGTTTGTTGGACGTAGCAACAGTAACTAAGGGGGGTGGGTATTTGCGAAGGGTCAATTGTGAGAAGGCGAGATCAACAGAAAACAGTCAAAGCAATGCAAATACACGTACATAGAATTTATGAGTATTGTAGAGAGCATGTCAATATCGAAACAAAGCCAAATCCTGGACATTTTAGGCAATTTAAAAATCCCAGCTGAATGTTTTTTAAGGTTTAAAAAAAGGTCAAGTCAGTGAAAAAGAGGACGTATTGTCACCCGAACAGAGGCTACAAAGATTTTGCACAGTGCACTCTCCCTGTCTCATGCTTTTGATTGCATTATCATCAACTAGTTGGTCACTTAAGTTCTGTTCACTAGTGTTGGTGAAGCTACAGATCATTGAATTATGACTAGTTTGTATCTTGGTAAACGGTTTCAAAATAGTTAAACTACAGTCAAGATACCCTTTTTAAAGTGTAGAAGCTACACTAACTTTTTTGCTTGTGTCACTTTCTCGCGGCAAATAAAACATAAACATATCAGGTGTTGCTGAAGGCAACATACCGAAAGTCTTTGCAGAAACAATATTGTGTTGTTGTGAAGTGCAGGTCAAGCAGAAAATTGCAATATACTGTAATATACTTGCAATATATTTTGTGTTTTTTCCCCCAAAGTATGCATGCCTGTAACTTATAAGTATTACATATATCCTAATATCCTTTTAAATTCAGGGTCTTAACAAACATTTCTTTTAGAATCTTCATTTTTAAAGCCCTACTGTATATGGTTCAATTCCAGAGATATGGAGGTTCTCAATGTAGCTCCATGCATAAATTGTTCAATTGTACACATTTTCAGTAGGTCACTTTGCATACAGCCGATACTTTTTTCTTTTAAAGAGGAATATCTGAAGAACAAATTTTGAAATTAGAAATGTATCTTGTTTTCCTCAATCAAAACAACTACATTGAACATACCTGTCTGACTCTTATCTAGCGAAACGATCGGTCATTTTTGAAAAAAATCCAACTGTATATGCTTTATAAATACAAATTATCACCTTGCACGTGCTTCCGCTTTCTGTATTCTTCAAAAAGCTTACGCCGTATGTCCTACGCCTTCCCTATTCTACTTACGAAAAAAAACGAAACTGGCGCCGCGTTCGTTCCGTAAGTTGAATAGGGAAGGTGTAGGACATACAGCGTAAGCGTTTTGAAGAATACGGAAAGCGGAAGCACGTGCAAGGCGATAATTTATGTTTATAAAGCATATACAGTTGTATTTTTTTCGAAAATGGCCGATCGTTTCGCTAGATAAGACCCTTATTCCTCATCTGGTATCATTTAAAGCCCTTTGAAGCTGCACTTAAACTGTAATTTTGACCTTCAACCGTCTGGAGGCCATTGAAGTCCACTATAAGGAGAATAATCCTGGAATGTTTTCATCAAAAACCTTAATTTCTTTTCAACTGATGAAAGAAAGACATGAACGTCTTGGATGAAATGGGGGTGAGTAAATTATCAGGAAAATTTTATTTAAAAGTGGACTAATCCTTTAAAGTCGACGTGACTGCAGTAGTTCAACCTTAATGTTATGAAGTGACGAGAATACTTTTGTGCAAAAAAACAAAACAAAAATAATGATTTTGTTCAACAATTTTTCCTCTTCCCTATCAGTCTGTTATGCAGTTGGTGCAGTGAATGCATTTAGTCCCCTTGGTTAACTGGAAGTTGGTCAAACTAGTTCTTAAGACACAGTCTTAATATAGTAGCTAAGTTTATGCAACTGGCCCCAGGATCAGCAAAGGACCTCGAGCCAACAGGTGTCGTGCCAACTCCCTGCCAAATTTCGACTTGTTAAGGCCGCTACACAATTACCTGAACCTAACCCCACTCCCACACCTTATTCAAACCAGTGATGCCCAAAG
>RJVU01067364.1:6540713-6559884 GCA_003731715.1 Anabarilius grahami | reverse complement strand
GACATGGCACTAGTTAGAATGTGTCATGCTTAATCATTCCCAGTTGATCTTGGACCTCAAATCCATGGTTTCCAGCCGTCTCGTTTTAGCAAGTACGCTCCGTTTTGGGGCAAAATGAATTCCAAAAACGGGACGTCTAGAGTTCCTAGTGCCAAACTATGTGTAAATGAAATCTTATGTAAACTTGACAACCGGCGTACTTTTGTTTTCTTATTGCTGTACACAGGGGGGAAGAAGCCTCCACCCGTTTGACAATTTGTCAGTGTATGGAGGCCAAAACAAACATAATTACTGCGCAAACGCTTAACGCTTTTCTTTTCACTTTAAAACAGAAAGCTCAAGTTTTAAATGTGGTATTAGCAATACAACAATGGTGAATTCATCAATGAAAATAAACATTTTGTACAGTTAAAACCTCAACGCACATTCACGAGTTGAGTTGAATTGTTTGAGAATGAGGTCAGATAACTTACCTTTTGATCACTCGCCATCATATCCATTCTGGTAGAAAAGTAAGTCTGTTTCCTAAAGTTCTGTCGAGTAGAGCGGAGTTCATTCAGTCAGTGTTTTGTGTGGCGTGTCGCTGTGTCTGATGATGATATTGAGCTGGAAACGTGTTTGACCGACCGACTGGCCGTTTCATTCGACCAGGAATGAGACATTACATCACCCGTGAATGTGAAATTAGACTAAAGTAACTATTTTATATTTAAAATGTTACTCTGTGTTAACTTTTTGTTTATAGAGCAGTTGCACAAAAGCGGTGATTATTGTTGCACAGTATCCATTGTAACAACTGTAATAAACTCAAGAGAATTTCATATTAAATCCATTAGAATCTTACCTTCTGATCACTCGCGAACCTATCCATTCTGTGTTAGAAAGGGAAGTCCATTGCCTGACGTTCTGTAGAATTAAAGTCAGTAGTTTGGTGTGTAGTGAGGAGATCGAAATGTGTGCTTCAGATTTATTTGAGACCCCACGACGCGTCCTCTGCCTGACGGACCGCTTAAAAATACTAGAAATGCCCGTGGTCTCTCGTGCAGGAATGAGACATTACATCACTCGTGAATGTGAGAATAACATTAAGTCTCGCATTTCAGTGTTTCCTCCAAACACTGCATTTAATTATAGAAACAGCGAAGGAGGCAAACAGGTTTGAGGGTATACATCTACAAGAATAACTTTTTGTAAACTTTGATGTGCACATACACAATGTTATTTAAAATAGCCTATATTATTTAAATTATGAATTACCGTATAATACTGGTGTTGTTTTGATATTTCACAATTTAATAGTAAATAGTTTCTTATAATAGTTTAAACTCAATGCTTTAATGATTTCCACTTGTTTTTTAATGCCTTGGATGTGCCTTCAGAATGAAATCAAAAAGACATTTCCATCGATTCCATGTGGTTTCATCTACATTTCTGTAATTAAAATAAAATAAAATGTGCATGAATCTTTGCTGTCTTATTTCTGTTTAAATTCCAAAAAGCTGCAACCACAAACATTTAAAAGTTAAAATGGTTTAAATTGCTTTCAAGTACAAAACAGCTCAAAAGAAAATGCCAAAAAGATGTTTCATGGGTTTATATATATATCTCCATCAAATTTCTGCAGTGTTCTGCAGTTCAGAGTAATGAATAAAATATGATTTGTATAAGGTAGTACATACTACAGGTGTGAAAGTCTTTACAGTCATCAGCTACTGCATCATATGATACATAAACATACTTTTTATTCTTTCTACAGGCACCAAGTTTTATCCAGAAAGCATTACATGGCTCCATTTATAAACGGAAAACAAACAAACAAAAAAACAATGAAAAAGAATACAAACATACTTAATAGACAGCCTAATGGTGTCTCAAAATCAACAAAATGTACCAAAGAAAGGTGAGTCCTGGTCTTATTGTCAGTAATAGAGAACACAATGCAGAGGATAATAAAATAGCTTTACGGGTCAGAAATTTGCAGCATTTTAGTTGGAGAGCATCTACTACAGACGTGATTTACCTGTAGAAACACTACAATCAGTAAATGCATATTTCAGATACTCCACAAATAACACCTTTCTTTCCCATCATGCTCATTAAGCACGGCAGCCGATTCGCTCTCATCCAGTGTTAACCTTTCAAACATGCACTTTGGCACTTCGTGAGGTGCATGAAAGGTTTTTTCACATGATGATTCGCGGTTCAGGAACAGAGTCTATGATGGATTTATGAGGCAGAACATTGGCACCGTTGATGTAGAGTTCATCGTTCACAATCACATCCTCGCCCAGAACGGTAACGTTCTCCATCCGCACCTGACCAACACAATTGCAGTACCAATCCTCATCATACATATCACACACACAAAAAATCTACTTACTGTACAAGCCACAAGAGAGTATAGAGAATTAGAGTAGGGTTTAAAACAGCTCAGTAATAACCACCCATTCCCATAAAGCTCTCAGCAAACACTAATGTTTTTGTTCATTCTAATATTTTTACAATACATATTTTATCCTTAAAATTAATTGGTTATAGACTATAGTTTTGTACTGGTTCCATCATTCTTTTTTTCCATAACATCATTCACAATGCTTCATTATATGAGCATTCAAATCAATAATATTCAACATTATTACTGATTTGTTGACACTGACACTATTAGATGAACTGAACTGAGCTGGATGATGACATCACTGTTTCCTGTAGAGCTTCTTTAAAGCTGAATTGAACTAATTTCATATTGATGAACTTTACACAGTTATTGAACCAAACTGAATTAACATTGAACTTACTTCAGCTGAACAATGACACTATTGTCTTTTTAGAGCTGCTTTACAGCAGAATTGAACTCTGTTTGCATCAACAGTGATGTCATCATCCAGTTCAGTTCAGTTCATCTAATAGTGTCAGTGTCAACAAATCAGTAATAATGTTGAATATTATCAATGAATCATTATTTTCCTGTTTATCACTGTAAAGCTGCTTTGAAACAATCTGTATTGTATAAAGTGCTATAGAAATAAAGATGACTTGACTTGGTTTTTCTTTTGTACTTTGAATGAAAGTCTTTAATATTGTTATTCATCTTGGAGCTACAGTAGTTTGCTTGGTTCTTGGCTTAAAGTTCTTTATAGAAGGATTCCTTTGAAACTGCTATGGAGAAAATGAATGGGCAAAATATTTCCAAAACCAAGGCTGCTGAAAAGTCGGGCGCTCACTATTGAGCTCTATTGGTGAAACTGTGAAACTCACCCACTGCCCCACTGATGAGCTCCAGCCCACAATGCATGACTCCAGCCAGGAATGAGAGCGTATGTGCGCCCCCTTCAGAATGGTACAACGCTTTACTCTCACCCCATCCTCCAGAACGACCCCAGCTCCGATCGTTACATTAGGCCCAATGGTACAGTTTTCCCCGATCACTGCCGTTGGGTCCTGGGTTGAGGTTAATGGCATATGTCATATATTTTTAGTACATGTACCATATTCTGCTCAAAGCACCGGCCTGGAAGTTTCTAGTATGCCCAGTAAGACCTTTATTAGCTGGTTCAGGTGTGTTTAATTGGGGTTAGAGCTGAACTCTGCAGGACAGTGGCAGGTTTGGACACCCCTGACTTACAATATACTTAAAAGCACAATATACTTTGTTGCTTT
This sequence comes from Anabarilius grahami, assembly GCA_003731715.1. Lineage (NCBI taxonomy): Eukaryota > Metazoa > Chordata > Actinopteri > Cypriniformes > Xenocyprididae > Anabarilius > Anabarilius grahami. The sequence goes on along the minus strand of RJVU01067364.1, from coordinate 6,556,227 downwards.
AAACATTTTCCATTTTTTAAAAAGAGAATAAATATGACCAACTGAAGGCAGTTACAACTGTCCCTAAATTCATTTTGTTAGTTCATTGGACACATTGTGTCTATGGATCTCTAATGTGACAATATTTCCTGAAAATCCAGAGTGAATTTTTTACTGGAATAGATGTCCTCTGTCCTTCATTTAGTATGGATTCAAACTAACAAAAAGATTCAAGAAGAATTTTTAAATTTTTGAATTTCCCTGCTCAGAGCAGGGACATTTTTTTTTTATGTATGTATGTGAGCATACCATAACCTTTCCATTATTTTGAAAGTCTCAAAAGCCTAATTATACTGTTATGTTACCAGACATTGTTGTCTGAGTTTATTCCTCATTTAAAGTGTTATTAAAACATAATTTTGACAAACAGTTAAGTGGATTTCTGTCTTCCCCCATAAAGTAAATAGAAACTCTACTTGCTGAGAATAGCTGCCAGGGCATGTTACGAATATGGATGTCAAGTAAACTAACTTGCGTTAAATGGATGCTACAAAATATTATGAGTGTGTAAAGTGAGATTATTTTGTGTCACTGCTACCTTGTTGATATTAATTATGTATACTGTGTCCACACGTCAGACTAAACAAGAAGTAAATCTCCACTTAATGCATGTTGATATAAGGAGACAGGACAATAAAAAAAAATGTCACACCACAAGAACATTTCCAAGGAATCCTGGACCAGTGCGGAGCCTCTCAGGAGCCTGCTGCCTCACGTACTGCAGGTACATGCACATGCCTGTCAGGAAGTCTTTGGGCTGGCCAATGTCCATCCAGAAACCTGGAGCACAGACAATTAACTTAGTTAGCAAAAAACAGTTTTGCCACCACTAGTGGCTGGCCCGGTGTGGGGTTAAGCTGGTTAAGCTCTGTAAACTCCAAACTAGCGAATCTCTGATAACAAAACGGATGAATGTCTGCTTCTCAACTGCATAAATAAGGAATTTTCAAACTCATTGCATTGTGCAGGTTTCACTGAAACCTGGCTGAGTGAAGCCATTCCAGTGCTACATTTGCCGGGCTTCCAGCTGTTCAGAGCGGATCGCATCGTGGAGTTAAAGGGGAAAACAAGAGTACTCGTGTACAAAATGTGTACAAAATGTACTTGTGTACAGAAATACAAAATGTACCAAAATGTCCAGACACCAGATGTACTCGTTACATCAGAAGAAGAATGGCATCTACGCTAATATTAGCCTTTCTGTTTATCCCAAGGTTTACCGTAGTCAACCGGATCCGGGGCGTATCCAGGTGAGTTCGAGGACCTGCGCCTTAACACGACCACAACGCAGCCCTGAAGCATCAGCAGAGTGTGAGTCAACTAGATCATCCATTGTGAAGGCCTCATCGACACGACAACAAGTGGCACAGCTCCTCAACAAACCGCCCATACCGGTGTCACGAATACGATCCTCAACTGGATGGAACTGGAATAAATACTTTGAATGTTGCGATCCCATTGGACTTATGAGAGCAACCTGAATCGTAACAAAGCACTGTTTGCAAGAGAAGAACTGGCCCCCCGACTAAGCCTTGTTTTTCCCAAGGTTTTTTTCTCCATTTTAACACCTATTTGCCACCTGATGACACCTGTTGGAGTTTGGGTTCCTTGCCGCTGTCGCCTTTGGCTTGCTTAGTTGTGGACACTTGACATTTGACTTGACATTTGATATTCAACAGTGCTTTAATCCGCCTGCATTGACACTATTCTTTAAGAGCTGCTGTGCAGTTATCACTGTAAAGCTGCTTTGACACAATCTGCATTGTAAAAAGCGCCATATAAATAAAGGTAAAAAAATAAAAATGAAAGCATGTACGGACTCGGTCCAGAAGGGGGGCACAGGGATGTCCATGGCGTAGGGCCTGAAGGATGCATATCACTCTGTCTCACATGCAGCTTTGGGGCTCTCTGACCACTGTAGTTCATCTTTACTGACCTATAAGCAGAAACTGAAATCAGCTAAACCTGTAATAAGGACTGTAAAAAGATGGACTAATGAAGCAGAGGCTTGCTACAAGCCTGCTTCAAGCCTGAACTACAAGCCTGCTTCAAATGCACTGATTGGAGTGTTTTTAAAGCTGCAGACAGCAATCTGGATGAGCTTACAGATATTATAACAATCAGTTTCTGTGAGAATATATGCATCCCTACTATGACAATTTTGCCATTTAATAATGATAAACCATGGTTCAGCTGAAGTTCAACCTGTCACAGGAGCTGCTGACACAGCTCTACTCAGCCGTTAGTGAGTCTGTCCTGTGTTCAAATATAACTGTCTGGTTTGGTTCAGGCACCAAATCAGACAGAAGGAAACTACAACGGACAGTAAGAACTCCTTAGAGGATTATTGGTGCCACATGCACAACCTCCAAGAACTTTACACCTCCAAAGATAGAAAAAGGGCTAAGAAAATCACTTTGAACTGGATGGTACAGTCAGCGATATATACGCCCAACTGACGCACAAGTCATTGTGTTCTGTGTTCATCCAATCAATGATACTGAAAAGCAGGGCTTGACATTAACACCCGCCAACTCACCAAATGAGGATAGATTTCAGCTGTGGCGGGTGAGACAGCCACTCCCACTAGCCGCTTTGGCGGGTTGAATTTAATTTCAGCTTACAGCCAAATGATCGTTGAAGATCGTTGTATCACAAAATTACAATTCTTTATCGATTAACTTGCTGTTAGTGAATGTCCAATAAAATGTCCATCGTGTGGAGTATCTAGCGTGAATACATTTGTTATGGGTTAAGTGGACATAAACAGGTGGGTAATAACTGGATATGTGTCAGTATATTATGTCCATGCATTCAGCAGCCCAATTAAATACCTGTCTGTCATTAATGTTAATCAAACAAAAAAAATGTTAAATAAATGTATACATAATAAACACATAATAAACTTACTGTATCTGAAAAAAATATTTTTTTTAAATTTACTATTGTTTTTGTAATTTGCTTCTTTGTTCTTTTATGTAGCCTAACAAAGATAACATAAAATGTATCATATTAGCCAATGCTCATATTCCCCACCCCATTGCCCACTGGCACATACCAGCTGATATACAATGTAGTCTTGATTTGGGTGGTCAATCTGCATTTGAAAGTTTGAAAGGGTTTTAAATCTTCTAAATCAAGTAAAATGACTCAAAATCAAGTAATTTAAGCATGCCAAAGTCAACTTTAATCATATAAAATGTAATTTCCCAACAGCAAAATTGTGGCCAGTGAAAATGCTGAGTGGCTAGTAACTTTGGAAAACCACTAGCCACAGTGGCTGGTGAGCAAAAAAGTTAATGTCAGGCCCTGCTGAAAAGGCAAATATGCAAATAAGAATGTTAACCCAGGACATACAAATGCCAAGTGAAACCTTGAAACCTGTTACTATTCACACCAACTACATTTCTATACTGTAATTCCTAACCTAGGGTTAAGACTGAACAATGTGAAGCATGGAAAAAGATAACCAGGGTTAATGTTAATGCAGGATTTAAATGGGCTGATGGTAACAATTTTAAGTGTGAAAGGCCCATCTGATTATTTAGATGAGCTGTAAAGGAATTATATTAATGAACATATAAGTAAAGGACCTGAAGTACAAATGCAATATGGTGTTAAATATATCAATATATGCTTGTACTGGAAATCGCTCTAATTAAGCATATGTCAGGTGAAAGATGTGTGACCCTTTACCTTGCAGCTCCATGGCATAAAGGTGTCCCTCCTCTGCCATGACAGGAAATATTTCCTTCTCAATGGAAGTGGGTCGCAACTGAAGAACAAAGTACAAGAAAATGTTGAAAAACTTTCATTAAAAACTTTTACTTTTTTGCTGAAGTATGCAGAAAACAATCCTACCCCCTGAAATATATCACTGGCATAAATGACTTGAGATATTGTGCCAATCTCTGTCACAGCCCTAATTTCTGGAAATAGTACAATAAAAACTAGTCACCTTGATACTCTTTGTTTAGCCAATCAGAAGTTTTTTGAGAAGCTGTCCATCTACATTTAGATTTATGCATATGGCAGATGCATTGAAAGCAACTTACACTGCATTCAAGTAATAAATTTTTTCATGTTCATGCATTCCCTGGGAATCAAAGTCATGTTCTTAGCTTTGCTGGCACATGCTCTACTGTTTGAACTACATTGATGAATGGTAGATGAACTTGAGAAGTGTGAAACAATCACGATTTCTCATTTGTCAACAATGGCTTAACACAGTCCATGGCTTAACACAGGCTTCTCTATTCTTGATAGGAATAGAGAAAAATAATAGGAATGCCAACTTTGAAGTAAGATTTTGATGACATGGGCTGAATCAATCTCACGCACCTATTGGAGATTGAGGATCAGCAATTCATTTTTAATTTAATCTTAAAACTACTAATTACCCAAATACTTAATATTGTAGTAGATGCACTTTTTAGAACCTTTTTCCTATATGTCAAGAATGCATGCTGGTTAGCTAGCTAGCTACCTTATTACAGTTATAAAAATATAATTTCTTGCATAAATTTTACATTCAACAACATTTTTGATCAAAAACTTATTTCTCTACTTTATTGCCCTTATGCCCTGCAATGGAATGCAAACCATCCAGGGTGATTCCCTGCCTATGGCTCAAGACACCGGGAAAAGCTCCAGCATCCCCGCCTACAAAACCTATAGATGACAAGCAGTTCTGAGAATGGATGGATTGATTTATAGAATAAAGAATATAGAAAGTTATGTGCTGGGGACATTTAAGAGCATTTTTCTATCACATCAATCTGCACAAATGCTTGGTCAATACCGGAGACAGCAACCGACCCACATTAAAAGTTACACTTACGAGCCTTTTTGAAGCATTTCATGTGAATTGTTTTAATGTCATGTTTCTTTAGCTCAAACAACAGAACATGGTGCTTGCAATGGTCATGGGTTTGATTCCCAGGGAATGCATGAACTAATAAAAAAATAAATAAAAATACCTTGAATCCCAAATCTTTCCATATTTTTCATATTCTCTGCGATGGTCATTTCACAGCAGTGATTGAAGTTAAAGGTGCCCTAGAATGTTCTTTCACAAGATGTAATATAAGTCTAAGGTGTCCCCTGAATGTGTCTGTGAAGTTTCAGCTCAAAATACCCAATAGATTTTTTTTAATTAATTTTTTTAACTGCTTATTTTGGGGCATCATTAACTAGGGACCGATTCAGTGCGCGGCCCCTTTGTCCTTGCTTGCTTACCTAGTCTGTTGATTCAGCTGTGCAGCTCCAGACGTTAATACTGGCTTGTGTAACGCCTTGAACATGAGCTGGCATATGCAAATATTGGGGGCATACATATTAATGATCCCGACTGTTACGTAACAATCGGTGTTATGTTGAGATACGCCTGTTTTCTGGAGGTCTTTTAAACAAATGAGATTTACATAAGAAGGAGGAAGCAATGGAGTTTGAAACTCAATGTATGTCTTTTCCATGTACTGAACTCTTGTTATTCAACTATGCCAAGGTAAATTAAATTTTTGATTCTAGGGCACCTTTAACTTTTCCATTAAGGGGGATATTTGCCCCCTTGAATTGATTTCCTGGGGCATTTTTACCTTTACAAGGGCAACGTTTTTATAACCTTTATATCAAATTCTTACAGTTAATCAAATTAAGGCTAAGATAAAATCAGTATCAATAAAATCCACTTTTGCACTGCAGAAGTGGCACAAAAGCTGCATCTGAAATGGCATTTAGATATCTTTACACAGTGTTTAATGGAAATTCACCCTATCTATTTTTTAAATGCATGTTATTGATCTTATCCATGTATGCGTTTCATTTGAAACCTTTTTTGACCTTGCAATTTTTCATCAAAATCATATCTCGACCTTTTGGTGACATATACTATCATTTATCTACTTAAACCCCACCCCTTTCTAACAAATCGACAGCAAGCTCCCTCTTTACATTTTTTTCTTTTTAATAATTTGTTTTACTCTGACGTATGTCAGAATCTGGAGGAAAAGATCTGTGACTACTTTAATCTCACTATACATCAATGTCTTTGCTACTGACTGATGATCAATGATTGTATTCAACCATAACAGCAAATGATTTTACTATAGTTAAATGTTTTCATGTAATGTTTATAGCCTTAAATTGCAGTAACGTTATACTGTACTACAGTAAATAATGCAATTCAACGATTTTTATGCACATCATAAATGAAAGGCAGTACAATGAGAATGTGAAATGTGCCTAATTGTCATGAAATTGTCACAAGAATGCAAAATAATGTAGTTTATGGTTCTAAAAATATGCTTTATTTTGGGGATGGGCGGTATGACAACACATGTCGTTACCAAGGTATAAAATGTCTATGGTTGGAGATTTTGTTATATCGTATATATCGCGGTATGTAAATCATCAGAGTGATGAAATGCATGAATGTGAATATAAAGAATGGGACGTGCTTGATGTTAAAAATAGTTATAAGCACGATATATTCTGAAAAGGAATTTGGAGCGGTGCTTTTGCTGAAAGTGCGCACACAGAAAGCTGCGTCTCTCAGAAGGCGATCAAGAATTTGGGACGTGCTCTATGTTAAAAAGTGTTAATCACAATAAGCAGTGAAAAAGATCTCAATACGGTGCATGCGCGGAATGACACACAGCGTAAGCACGTGCACAGAAAGCAGCGTCTCTCAGCATGCCATCACAAATTTAATTCTCTTTCATGTCTTATTGTGCTTGAATGGTCAAATGCACACACAATTATGTCAAAATGCCCATTTTGTGGTGTATTCATGCAAACAGAGCCGATTATGTCTCAAGTGAAAGTAAACAGTTGGGTGTAAACCGGATGTGTATCAGTATAATGGATCTGTGTGTTTGGTCTTAAAATGACAGCAGTCTAATATACCTACCTGCTGCTCTGTGTCATTAATGTGAATCAAACAAAAGAGAAAATATTGTAACTTACTACTCTTGACTGAATAACTTTTTTTTTTAGCTTTAATAAGAATACAATTATATTTAATTCATACAGTGAAGACTATGCAATATTTTATTTTTTAAATCTGATTATTAAATTTCTGTACTAATTGAAACTATATGTTAAAGCTGCTGTCCGTAATTTTGTTTTGTTAAAAATAATCCAAAATCAATTTTTGAGCAAGTACATAACCAGCCAGTGTTCAAAACTATCTCCTTACCTTAGCCCAATTCACAATGGTAAACTTGTAATAATGTTTTCTAATTCGGGTGGTTCTGGTTGGTTTCCGTGGGAAATTCGAGCATGCTGCCGTTCATCTCTGCGTCATTACGTCATGTCTGTTTACATAAAGAACGAGTCCCAGCTAGTAGGCTATTCCGCATATGAGGATGCTGCAGGTGGCGGATCATTTATAGCCTTTTCTCACAGCAGCTGGCATTATTAAAATGATCATTTTGATGGCGGTTTGTATGGTATGACAAATGGACAAAGACATTAGACTGTACAGAAATTGAAATCTATGCTAATACCTAATGTATTGTTAACTGATGTTGTTAACATTAACAACAAGTATACAACATTAAGAACAAAGTATTTTTTTACAAAATACATATTTTTGTTATATTGTATTTGTCCTATTGTTTGAAATTTGCTTCTTATTTCCTATTTTTAACATCAGAAATTAGATAAAACACCGCAAAATAACTATATAGTGAAATAAAATTTCTCATATCGTGAAATAAGAATTTGGTCATACAGTATCACCCATCCCCTACTTCATTTACTTTAAGCAGTATGTACATACACTGAACAAAATTATAAACGCAACACTCCCATTTTTCATGAGCTGAACTCAAAGATCTAAGACTTTTTCTATGTACACAAAAGGCCTATTTCTCTCAGATATTGTTCACAAATCTGTCTAAATCTGTGTTAGTGAGCACTTCTCCTTTGCCGAGATAATCCATCCACCTCACAGGTGTGGCATATCAAGATGCTGATTAAACAGCATGATTATTGCACAGGTGTGCCTTAGGCTGGCCACAATAAAAGGCCACTCTAAAATGTGCAGTTTTGTCACACAGCACAATGCCACAGATGTCTCAAGTTTTGAGGGAGTGTGCAATTGGCATGCTGACTGCAGGAATGTCCACCAGAGCTGTTGCCCGTGAATTGAATGTTCATTTCTCTACCATAAGGCATTTCCAAAGGTGTTTCAGAGAATCTGGGAGTACATCTCACCGGCCTCACAACCGCAGACCACGTGTAACCACACCAGCCCAGGACCTCCACATCCAGTATCTTCACCTCCAAGATCGTCTGAGATCAGCCACCCAGACAGCTGCTGCAACAATCGGTTTGCAAAACCAAAGAATTTCTGCACAAACTGTCAGAAACCGTCTCAGGGAAGCTCATCTGCATGCTCGTCATCCTCATCGGGGTCTCAAACTGACTGCAGTTTGTCGTCGTAACCGACTTGAGTGGGCAAATGCTCACATTCGATGGCGTCTGGCACTTTGGAGAGGTGTTTTTTTCATGGATGAATCCCGGTTTTCACTGTACAGGGCAGATGGCAGACAGTGTGTATGGCGTCATGTGGGTGAGCGGTTTGCTGATGTCAACGTTGTGGATCGAGTGGCCCATGGTGGCGGTGGGGTTTTGGTATGGGCAGGCGTATGTTATGGACAATGAACACAGATGCATTTTATTGATGCATTTTGAATGCACAGACATACCATGACGAGATCCTGAGGACCATTGTAGTGCCATTCATCCACGACCATCACCTCATGTTGCAGCATGATAATGCACGGCCCCATGTTGCAAGGATCTGTACACAATTCCTGGAAGCTGATGTCACCCATTGAGCATGTTTGGGATGCTCTGGATCGGTGCATACGACAGCGTGTTCCAGTTCCTGCCAATATCCAGCAACTTCGCACAGCCATTGAAGAGGAGTGGACCAACATTCCACAGGCCACAATCAACAACCTGATCAACTCTATGCGAAGGAGATGTGTTTCACTGCGTGAGGCAAATGGTGGTCACACCAGATACTGACTGGTTTTCGGACCCTCCCAGACCCCCCCCAATACAGTAAAACTGCACATTTTAGAGTGAGGACGACAAACATACAGATGAGCTTCCCTGAGCTGGTTTCTGACACTTTGTGCAGAAATTCTTTGGTTTTTCAAACCAATTGTTGCAGCAGCTGTCTGGGTGGCTGGTCTCAGATGATCTTGGAAAGACAGCTTTCCTGTAGCTCAGTGGTTAGAGCATGGCACTAGCAATGCCAAGGTCATGGGTTCGATCCCAGGGATTGCACATACTCCAATACAAATGTATAGTATAATGCAATGTAAGTCGCTTTGGATAAAAGCGTCAGCCAAATGCATAAATGTAAATGTAAATGTAAATGAAGATGCTGGATGTGGAGGTCCTGGGCTGGTGTAGTTTCACGTGGTCTGCGGTTGTGAGACCGGTTGGATGTACTGCCAGATTCTCTGAAACGCCTTTGGAAACGTCTTATGGTAGAGAAATGAACATTCAATTCACAGGCAACAGCTCTGGTGGACATTCCTGCAGTCAGCATGCCAACTGCACACTCCCTCAAAACTTGTGACATCTGTGGCATTGTGCTGTGTGATAAAACTGCACATTTTAGAGTGGCCTTTTATTGTGGCCAGCCTAAGGTACACCTGTGCAATAATCATGCTGTCTAATCAGCATCTTGATATGCCACACCTGTGAGGTGGATGGATCACCTTGGCAAAGGAGTAGTGCTCACTAACACAGATTTAGACAGATTTGTGAACAATATTTGAGAAAAATAGGCTTTTTGTGTACATAGAAAAAGTCTTAGATCTTTGAGTTCAGCTCATGAAAAATGGGGGCAAAAACAAAAGTGTTGCATTAATAATTTTGTTCAGAGTGTATTGATTGCAGATTTTACCAATGAAAAAAAATATTTTTGAAAATCCAATTTAAAATGATAATAGTGTTGTGAGATGGCATTTGAGTCGGTCCTGACCTGTATTCTTCTCAGCATGGCAGGACTGAAGATGTACATCCCAGCATTGATTTTGTTGGACACAAACACTTGTGGTTTCTCAACAAAACGGTGTATTCGTCCAGTGTCCCCTTCATAAACAACCACACCATACTTAGATGGTTCTTCCACTTTTGTCACCTGAAACATCAGCCAGATGTTAATGTTGGTGAGTAACAGAGAATCAGGTGAGTAATGTCCTTTTCCTTAATATTTCTTTCAAGATGTAGGATGTATGAGGCAAGAATTCAGAGAGGTAGAAATTTACAACATATCACGTTTGGATCTAAAAATGTACTTTGAAAGAATCTTTAAAACTTCTCATATAGGTTTGAGTCTTATTTTTAAAATCTCTGACAGTGAGACCATATTTTTCACAAAATTTGCTAAAGAAAACGGATCCCTTACAACAATCGTGCCCTCTCTGCCATGCTGTTGGTGGAACTTCAGCATGTCATCAAAGGGGAAATCACAGATGACATCGCTATTGAGAACGAAAAAAGGTTCCTCGTTGTCGGTCAGCAGCTCTCGAGCCAAAGCCAGAGGACCAGCTGGAAAAAAAAAGCTACAGATTTACAGTTTCACATTGACTGACGGTTGTGCCATCAAAGCGATATGCAAATGTTAACCCACCAGTGCCTAGAGGTTCCTTTTCATGTGAAAGGGAGATTTTTATTCCAAGCTGTCAAAATCACAAATAATTGTATTACTTTGATATTCTCCACATATGACAGGCTATCTAAAACATGAATGTTCATTAAAGGGTTAGTTCACCCAAAAATGAAAATAATGTCATTTATTACTCACCCTCATGTCGTTCCACACCCGTAAGGCCTTCATTCAACTTCGGAACACAAATTAAGATATTTTGATTAAATCCGATGGCTCATTGAGGTCTGCATTCACAGCAATGACACTTCCTCTCTCAAGATCCATAAAGGTACTAAAAACATATTTAAAACAGTTAATGTGAGTTCAGTGGTTCTACCTTAATATTATAAAGCGACGAGAATACTTTTTGTGTGGCAAAAAAAAAAAAAAAAAAGACTTTAACAATATAGTGATGGGCCGATTTCAAAACACTGCTTCGGAGCTTTGTGAATCGAATCAGTGAGCTCCAAAGTCACGTGATTTCAGCAGTTTAGCCGTTTGATAGGAGATCCGAGTCACAGATTCAATTCGTAAAGCTCAGAAGCAGTGTTTTGAAATCGGCCCATCACTATATTATTGAAAAGTCGTTATTTAGTTTTTTTTGGCACACAAAAAGTATTCTTGTCGCTTTATAATATTAAGGTAGAACTACTGAACTCACATGAACTGTTTTAAAAACGTTTTTAGTACCTTAATGGATCTTGAGAGAGGAAGTGTCATTGCTGTGAATGCAGACCTCAATGAGCAATCGGATTTAAATCTTAATTTGTTTTCCGACGATGAATGAAGGCCTAAAGCCGGGCACACATTTAACAACTAGCTAAAACATTCTAAGACTGTGCTCAACACACAGCGATTGTTTCCTGTGACTGAAGCAGATTTAAATACTTACACACGAGATTTAAACACCAACAGTCATCGCTGACTGAACGCAACTGGCTCTGACTAGACGCGTTTGAGCGCGATCAGTTATAAGTATCAATTTACATTCATAATCGGCCTTACAATCGTTAAGTGTGTCCTCGGCTTTATGGGTGTAGAACGACATGAGGGTGAGTAATAAATTACATTATTTTCATTTTTGGGTGAACTAACCCTTTAAAAACCAATAAGCATACCCTTTGCTCCTGAGCTCTCATCTCTCGCTCCAATAGCTCAGACATGTAGCTCACAGCCAGAATGACATGACGGACTCCAGCCTGACCACAAAGATGGCAACAATGAACATTATATGAATGTACATCCAAATGTAATACTTCAGAAAAAAACTAAATCTGACTGTATAAAAGAGTGTTCTCAGCTACCTTGACTAGAGCTTCCACCTGATGAAGCAGGATGGGTTTGTTGCAGAATTCAACCAGTGGTTTGGGCACAGTGAGAGTGAGAGGCCGTAGCCTTGTCCCATAGCCACCAACAAGAATCAGAGCTTTCATGATGGGTCAGTAGAGCAGGAAGCAGTCAATGCAGATGGGCATCAGGTGCAATCATGTATGAACAGTACCTGAGAAACACAACAAGAAACATTTGGAACTAGAAGCTTCAATAAATAAGTCCTCATTATGTCAGTATTTATAGCATCCAGACACTAGTGAACAAGGAGTCACAAAGTCACAAGGTAAAGTATTTGACACCTATATGTCCCATTAGAACACACCCACACAGCACACCTGTAATACCTGAAAATCATCTCTCTCTATCTTTTACAAAGAGCTTGATAACCAGTCAAGCCTGGACACACCAAGTCATTCTTTCTTCATTAATACTATTTTTCCACATGTTTGAATAACAGTAAAGCCATGGGGTGCATTCTGGGATGCTTTTTAAACCGGACTGAAGGAGTTCCCATGTATGCTGGACACTTTTTTGGATGCTTTTCATTCACTAGCCACCGGAACTCATACATGTCAAAATGATGACAATATTTGTCTGAAAAACTAATTTAATATTTATCTTTTTAAAACACGATAACATATAAATAATACAATTTAACTAATTATTATTACTATTAGAATTACCAGACAGTAAAACTGTAACGTTACAGCTCACGTTTCATTTGATTTAATGATAAACTCACCCAATAAACGATTCACCTGCTGCTCTGATTTGATGATTACGTTCAAATAATCAACAAAACATGGCTTTTAAACTCACTTCCACAAATAAACTCTAATTAATCTTTAATGTCGTGTCTATCTGACAGGTTTAAATATCTATAATATTCTGTAATGAAGTGAGTTGAGTTCCGTACAGTGATGATGGGACAGCGTGAGGGCGGGGCCACAGCTCTAGACCTGTGGCGTCATGGGTCAATGGACTGTACCAGTATTGCGAGGGAATCTCTGGACGTTTGCCGTAAAGTACGGTAGATTTTACGACGTGAAAACATCATTTAAATCATCGAAGAGCGATTTCGAAATAATTTATTTTATGACAGAATACGGTATAAAGCTAATTATAAACAAAATACAAGATTAACTGTTTACATTGGCTATGGTGTCCCCCATTAAAATGACACACGCGGTCTCATGGACCAATCATTTCATAACAACGTGGCGCAGAAGTTAATAAGAGCCTAAACAATCATTTCATAAGAAAAGTTTGTAAAGATTTAATAAAGTTTTAAAAAAAACACACAAGAAAAGGCAAGCAGCTCTATTTATAAAATAAATTACCCTATATAACATTTGTTTAGGACAATATTGTTTATTTTGCATAGACGCAAACATGTTTTAAGAGTTTTGTAAGTAGGGCACAGTGATGCCCTAATTTAATCATGTGTTCAAATGTAATAATAATAATTTAATAATATCTGACAGTGAATAGCGTATTTTTGTATTAACATCGATAACTGAAAACGTTTATTTTGTATAATGTTGCATCTACGCACTAGATGTCATCGAAACACAGACACAGTACTAAAATAAATACATGAAACCAGGCAAACTGGTAAATATTAAACATTGTAGCATTATATATTTGTTTTTATCCGTGTCTTTATCCATCTTCATTTTTTGGCATGTGATATCTGTTTCCGAACAGTTTCAGTGGACAAACCTGCTATGGAAGCCCATTTCCGTCACCTTTGACATGTCATAATTTTGACTTAAAAATCGAAATTATGACATTAAAATTCATAATTATATACTAAGGCATAATTATGAAATTAATGACATAAAATTTCGACTTTTTAATTATAAAAAGTCGAAATTATGGCATTCATAAGCTAGTCGAAATTATTTTAACATCAAATCGGCTGCTGGTGATCCTGTACCCACTGCGCAATGTGACGTCGGAGTGACGTCTATTTCATGTAATTTTTGGACGTCCAAATTCGGTCCATTGAAGGGGTTGTTTTGTAACGCCAGGCGACGTCTTTTTTCGACGTCTTCCGCACGTCTAATGTTGACGTCTGTGGGACCTCCGTGTAAGGGCTATTTATAGTCCAAATGTGGTCGTTTGTGGACGTCTTTTCAACATCAAATTTAGACTTATTTTGGACGTAATTTTTATAACTTCTATAACTGTGGTCCCATGTTTCCAGAGGGTGGAGGACATGTTTTCTGTGCCAGTTAATTTTCCTGTTTGGCTCAACTTCTAGTTTCAACAGGAAAATTAACTGGCACAGAAAACATGTCCTCCACCCTCTGGAAACATGGGACTACATACAACACTACAGGTATACAAATACAAATAAATCACAATTCAATATCACCTTTTCATCTTTATTGAAAAAATAAACGCAGCGATGCAGGCTGAAAAGCTGTGCCGTCACTTTGCAATGGTTGAACAGTGACACTCGCGCGAAATGCCTGTCGTGTTTTCTCTCAGCCAATCAGAGTGGCGTTTACTGGTTGGGTTATGATGATGTGCTGCCTCGACCAATCAGAGTGATGTTGACTGGTTTGTCTCTTTGGTTGAAATCCAAAGCCTTTGATAGAGAGTTGTCCTTGCCTGTCCTTTAGCTGCTGTTGGTTCTTTTTAAATTAGAAAATAAGGAGGATAGGCCTAATATATGCTATCATGAAATTATTTTCTGAACTATAATTTCCCACAAATTGCATTTCCAAATAAATAAACAGCTACATGCAAAAATGATTGACCTGACATTTGATATTCAACCTGGTTTCTCCCAAGGTTTTTTTCTCCATTTTAACACCTATTTGCCACTTGTTTGCCACCTGTTTGCCACCTGATGTCACCTGTTGGAGTTTGGGTTCCTTGCCGCTGTCTCCTTTGGCTTGCTTAGTTGGGGACACTTGACATTTGACTTGACATTTGATATTCAACAGTATTCTTGACATTTAATCAACAGTGCTTCTGATCTGCCTGCATTGACACTATTCTTTAAGAGCTGCTGTGCAGCCAAAATTATGTACCAGTTATCAATGTAAAGCTGCTTTGACACAATCTGCATTGTAAAAAGCGCTATATAAATAAAGGTGACTTGACTTGACTTGACTTGACATGGTCAGGAGCACATGGTGTGAAAATAAGGCGAGATTATTTGCTTTAGTAATCTTATTTAAAACAACATGAACTGTACATAAAAAATGTGTGCGTGTAGGAAGGTGTAGAGAAGCCTTTTGTCAGGTTTTATGAAGTTTTTTTTATTTTGCATGTTCAGAAATTCAGTTTTTCTTTTCGTTGCCTTGGCAACGTTGTGCGATAAGGGGTACTTTTCGAGGAGGTTTTAGACAGTACCTCTCATTGGCCACAATGTATTATAAGAAGGGAAGATGCAGGGTTCCTGGGTGTGCAGGAACACTTAATGATTTCTTGATTTTTTTTTTTTTTTTT
>RJVU01067364.1:6529676-6540620 GCA_003731715.1 Anabarilius grahami | reverse complement strand
TTTTTTTTTTTTTATCGTTAAAATGTTCCCAAATGAACCAAAAAATTATGTGGAATATTTTTTTTTTCATGTGCCATCAACGTGTGCAGTAGAGGGTTAAGAGGCCTTACTTAGATTCCTCTGATCTATCAAATTTCTAATCTTCCATTCTGAACAAAAATCTTAGATAAAGTAGTTTTGTATCAGCTCCAAAGTTTCTTGGTTGATTATAACATTTTTGATATATTTCAATAGGCTTCAGAAAATTTCACTCCACTGAAACGGCTCTTTTAAAGGTGCTTAATGGCATCTTTTTAGCCACTGACTTTGGATATTCGGTAGCATTGGTACTCTTAGATTTAAGTGCTGCATTTGACACAGTAGACCATAATGTTCTGCTGTCCCATTTAGAACAGATAGTGGGCATCAGAGGTTCAGACTTACATTGGTTTCAGTCTTACCTGACAAACAGGAGTTTTTCTGTTAATATTGGTAAATTTCAATCTTCTTCTGTACCGTTGACCTGTGGGATTCCTCAAGGCTCTACACTAGCTCCTATGTTATTCTCTCTATACATGTTCCCTCTTGGTACTATCTTTGAAAAGTATGGCTTAAGTTATTGTTATGCAGACAACACACAAATATATTTTCCTCTTAAACATAAGAATGGTCAAGAACATGTGGCAAATGTAAATCTTGGTGTTCTGGCACTTTATGTTAAGCCACATGTGAAAAAACTGGGTGTGGTGATGGATAGTGCCCAACAGCTTGATAGACAGGTTAGCCAAGTTGTGAAGTCAAGCTTTTACCTGTGCGTTATTTCACTGTAAAAACTAAAGGTGCCTCAAATATCCTTTTGGATACTCAAGGAACTTCAAAATGTATTTTAAGTGCCTCAAAACTCTTTCTCCAATAGCGGGGTTACTGGTGGAACCATTGACAGTCTTTACAGTTCTTGCAGGAACTTATAGGATCCTTTTAGCACTTTGTATTCAGTCCTGAGGTTCTGGAGTCACCTTTTCATTACCATGAGACCTCAAAGTGCTTTTGGGGAAGTTCGAGGAACTCAAATTCTATAAAAGGGTTCTTGTAAAATCTGTACATTTACATGGTTCGTAAGATCTCTTTTTTAAAAGCCAGCATCTGGAGGAACCTGGAAGTTCTGTGAGGCCACAATAAGATGTACAGCCTTGAACATGTATTATTATTATTAATATTTATTATTATACTTAAGTTTGATTAAGTAGCCTATAGCCTACATAGGCCTACATTTATTCTGTATATTTTATAGATTAATTTAAAGCTTAAATAATAATAATAATTATTATTATTATTATTATATGAAGAAGAAACAAGAGGAGGATACAAATTATTATGCTGTCACGGAACTTCTACTATTCCTCTGCTGTCATCGCTTCAGTGATCCTTGCGCGCAAAAAAGCTCACCTGACCTCATCATCATCATCGGATTTGAAAGTAACGGCTCCCCTCATCAAAGCCTGCTGCCGCATCCGCGGTTTGTTGGGCTATCCGTTATAAGGTTTGTAAACTCGAAATATAAACACGCAGTCTACTCACTATATGTGCAAACACATACACATTATCTTAATTTATTATACATTACTACGTTTTTACAGTGTTTACCCCTCAGTATGTCGTTAAGAATGATTTAGCCGTTTTAGCTGCGATTCTAACGAATCTAATGAACTTTACGCTACAAGGGGAATTCATTAACTTATTGTCTTAGTTTTTTTTTTTTTTTTTTGTCATTCAACGTAATTGTGTTTTCAAATTGCCAACATTACTATTTTAGCTGATACCTGTCGTCATTGGCTTTTGGTATTAGACATACAGAATAACACAAATGGTTAATATAGTTTGGTCTGTTTTTGTTTATTTAGATTCTCTCCAATGGTGCCTTTTAAAGCCCTTTACTGGCCAATATATTTTTATTTTTTAATGTTGTGTATGGATATAATCAGCTTTGTTCTTTTGTTTTCCCAGAACAACCATTTCTGAAATAATCTCGAAATGTTAGAGTACCTGAACCACATACTGAATTACTATTTTCTGTGTGAAATTGTAGCCTATGTTTGACTGTGTTCTTGTGTTTTTAATGTATCCTCTTTACATACTGTAAATCTAATTTCAATGACAGTTTGGGAATTCACTGATCAAGGTTTACAAGTTGCTGTAATGTGGTGAGTTTTAGAAGTAAGGGTTAAGGGATATTAATTTAATTTTAAACTGCTCTTTTCCATTTATCAAAAGTGATTGGGTATAGAAAACTTCAAAATTAACTTAAAACCATTCATACACTATATTCCTAGTTTTTAGAAGCCATACAATAGCTATTTGTGATGAACAGACACAAATTTAATCCATCATTCTCTGAAAATCTTCCCTCGTGCATGCTCTCAAATTACTCATATAAATAATATGACAGCTGTGGCATCAATGATGCTAGATGCCTTTTTTCTTATGCCTTAATCATTTGCATTTGAATTTAAAGCTTTTGTAAAACTTTATTTTTAAATATTTGTTAAACCTGTCATTATGTCCTGACAGTAGAATATGACAGATAATCTGTGAAAAAATCAAGCTCCTCTGGCTCCTCCCAGTGGTCCTATTGCCATTTGCAGAAATACACCGCTCCCAGTAAGAAACAACCAATCAGAGCCAGGAGGAGTGTCTTAGCAGTGTCAATCAAGCTTTTGTGCGCGCTGACCACACCCCTCTCACGCACAGCGCGTACAGGCGTTCAAATTCAAGATTACCAGTGTGCCGCAGCTTTGCTTATGACGGACAAACAATCCAAACTGCCAATTCCTCGAGTCGCACCTGCTCATAAAATAAAGACGGGTAAACGGAAAAAGACAGATGACCAAAAAGAAGCCAAAGCCAGAAGCCAAAAAGAAAGAATTAGATAGAGCCCGAAATAAAACTAGGGTAAATATCGGAGCGGCTTTTCCGAGGTGGAGGGAGCTACGTGTCCTGAAAGGATTAAAAACCGATGCAGAGTTAGCCACATTTCTGCTTGACAAGTAAGTTTCCCTGCTTGATTTGTTTAATTTTTTAAGAACTACACAACTAAGATAATTTCAAAACAGGCCTGACAAATTATGTATGGCATGGTTTCTTGTAGATTTCAGGGTGGTCCTTTGCATACTGTAACGTTAGTTACTGTTATATTATCTTACTAGCTATTTATTACTTATAGAAATAGTGCAACGTCATATAGTTACATTACATGTATTGCAAAATACATAATGTTTTGAGGACCAAGTTTGTAGTCAAAGTATGGGCAGGCCATAGTCAATGTAAATCATATTGTTGATGTTTCGTCCGTATCAGTGAATGTGCCATAACTGTTTATCCGCCGTCATCGGTGGCCCTGCTTGCTTACTAGCCTGCGCGTTCACGGCCGTTGTGATGGGGGAGGATATGGCGGCATTATAATGCCAATAATGACCGAGCGCACAACTGATGCTTGCGCGCGCAGTAAATCACTTTTGCGAGAGAATAACAGATCTACACGCGAGGAAACGGAAGCCCGCGAGCTCATTTTAAACCCGCGCGCGCACATGACATCTCCACTGCGCGCAGATCAAGCCCACGCGTGCTCGTACAAAACTCGCAGCACGCGCGTCATCACTTCCCACACTCGCGCTCGATCTTCTATTTCGCTCGCGCGAACACTTTTGATTTTTGTCAGTCGTGGGGCGGGACTTTACTTATTTCAGTGTAACCTCAAATGTCATTGGACAATTCAGTTTATCCAGTCTGTTGTGATTGGACGCCTGTTGTAAATCGATTAGACATGGCTTCATCAATGGACCAGATGCAAGTGGGTTCAACTTTATTTATTGACTGATTGATTGCATTATTATTATAATATGTCCTTACCAGATACTATATTAACTTGATTTATTATTATTTTTAAGGAGCTGTAGCTGCTGGGGAAAACGAGATCACATATTATATTTGCTGTAGTTCACCGCTACATTACCACTATACTTCCACTAAACAGTATCTATGTTTACCCAGCCAAAATTATATCAGTTCTGAAAAATATAGAGATGTGAAAAGTGTCCATTAAATAGTTGTAACTATGATTCTAAATCCAAAATTGCTTCATGTGGCTTTGGATGAAAGAGAAATCACTTGTTCATATCAGTAAGGAAGAGTTGTTGTGTAAGCTTTTTTGTTATCATTCTTTGTCAGTTTAATATATTTTCCATTAAATACAGTATAAAAGGGTTTCAGCACTTTACCCCGTTGAAAAGTTGCAGTTAAAGTTAACATACGGTACTCAGTATGAATGATCATACCCCTCTGAAACCCAATTAAGAAATTAATCTTTATATCTAAGACACTTTTTTTTTTTAATAACATTATGTTCAGATGTGGTCAGCTGTACTCATAAATACTGTGCACTGTACTTACTTTGAACTTGAAGAGTTCACTCAAAAATGAAAATAATGTCATTTATTACTCTCCCTCATGTCGTTCCACACCCGTAAGACCTTCGTTCAGAACAATATTATATTATAAAGCGACGAGAATATTTTTGGTGCACCATGTGACTTTGGTGCTCCGAACAGCTGATTCGACACAAAAGATTCATAACGCTCCGAAGCTTCCTGAAGCAGTGTTTTGAAATCGGCCATCACTAAATAAGTCGTTATTTTGTTTTTTTGGCGCACCAAAAATATTCTCGTGGCTTTATAATATTAATATTGAACCACTGTACTCACATGAACTGATTTAAATATGTTTTTAGTACATTAATGGATCTTGAGAGAGGAAATGTCATTGCTCCCTGTATGCAGGCCTCACGGAGCCATATAGGATTTCAACAAAAATATCTTAATTTACGTTCCGAAGATTAACGAAGGTCTTACGGGTGTGGAACGACATGAGGGAGAGTAATAAATGACATTATTTTTTTTAATTTTTGAGTGAACTCTTCAAGTTCAAAGTAAGTACAGTGCACAGTATTTATGAGTACAGCTGACCAGATCTGAACATAATGTTATTAATAAAAAAAAGTGTCTTAGATATAAAGATTAATTTCTTAATTGGGTTTCAGAGGGGTATGATCATTCATACTGAGTACTGTATGTTAACTTTAACTGCAACTTTTCAATGGGGTAAAGTGCTGAAACCCTTTTATACTGTATTTAATGGAAAATATATTAAACTGACAAAGAATGATAACAAAAAAGCTTACACAACAACTCTTCCTTACTGATATGAACAAGTGATTTCTCTTTCATCCAAAGCCACATGAAGCAATTTTGGATTTAGAATCATAGTTACAACTATTTAATGGACAGCGAAATAGAAGATCGAGCGCGAGTGTGGGAAGTGATGACGCGCGTGCTGCGAGTTTTGTACGAGCACGCGTGGGCTTGATCTGCGCGCAGTGGAGATGTCATGCGCGCGCGCGGGTTTAAAATGAGCTCGCGGGCTTCCGTTTGCTCGCGTGTAGATCTGTTATTCTCTCGCGAAAGTGATTTACTGCGCGCGCAAGCATCAGTTGTGCGCTCGGTCATTATTGGCATTATAATGCCGCCATAGGAGGAGCTGTGGAGGGAGGGCTAGCGCAGCAGAGAGCAAGGGGGAGTGACCTGTGAGTTGTGCTTGTTCAAATTTTCAGGCTAAGTCAACGTTTTCTTAAAACTCCCTACTGCAGCTTTAAGACGTTTGAACTTGAAATTATAACTTCAAGTTTAGTCTTTTTTTATAAAAAGAAAAAAAAAGAAAGATATTGTGTGGCTTCAGAAGACTCAAGCCCCGTTCACACCGCCAGCGACACGCAGCGACAAAGCGACAGGATCCCATTCATTTCAATGGAGCGCTGGCGACTTCCGGCGACAAGAGCGACAGTGACCGTTGGCGACAGAATGTAGGCGTGTCAAGCGACGGGAGACAGGCGACAAAAGTTCAGATATTTCAACTTTATGCAAATCAGGAGCGAATTTCGCGAGCGACAACCAATAGGAGTGAAGGCTCTGGAGCTCACGTCACCGTCTCAAGTGCAGGCAAGACAGACAGGAATAGTTCCGGAGCGATTTCACTGTTTTATATGATTTGACTGTACATACATGGATATAATAAAATGATGCGTGGAAAAGAAACTGTTGGCAGTCTTGCGAGTTTGATTCATACATTGATAGTTTGTGTGTTGTTAATTATATGATGCTGTGAGGAGTTTAGCACTGCTCTGCATTGTGCTGATTATTAGTCAAATTTGTCAAATTCGAATGACGTTTTAGTATTTTTTGACAGTATGAGTGAGTTTAATTTGTTGATAGATCGATCGTTAATCTAGTTAATGATTTATTGCACTGAGCTCTGCAGTCACAACAGTCTAAAACAGCAGAATGTTACTTTTTTAATTATTTTAAAACCTAATTCCTAGTCAAATTAGAATGATTTCTTAGTTTTATTTATCATTTGTGATTGCATTTTCTACAGATATGATCAGACGTGCAGTCTACCAATGATATTAGAGCGACAGCACTAGGAACGCCCACAAGCGACTTCACAGTAGAAGACTAGCGACATGCAGCGAAAAAGTCGCTGGCGGTGTGAACGGGGCTTCACAACACAACTCATAACACATGAGCTGTGGACTCGTATGATACTTTTTAGGATCTTTTCTTGGATATTTTTTGGGCTTAGAATATTTATCCATTTTACATAGATTGATGCATTGAATTGAACGAGACTTGAATTGATTCATGAATGATTTACACTTTTTTTTTTCTTTTTGTGTTTCATGCAATGAAATTGAACGATGACTGCATTATGCCTGATATCTGCTTTTGGTATACTAAGTATACTTGCAGCAAGACTAATTATTAGTATATTTCAAGTGTGTTAATGATTAGTTCATTTAAAGTGTGCTATTTTGAATCAACTAATTTTGTACCAAGTATATTTAAGTTGAAATTAAGTAGTATTAAAATACAACTTTAAGTATATTTAGTATACTTATGTGTGCTAAATTGGAACAACTTCAAGTATACTTAGTACACTTTAAGTATATGTCTGTGTAGGGACTAATTACATGCTTGATTAGTGATATTAAAGTGTACTTAATTTGTGTTATAAGTATACTTTTATTTGTGTTATAAGTATACTTTATTTCTGTTATGAGTACACTTTGTGTTATAAGTACACTTTATTTGTGATTTAAGTACATTACAAAATAATTACGAGTGTCTTCAGAAAACACAAGCAATATACACTGAATATATTATTTTACAGGTAATAGTATATACTGTATGCTCAGTACCTTTGGCTTATTCCAAATATTAAACATTACACACTTTGCAGTCAATAACAATACACTTTGTCATTACTTATACTTTGTATAATATAGTCAACATTTGAAGCGGATCAAAACCTTTAATCAAAGTTTTCCTAAAACCTTTTTCTTAGGACAACTTTGCTGAACTCACTTCAAAAGTTGACTACTGTACTTTGAATTACATAATCTCACACAATACAGTTGTGCTTCTATTTAAATACCGTTTAACACATTTTCCCAAAGTTGAATGCATTTGTTTTCAAGGCCACTAAATTAAATTAAATATAAGAACATCACTAATGAAGAGACATATTCCATTAACAAATCCAATAGTTTTTATTTAAACTTAACATAGATTCAGCTAAACTTACCATGTTTTTCATTAAAGAAAAAAAAATATTGGACCAATGGTGACCCTCAATACACAAATACAAATTACACATTATATTCCATTCTCTGATGAGCTTCTCATTGTGTCTGATGGCGTGAAGAACAGCATCTGTTGACAGAATGTACCAAAGATACAAGACAGCATGTTCAACTCTTTATTCACGTTTACAATAGTCTGTCTAAATCCTACATTGAACCAATACTATTTCTGAACAGTAAATGAGGATTAGCAGCAGGAAACTGTATCAGAATGGCATGTCGATATTGTTTTCGGTACATAGTCAAGCATACAACACTTTATGAATTAATATCATACAGAATACAGGCCGATTTGACCAATCATACAAACATGTGCCATAAACCACCACACACAAACTCAAAAAGGAGATATCAAGCCGAAATATCGCTCTCCGTTTGTTAAGGAAATTAAATAAAGTTTGTTAACTGGTAGACTACAACTCACCTCCAAATAGCAGCACTTTTCTCCGGTTCTTTCAGGATCGCGTAGGACATTAGATTAGCCGGTTGTCGTCGGCATCTGTCAGTCTGTGATATCACTTGATTGAACTGGTCAGAATCCCCAAGATTGAGCGATGTATTGCGCTTTCAGTGTTTTATTAAATAAATTATACATTGCGACATTATACTTCACCTGAGTGACTGAGCGAGGGGATTCAGACGACGACCGTGACGTCAGCAGCTCTGATTGGCTGAAGGCAATGAGCAACAAAATCTGATTGGTCACAGACCAAGTTGAAGAGACATTTGAATTCCGATAAGTTTAACCACTCAACTGTTTTCGCATGTAACGTTACTTGTGCTGCTGGTGTGTTGTTTAATATAGATTTGTGTGTACGATTGTAAAATGATTCTGCCAGTGTAAACTTAATAAACATTTACACATATTTGGAAATTGTATAGGCTACAATGCATATATTAAATGAGCTTGTAATGCATTAGTCATACTGAAATAAATAAGCACAAGTAATATAATGAATTCCAAGGATGAAGAAGTAAACTTAAAACATATACTCAAATGTAACTTTAGATACACTACAACTTCAGGATATTAAATAATGTATTTTTTAAATATACTTTCAGTGCATTGTTACAATGATCATTTTCAGCGCACAGTTAAAATATACCTCAAATATATTTTTATAAAGTGCAAATAAATACAATCCCTGCCGGACCTGAGACTCGAACCCATGACCTTTGGGTTACAAGTCCGACTCTCTATCCATTACCGCCAAAGCTGGGGAACAATAGTCTGTTTGAGGAAGGGAAGAAGGAAAAAGAAGAGGAAGAAGGGGAAGAAGGAAAAAAGAAGAAAAATGAAAGAAAAAAAGAACAAAAGAAAGGGAAAAAGAGAGAGAAGGAAAATTTAAGAGTACTTGTGTGATATTTAGCTGTTTTGTGGTAAACAAATCATCATATTTCACTGAAAAGTACTTTCCCCTACACATTTCAGGTTGTAACGCTGACAAGACGGACTACGGTTCGAATCCCACATCTGACAGGACTAAAAATGTTTTTCAAAGTTGTCTAATAACTACCTTATTTGTAACCCAAGTTTAATTCTCAGTACTTTGATTATGCCTAGTAATCATGAAATGCAATCCATGTTATTTTTCTATGTGTGAGTATTGTTTGTCCCATTTGTTTGTATATTTTATTATACAATGCTATTTTTCATTATTTTACCTTTGGTATAAGAAATCTTTATTATCTCTATTAACCCTTTTTTTTTACTTTTACTATTTTTTTAAGTAGTTTGATAATACTGGTTAATTCCAGTTTGGTTAACCATTAAAAGCAATGTTATTTTTCTGTCATTAATTATATGCTATTTTTATATGTATAAGTACTGTTTTTCCCATTTATTTATTTTTATTTTATTGTACAATGCTATTTTGCCATTATTTTTTTTGTATTGCTTCACTTTTGGATATAAGAATATTAAAACTAATACTAACTTTACTCTCTTTTTTAACTTGATTATCTTAAAAAAATTCCCAAAGTAATCGTATGAGATATACATACCTATAATAATACTAATTTATATAAATAAGAAACTCAGGCTCACATAATGATTAATGAAAGACAAGATACTGTTCTATAAACAATAAAATGTTTTATTTTTAACAATAAAAGATAAAATAAAAATGACTGATGATAAATTATAATTGCAGTAAACACACAAAGATTAAAACATAAAACTATGTACATATTAATAGTGTATGTGTGCGTATATAATATATATAACACACAAAGATATATATATATCTCTTAATATGTACACTCTTAATATGTACATAGTAAAAGCAAAAAGATTGAAACATTATAAAACTGTACATATTAATAGTGTGTGTGTATATAGCACACATATATATATATACAGTACAGTCCAAAAGTTTGGAACCACTAAGATTTTTAATGTTTTTAAAAGAAGTTTCATCTGCTCACCAAGGCTAGATTTATTTAATTAAAAATACAGTAAAAACAGTAATATTGTGAAATATTATTACAATTTAAAATAACTGTGTACTATTTAAATATATTTCACAAAGTAATTTATTCCTGTGATGGTAAAGCTGAATTTTCAGCATCATTACTCCAGTCTTCAGTGTCACATGATCCTTCAGAAATCATTCTAATATGCTGATCTGCTGCTCAAGAAACATTTAATGTGTACAATTGTACAAAATATTTGTGTACAATATTTTTTTTCAGGATTATTTGATGAATAGAAAGTTCAAAAGAACAGCATTTATTTGAAATATAATCTTTTGTAACATTATAAATGTCTTTACTGCCACTTTTGATTTATTCAGCAAGGATGCATGAAATCAAAGTATTCATTTCTTTAATTTCTTAAAAAAAATAAAAATAAAAATTCTTACTGACCCCAAACTTTTGAACGGTAGTGTATAATGCTACAGAAGCTTTGTATTTCAGATAAATGCTGTTCTTTTGAACTTTCTGTTCATCAAGGAATCCTGAAAAAAAAAAGTTGACTGTTTTCAACATTGAGCAGCATATTAGAATGATTTCTGAAGGATCATGTGACACTGAAGACTGGAGTAACGATGCTGAAAATTCAGCTTTGCATCACAGGAATAAATTACTTTGTCAAATATATTTAAATAGTACACAGTTTTTTACTGTATTTTTAATTAAATAAATGTAGCCTTGGTGAGCAGACGAAACTTCTTTTAAAAACATAAAAAATCTTAGTGGTTCCAAACTTTTGG
>RJVU01067364.1:6498439-6515019 GCA_003731715.1 Anabarilius grahami | reverse complement strand
GTGAAGGCCTCATCAACACGACAGCCAGTAGCACAGTTCCTCAACAAACCGTCCATACCGGCGTGATGAATACGATCCTCAACTGGATGGAACTGAAATAAACATTTTGATTGTTGCGATCCTATTAGACTTATGATAGCAACCTGATTCGTAACAAAGCACTGTTCGCCAGAGGAGAACTGGCCCCCTGACTAAGCCTGGTTTCTCCCAAGGTTTTTTTCTCCATTTTAACACCTATTTGCCACTTGTTTGCCACTTGTTTGCCACCTGATGTCACCTGTTGGAGTTTGGGTTCCTTGCCGCTGTCTCCTTTGGCTTGCTTAGTTGGGGACACTTGACATTTGACTTGACATTTGATATTCAACAGTATTCTTGACATTTAATCAACAGTGCTTCTGATCTGCCTGCATTGACACTATTCTTTAAGAGCTGCTGTGCAGCCAAAATTATGTACCAGTTATCAATGTAAAGCTGCTTTGACACAATCTGCATTGTAAAAAGCGCTATATAAATAAAGGTGACTTGACTTGACTTGACTAATGTCATTTTTTAAACATTGATTTATTACATGGAACATGTGTGTTTCCATGCATTTTGTTGAGATGTCTATTCTTGTATAGCCTATTGTATATAAATGGTTGGTTATTCATGTTGCTTATGTATTACACTATTTTTTAAATGTGTATTGATATTAAGCCTATTGCTTTTTTTAAGTGCATGCAAGTGTATGTAATAAAATGGATCTATATGCAATATACTATTTTTATTTTGCATTTGTTTCAGTTTTTCAATTTATTTATTATAATAGAAGTTAAGGGTAACCATAGTACCAACATGAAAATAAATTAATAATAATAAAAAAAATGAAATTTGGTTCCTGGAGGCACCCAAAGTGGTTCCACACAATGCTTCAATTAAGAGTTCCTAAGGAAACCTGGGTGGTTCCTCAGAGAACTGGCCCTTTTGAAAGGGTGCCTAGGATCTACAGACGGTTCCGCCGGTGTTGCAAAGTGAAGAACCCCAAAAGGTTCCTCCAGGCACCTTTTATTTTTACAGTGAGGATAAATTTAAAAGTTTTATTAGTTTTCAAGTCGTTAAATGGGTTAGCACCGTCTTACCTTTCTGATCTGCTGACAGTCCATCAACCTGCAAGAGCTCTTAGGTCTGCCAATATGAAGCTCTTAAGGCGGGCGTACACGGTGCGATTTTTGCTGTCGTAGGAGTTCGCATGCGATTTTTTTTCATCGTGTGGAAATCGTGTATGCTCGCATGGTCGCGGCTCGTATCATGTGCGAGGAATTACGAGCCGAGCAGAGTGCCTTACGAGCTCTTCCCGACCTCCCGATCATTTTTAAACATGTCAAAAAAGTTCGTGAGCTATCGGTTTGAATTCGTGACGTGTGCTGTTGAACGAGCCGATTTTTCGATCTATCTGAAGTTGACCAATCAGGAGCTAAGAAAAACCACAGAAGAAGAAGAAAGATAAAGATGACAGTGCCACGGCGAATTTGAAAAGGAGGATAAACTGGCTGAACTTTGGGCGAGCGCTGTATGATGTGTCTAGCAGTGTGTATATGACAGGGTCGTCTGAGATTATATTTTACAGCGGATCGCCCAAGAGCTACAGTTATCAGGTTAAAAATAAATTATGCTTGATACGACTCGACTCATGATCCGCTCTTGATCACGACATGTAATTTCTCTGTACTGTATGTGTTGGTAGCCATTAAAGAATAGATATTTAGTTTCATATGTGGGTCATTCCTGTTATGCAGTGACTTTTACTGTCTCAATGATTTATTTACTCATATTATTTATAAAATGAGTCACATATTTTTAAGAAATGGCTTAAATTGTATATTTAGGTCTTCTTTATCACTTAAACAGAGATAATAGATTTTTTTAAAAATATTTTGTATTTTACACACCTTTTTATTGATGTATACATTCAATTTTATCATGTCCTCAGTGCAAAGTAATCAACTTTCACAAGAAATATAAACCATGAAATGATAAAAACCTCAAAATATTTTTAAATTATGTTATAGACTAGGCTAAACTGCCTCTAATCATACATATAAATCATGTGAAAATATAGTTATTTTTTTAGAATTTTCCTCAATTACCGTGTCCCTGAAGTCATCTTCCACCCTGTTAGTATGTAGTTTCTCGCCTTCCAAAACCGACTGCAATTTCATTGAGACCATTTTCAAGAAGTGACACCATTTCTTTTTCCTGCTGGAATTCAACTATACAAGCTGAGGTTAGCTTCAACCCTCATTCTTAACTTTTTTTTTAGTTTTTGAAATGTTATCCTGCTTGTCCCACCCCTAAAGTTCCACCCTGTTAGGCTATATTATGGAGAATTTATGTCCTATCAAAAAAATTTAAAAACAAATCTGACATAGTTATAACAGTTATGTTTATCTGTAGAAGGTTAGCTAGCTTAATGTTGATCACTCAAAGAGCTATGGCAAACTTAGCTCAAAATTTTCCACCCTGTTAGATTCCACCCTGTTAGGTTTATAGACCTAACAGGGTGGAATGTGGAACTAACAGGGTGGAAATTCTAATAGAATAAATAGTATTTAATATATATATAGCAAATTTTACACATATTTCCACCCTGTTAGACAAGTAATCTTAAATTTTAAGATTTATTTCTTAAAATTTTAACAATCAAATTGTAATAATAATGTAAAGATACTGAATAATGAAAATAAACTGCAGTTTTTTTTGGAACCTTATAAAAAGGGGCTCTATTCAGCACCAAAAAGGATTCTACTATTGTTACAAGCCAAAGACCCTAATTTGGTACTGTTTAGAACAATTCTTCTTAACTTAAAAGTCATTTTTAAAGTCTAATAAATGTTGAAATTGATCACAGTTATACTGTAATGAGAATGTATATAATGTAAAAAATATAAATTTCATTATTTTCATAGAAACATCAGTACCAGTATTAGTATAAGTGATACTGGCCTTCATTTATAAAAAAAGATGCAATTAAACAAGTATTTAATACTGTATATATACTGTTGTTATTCAAAAAAGGGCATTCTCTAGCCATCTGAGCAGAGAACTGTTTTACCACCATGATAGATTGTGATAAGAAATCACTTTTTTTTTGTCCCTCTCCCAAAGGAAATCTGAATTTTTTTATTTTATTTTTTTATTGTTTTGAAACAATATTATATAGGTGCAGTTCCACACATTAAAGATGGCAAACCATGCAGGACAATGACGGAAAGCTCATCCACTGTTAGAACCTGTTAACACTGGTGTTCCACCCTGTTATGCTCCTTTCCACCCTGTTAGACAAGTAATTTTAAATAATAATTTAACAGCAACATTAAATATTTGGCATACTTGTGTCTTATTTTGTGAGGTGAGGAGCACTAACAGCATATATATGTTTTTGAGCAAAAAAAAATATTATTATTTGCCATCCTATTGGCAAAAATGGGCACAAAAAAGTACCTGTTCTTAATAATCAAGACATATTCTATTCATCAATAATTGTTTTGTTATTGTTTCAAGAATAAAAAATACTAAGATGGCAAAAGGGACATATACTATCTAAGAAAAGCTTATTATTGTTTAACATTTACATTATTAACATGTTGTGATGACTATGCATATGTCCCTAACAGGGTGGAATATTTTCATGGCCAGTGTCTGAACAATCTACCTATAATTATTATTTTTTTGAGTCCCTGAGCTTGACCAATATGTATTCCTAGTAAATAAACATGTCACTATTTTGGGAGAATGCTAAAAACAACACTTATGAAGCCAAAATGTTACTGCATACCAGGAATGACCCATTTATGTTTAAATATGCCTATTATAATGTTATTTATTTTTTAATTTCATCTATTTGATTAAGACAAGTGAACAGCATGAGTAAGACAGAATACATCATAAGATGCGCAATACATCTGAAGACATGGAGTGGGTCAGACATGATTTTGACCACTTTATTCAATTTTGTTTTGTAGAAAGCCTTTCTTTAAAGTGAATTTCGTTTTGTAAAAATTCTTAATTTTAATCAATGTTTCATCAACCAATTGCCTGGATTTAATAAATAAGAAGCAAATATATTCTGTGCGGGTGCGATCACTTGCACTTGATCTGGAGCGCGACTTATAGACTAAATGAACTGAAACTCAAGTGAACTGAAACTATAGGCTATAAAATTTTCAAATGAACTGAAACTATAGGCTGTTTGCCTCACAGACACGAGAAAAATATCTATAGAAAGCTTGAAATGCCTTCTTTTAAACGAAATAATTCAAAATGAAAATAAATGGGCTTCTCTCTGATTATGTAATCCGAATGAAACGTGCATTCTGCACATCCACTGCGAAGATGATGACAGTCTGCAATGTCAACTTCATCTTTGCAGCCGACACTGATTTAGAAAACATTAGATTATTAAAAAACAATTCAAATGTCTCCTTGCTGTTTTTTGTCACATTCATAATAATTTATTTTGCCTGTTCTTTATGGCAAGGTTTATGCGTGCGCTTGAATGCTATTATAATAGTTTATTCTCTGCAGTATTTAAGAAATTGAATGTGATTAATCAACTAATCAATGTGATTAGTAAACTAATGGCTTGAACAACCATAGTCGATGAGAAAAAAAAAAAAACTTATTTCACATAGGCCTATTTTCTATCCAGCATGACACAAAGGGTATTCTGATTTTAGCTCTCTCTCTCTCTCTCTCTCTCTCTCTCTCTCTCTCTCTCTCTCACACACATACACACAGAACTTTTTTTTTTTTTTTTTTAATTGAACCAGTTACAAGCAAACAAACAAACAAGGTACATAATCAAATCACAAAATAACATTACAATGATCAGCCATAGGTTGAGCATAGCCAATAACAAACATAGCTCACAATAAAACAAACTGACAAAAAAAAAAAAAAAAAAAAAATAATAATAAGTAAATGAATATATATATTAAAATAAGTCAAAAGGGGCTAATTTTAAATTAATTTATATCTGTCTAACAGAGAAATCAATTTGAGGGCTTTTGTGTGTTTAACTAATTTTAAGGATTTGCCCAAGAGCTTAACCTCATTCAACCACTGGTTGAAGTTAGGACTAGATTTAAACCATCTGCACTTATGAATGAAAAACTTTCCAAGACATAACAAAAAGTTACAAATAAACTCAAACTCTTTGTTTTCCAAAAAAATACCAAACCTAATTATCTTTACAGTAAAGGTAGGGAGTTCAACCTCCCTAGACCGTAACCAGTTTTGCATATCTCTCCAAAAAGGTTGCACCATATCACAAAAAAAGAACACATGTTCTAAATTTTCAATATTTGTTTCACAAAAAACACAATTATTCCCATCAAAATTCAATTTTAATCTTAAAAAATCATTGGTGGGATAAATCTCATTTAAAATTTTAAAATTCACTTCTTTCGCTTTAGGAGGGAGGGGAAAAGACAAATATTTTTTTCTTATTTTTTTAATTTCAGAGTTATCAAAATCCTTAAGTATATAATCCCGTTTAATAAGGTTTGGATAATAAGCATGTAAAATTAGTTTTCTAATGACTCTGTTTGTGCATTTTTTGTCACAAAAGTCACAACCTTCCAAGGAGAGCTGCCTCAATTCTGGGGAGACCTTGGAAAACAAAATGTCTTCTCTAACCATTAATCTTAAAGCAATTGGAATAGCTCTAATCATTCTATTGTAAATATTAACTGAGCACTGCAGTTGGTATTTCTCACAAAATTCTCTGTACAGCAACAAATTTCCATTAACATCTAAGAAATGGGCCACCGCCCAAATCCCTTTGGCTTTCCATTCCTCAAAATATACAGATTTTCTGCCGAACCTTACATATCTGTTATTCCAAACTGGAGTGTTGTGAGGAGTGAAGTTATGTTTAAACAATAGTTTCCAATACAGCAGCACTTGCTGATGAAAGGTTGAAAGTTTAACTGGTAGCGAGGTACACTCAAAGTCACAACGTAAAAAAAATTGTATTCCGCCCAATTTGCTAAAAATTGCATTGGGGACAATAAACCAAAAGGAGTTACTATTTTGAACAAAGGATTTTAACCACTTCAATTTCAAAACCCCATTCATAATGTCGAAATCAATCGCATTCACACCACCTTCCTCATAATTTTTAATCATATCCTCCTTTCTTATATTGTGACATTTATTCCTCCAAATAAAATTAAAATTCACCCTATTTATTAATTTAATCATTCGTGTCGATATGGGCAAGGAGAAAGCTGGGTAGATTAATCTGGACAAACAATCCATTTTAGACAAAAGAACTCTTCCAAAGATTGAAAGATCCCTCTGCAGCCATCTATTTAGTATAGATTTACATTTATCTATGTTATTCAACACATTATTACTCTCTATTGTTTCTCTATCTTTAGAAATAATTATCCCTAAATATTTAACTTCCCTCTTGATTTGTATATTAAATAAAGTCTGTAAGGGGAAGTCATGTAATGTTAACATTTCACATTTTTTAAGATTCAAATGTAACCCAGAGGCCCTAGAAAACTGACTAACAGCATTTAAGGCTAGTGGAATTTGATGTTCATTTTTTAAAAACAACGTTGTGTCGTCAGCAAACTGACTGATAATTATTTGCCTATTCAACACTGTTAAACCTTCAATACCATTATTTTTTATCAATATAGATAAAAGCTCTGCAACCATTATGAATAGCAATGGTGAGCTACCACATCCTTG
The DNA here is from genome assembly GCA_003731715.1 of Anabarilius grahami. NCBI lineage: Eukaryota > Metazoa > Chordata > Actinopteri > Cypriniformes > Xenocyprididae > Anabarilius > Anabarilius grahami. The sequence continues at coordinate 6,508,275 of RJVU01067364.1, read as the reverse complement.
ACGAATCCCCCTTTTAACTGGGAATCTTGTGCAGGTTCCATGACCAAGAGCTACCGAGCTATTTATTCCATTATATAACATTTCAATTAAACTTATAAATCTTGCTCCAAAACCAAAATGTTGCAAAGTTTTCAAAATAAATGGATGTTCAACCACATCGAATGCTTTGTAAAAATCTAAGAAAATAAGAAATCCACTCCCTTGAACCACATCACTATAGTCAATTAGATCGAACACCAATCTAATATTGTTATGAATTGACCTTCCTCCCATAAACCCAGATTGTGTTTCACTAATAATAGTAGAAATACCCTTTTTTAGCCTCGCAGCGATAGCCCCAGAAAAAATGTTATAATCTGTGTTAAGCAAAGTGATAGGCCTCAAATTGTCTAAAAATCTTTTATCTTTGCCACTTTTGGGAATCAATGTAATTAAGCCTTGTTTCATACTTTCTATCAGTTCTTTTCTTTCAATACATTCTAATAGGGAATCAAATAATAGTTTTCTTAGATCTCCCCAGAAAAATTTTAAAAAATTGTTAGAGAGCCCATCTGTCCCTGGGGATTTATTTAAAGGCATCCTCTCCACCACTGAATCCAATTCTTCAATCTTAAGATCTAAATCACATAAGACTTTAAACGAGCTCTCAATACATGGAATATTGTTTTGAATTTTAGCAAAAAAGAGATCTGACTCAACTGAAGAGAAATCTGAAGAATAAAGTTTTGAATAGAACCGGAACACTTCTTTTTCGATTCTTCTAAAATCTTTACATTCCTCTTCTAGGATCATTAAAGTACTTATAGTATTTCTTTGTTGTCTGCTTTTTTCTAAATTACTAAAATATGAAGAGTTCTTTTCGCCTTCCTCAATCCACTTGGTGCGGGATCTTATATAAGCACCTTGTGCCCTCTCCAGATACAAATGATCTAATTTACATTGAAGCTCCATCACCTTCTCCTTTTCATAATTATTTAAAATTGGTTTGTTACAACACTGACTTATTTCACAAATTAAATTCCTTTCATATTCCCTTTTTTCTTTGTTTAGTTTCTAAATAGAAAATTCCCTAATTTTAAATTTAAGAAATTCCCATTTACTTATATTACAATCAAAAGAATCATCTCTCTCTATAGCCCTTATTAATTCTCTGATTTTATTGCAAAATTCTTCATTATGTAAAAGAAAGGCATTGAACTTCCAGTAACCTTTGTTTCTAAATTGCTTAAATTTAGGTTCTAACACAAGATCTATAAAGCAATGATCCGTTAGTGGAGCTTTAGACATTGTAGATTGTGAAGTATATTTTAAAATGTTGTCACTGACCATCCAATAATCAATTCTAGACTTGCTCTCCCCATTAGGCTTAAACCATGAAAAGCCTTCATCTTCAGGATTTAAATATCTCCAAACATCATTCAAATTGTTTTCTGTTTTCAAAAGATCCACACTAATATTAAACCGCCCTTTGTCAAGTCTAGGAGGCCATCGATCTTTCCATTCATCTGGAACCATATTCCAGTCCCCTCCAACTAAAACATTATCTGATGGGTATAAAACTTTGGTTTCTGAAATTATCATTGAAATATCTTCAACTAATTTTTTGTTTTGAGCTGCATTATTAAAGCCATAATTATTAATTAAAATAAAAAAAAAGAACATAAATTTTAAGTACCACCATCAACCAGTGGCCACCTTCATCAGCTTTATAAGTGATGACTTCTCCAGGACATTTGTTGAAGCATATTGCCACTCCTCCAGAACGATTTGAACCATGACTAAAAAATATCTTGTCACCCCAAAAAGAAGCATCCAAATCTGAAGAATGAGTCTCTTGTAGAAACACACAGTTAGCCTTTTGCCCTTTACAAAATAAAAAAAACGCTTTTCTTTTAACAATGTCCTTTAAGCCCCTAACATTCAGTGAACTAAAAATAATTTTGTCCTTTATCATCAACGTTAAAACAAAACAAAAAAACACAGATGAAGAGAAAACACAAATTGAACTACTACTAGTAACTCAGTCTCTGTGTGAACCGAAGCCTTAGATAGCGCTCCCGTGCCCCATTGAAAAGTTACCAACTACCTGACAATTCGAAACGTAACACTTCATCCGTCAACCTCGATCCATCGTCCATCTATGAAACCGTATGGACCGCGAAAAAAAGCAAGTTTTCCTGCCCGCCTTGCTTGATCGATTTGAGGCCACAGCTTTCGTCGGTCTTCCAAATCCTCCCTTGGAAGCATCTCGGCGAATCGAACTCCTTCCGTCTTGCAGATAAGAGAAGCTTTTGTGCGACGCCAGATTTCATCTTTCACCCGCCTTTGAGTGAACAGCACGATGACATTTCTGTTTTTATTGTCCATCCTTCTTCCCAGCCTATGGACGATGTCAACAGCCTCATCCATTTTTGCGTTCATCTCCGGTGCAATTTTACTGAGTAACTGGATGACATGTGATCTGATATCTTCATCTTTTTTTTCTTCTATGCCTTTGATACGGAGACACCACCTCATTCTATATCTTTCTTGTTCTCTCAATCTCTCCTTAAGATCACAGTTGTCTTTGCGCAGATGTTCATTTTGTGTCTCCAAGTCCTTTACTCTTTTCTTGCACTCATTTACCTCTTCTGTGTTGAACTGAATCGCCTTCGTTAAACTTGCAATCATTGCGCTACTCTGCTTGGCTTGTTCACTCAAATCCGCCAACTTCTCATCCACCCTCTTTTCCAGATTTAAAATTGCATCCAGAATGGTTTCGTTAGAAATCTCATTCTTCTCTCTTTCGGCTGTTGGCTTAACCCTTTTTTCTGCCGGAGATTTACACGGCGTCGAAGGAAGGGAGCTCTCACCTCGTTCTCTTTTATTTAGCACAGTAACCTCCATCACGTAGTCGTGCTCCGTTTCTCTGGCCTCATCTTTCTTTTCGATATTAGGTGACAGATCTTTTCCTTTGGGGTCTAATTTCAACTTGGCAGGTTTAATCAGTTTTTGTGCAGACATCTTGACATAAGCTGTTGGAATTACTCTCTTTAATCAAACTTTTGGGAACAACTATCACGAGCCTCGGAAAACACGACTGCTCAACCCGCCATCTTAGCACCGCCCCCATACACACGGAACTTTGTGCGAATGCTTCGGAAATCGGCAGGTCGAAAAATCGTGTCGTTTATCACCTCGTCCGTGCGATTTTCAGATAAACTCACTCGTGACGTGTGCGTGGACATACGATCTTCCGACCATCAGAATTCGCACCGTGTACGCCCGCCTTTAGTGGCTCCTAGATCTAGGCTCAAGACTAGGGGAGATCGAGCCTTTTCCATAGCTGCTCCAAGACTTTGGAACAGTCTGCCTACGGAAATTAGAACTGCTCCTACTCTGTCCATTTTTAAATCTAGGTTAAAAACTTTTTTATTTGATCTGTCTTATAATATATGACGGTTGATGCAGTTGTCCTGCTTTGATGTTTCGTAGTTTTTATCTGTGATTTTGTTGTTTTATTCTGTTAATGGTTTTTATTTTTTACAGCATATTGGTCAACGGTAGTTGTGTTTAATTGTGCTTTATAAATAAATTTAAATAAATAAATAAAAATAATTATAAAAAGTCAAAATTATGACATTCATAGGCTAGTTAAAATTATTACATTTTTTTACAAGTGTTCCAAAGTGCGTTATAGTCTGTAGCCTACTGCAAACATGCCAATTGTTCAAAACATCAGAAAATAATGCTTGCTTAAACCACATTATCTCCGTCTTGAAGTTGCCCAGATCAGTCAGCAGCTGCTGTTTCTGCCTTAAGATTTTACAGTAGCCTACATCCATCACTAGGCAGGAAAAAACATTGCAATTATGTCCACAGAAACACTAAAGGGATGATGAAGTCACGGACTAGGATATATTTTTGAGAGCTGTGTAAATGATATTCATATGTTCATTACCTTCATTTCTGGTTACATCTGAGACTAGCCAAATAACAAGCATTTTTAAAGGGTGATAAACAGTGTCAAGCAGTTAAAAAAATAAGGTAGCTAAACGGCAATATCAAAGGAAAGTGGAGAAAAATGACATACAGGTGATATATGGCCTGGTAAGGATTAAAGACGATGATGAGATTGGGAACACATCAGATCTAGTGATGCTGCTTTTGCCATTGAACAAAATACTTTTTATGCTTATTGTAATAGTAATAATTTAACCAACCAGTTAAATTGTAATTCACTGCACCGTTACACGATCCATGTTTGCATTCCAGTAATGAAACTGAAAGACTAACACCTGTGTAGGTGTTCAGCTACATCCAATTGTTTTGATTGCATTTCATTTTTTAGATTCGGAAATATATTTCAACATGGTATTTCTGTAGAAATTTAGCAAATTGCTGTAATTTTTGTATTATGTTAGATTCTGAACTTAAGTTTAACAGTTTTGAAAAGAGTATGTAAACATGCAAATTGGCCTGTAGGTTCAATGAGTTTTGGTGGTGTTTGGTCTGAGTGAGAAATGTATTCATGTAATCACAGTTTAGTCCACATTGAATGTTGTGGTGCTCACTGTGTGAAGAGTTTTGAGAAAGTGACGTAAATGGGTCCTAGCGATTGTAAAAAAATGTTTTTACTCTACAGTTGTTTTTTACACAAGTTTTTTTTATTTATTTTTTTTTGGNTTTTTTTTTGGGGGGGGGGGGGATTTTTAAAATGTATATAAATAAAAATATATACTTTGTAACTTTTAAGGTAAAATTCACTAAAAAAACCTCCATTCAGAGTGAACTCATTAAAGAAAACATCTCGGTTACACACAGTAGGGAACAAGACACAGTAAACTTTGGAGAGGCAGCTCACTGCAGAGCTTGACGTCAAGCTCTCCCTCTCTGGATGTACTGGGTGGAGCTTGAAGGTCCAGCCACACCCAGAACCCAAGCTCTAAACCTAATTAGGTCAAGCTCCACCCATTAGGTTGAGTGAGAGGGAGATGGACGTAATTTGGCACTGAAGTGAGCACCACTTGCATCCTTGCCATACTCCTTCATTACTGCTATGACTTCTTTCATAGAAATCTGAGGAGAGATGCCGTGAGTTCAACCTCTTGAGACACCATTAGTGCTGCACTTCAGAGGGCGTCACTAGAGCTATAAGCTTATGAATTGCTGTGATTTTATGCCATAAACGAACAACATTTGGGTTCCCTAAAGAACCTTATATTGAACAGTTCATAAAAGAACAAATTTTTCTTAGTGTAATGAACATTTTAATAATCTAAAAAACCTTTTGTGAAATGGAAGGTATATGGCCTTCAGACAATTGTCACACCTTAAGGGGGGGTTCCACAGTTACAGTACACAGTGTCTCGTTCCCTACACAGAGAACCATTGTTATATATGTAACTGAGATGTATTCCTGTTTGCTGTGCTGAGGTTTCATGTCCCCAAAAGCCTCTGTAGTTCCATTTAACCATTTGGTAGCAACCTGCTTTTACAAGACACATAAAAGTTTTGAAAAAAATGAAAATATCTTGAGCTTGTGTTAACCACAGACTTTATTTCAGGGATTTAACCAAAAACTAATTTGAAAAAAACATTGACTTGGAAAATGGATCTGGATGTGCTTAAGTACTGATTCAGAAGTAATGAGTGCACTGTCTTTAGCTTATTATGAACTGTAAGCGCTATCAAATAAGCGTTTTACTTCTCATTCGAGTGGGTTTATCTAGATTTTGAGAAATTAAACTATGCATTATAGAACATACTTTTTAACAGTTGAAGTAAGTTGAAGTAATGAAATGTAGTACCTGCTCTATCAGCAGTTTTGGATACAGTGTCTGTCTCTGATAGCAACAGGAGGTAAAGGATGGAGCTAAGTGCACTTCAATTGCTAAACACATCACAGGGTGCTTCTCAATTCTTATTTGTGCATCCTCGTTTCCTTTCCTCGCTTCCTTTCCTCGTGTCTTAGCTCCACCCCTTCAGGATGCGAGGAAAGGACGCAAGGAAAAGATGCAAGGACGTAGGAATTGAATCAAGTGAAATGATATATCCTCGCTCCCTTTAGCGTCACTTCGAAGCGTCATCAGCTGCGCTCGAGGGATCTGCCCACATGTTGTTAAAGTTTGGTTATTTAAAAAATTATAATAAATACTAATAAAGCAAGATGCCCCGTTGAAATATATGAGGTATAAAGTTTATTTAAACTGTAAAAGTAAAGCATACATTTAAATTATTGTGACAGATATGAAGGGGGAGGAGAATGTATGCATGCGTCATGTTTCTCGACGAGAAAGACTTCCGCAAAGGATGCACCTGTGTATCCTCGCTCATGACTCCTCAGGAAGCCTCCTCACTCCTCGATCCTCGCCTTGAGATGTCCTTCAAGATGGCTGAGCTCGATCGGTTTTCGGGTCATAGGATGGAGGACGGAGGAGCGAGGAGACGAGGAGGGATATTGAGAAGCACCCACAGTATATTTGACGAGGAAGAGGAACAATTAATATATTTGAAAATGGCTTCCGGTTATGACGTGCAGCTGATAAGTCGCACACATCGGGCTCGCTGCTAAATATCTATGAAAAACGTTATCAGAAAGACCAGAACTCGTATATAAGTGTTAAAAACTCACTTCAAAGACTCGCGGGACGAAATGCCACCAAAAACCATCAAATCTGGACAGCATTCGAAGCCGTCTGTGCAGATGGAGGAAGAAAACCTGGCGATAGCTTGCAAAAAGCTAGCTGAAGCACAGAGCGAATTTAACCCGCCTACAAACGACGACATCCTCAGCGCAATTCATTCTTTGAAAGCTGACTTGACTAAACAATCCACCGATATGCTGGATGCTATGAATGGCATAAAATCAGACTTGCTGTCCCAATCGCAAAGAATAGGAGAGGCAGAAGAGAGAATTTCACAAACTGAAGAGGACGTTTCTGCCCTCCAACACAAAGTTAAAAAACTTGAAGAAACAACAGAATTTTTACGGAGCAAGGTGCAAGACCTGGAGGATTGCGGAAGGCGTTCTAACCTGAGACTAGTTGGCCTGCCCGAGAAAACAGAGGGATCCAATATGTGCGCTTTCATTGAAGACCTGCTCCCAAAGATTCTGAAGGACACGTTCAGTTAAACACCTGTCATCGAACGAGCGCACCGGGTAGGACAACTTAACCCAAATCGCCAGACGACGTCAAGAGCGATCGTGATGAAGTTCTTGAACTACCAGGATAAGGAAAAGACTCTGAGGGCAGCTAGAAAAATGGAGTTGTGCTATGAAGGACAACGGATCAGCCTGTTCCCGGACCTATCAGCCAAGACTCGCCAGCGTCAACGGCAGTTCGATGGAGTTGAGGCCCAACTTAGAGGCATGGAAATCCGCTACGGCATGCTCTATCCAGCACACCTGATAGTTACACATTCCGGCCAGCGCCACATCTTTAAATCCGTCTCGGAGGCAGAGGACTTCATTCGGTCTGTGCATACAACCACTGCTTGAATTTCGCATGCAAGTAGGAATTCATTATCAGGACTTAAATCACATGTTTATTAAGCAAAGGTAAATAAGTTAAAGAATAACTGGACGTGTTAAATTTAAATTATGCATGTTCTATGAGGGTGGTAGTGTAATTCAGTAATGTAGTGGTCCAGTTTTGTCCAGTATTTAGTAACGAGCCCAGAAGGAAGAATAATGTTAGGCTTGCAGAATGTTGCTCCATGTTATATGGATCAAACATGTTCCATAACCAAAGTTTGTCATTGGGGGTATGTTCATGCTTTCCATTTGGGGAAATGCATGGGGGGTGGTAGTGGGGTTGTTGAGAAATCTTTTCTATTTTTTTTAATGCTGTTCAAACACAGTTATATCTATGTGGCAAATGGCAATACAAGATGGTAAACGATCAATAATATGGAGATAAATATCTGTAGCTGGAATATAAGGATTAAATAATTTGGTGAAGCTTAAACAAGTATTAGGCCAACTGAAACAAATGAGATCAAGCATTATCTTTCTGCAGGAAACTCATTTACTAAAAGAAGACACTAGTAGAGTCACCAAGAGATGGCCAGGACAGGTTTTCAATGCCTCTTTCACCTCAGGAGTCATGATCCTGATACACGTCTATTCCATTTCAGTTAAAACAGCAACATATAGACCCATTAGGGAGGTACATAGTTCTTAATGGTACAATCTTGTCGACACACATTAATTTAATTAGTATATACCAGAATCAGAATCAGAATGTGCTTTATTCGCCAAGTGTGCACAAACACACAAGGAATTTGTTGTGGTTTTTACAGAAGCTCTTGGTACACACATACATATGACATGAGAACAGAAACATTTAAAAAAGTAAACAAAGAAAATAATAAATAAGTAAAATAAAATAAATAATAATACTAATGTGGTATACATCTGGAACAGAAGACATACAGATTTGTATTGTATATACAGCAGGGTGAATAGTATATATATATATATATTTACACAAATTTTTACTCTCTCAAGCACTGAAAGTGAACACTAAAACGGGTAATTGCTATGTTAGCTGTTTAAGCTGGAGATAGCGTTGGGGAAAAAACTGTTCTTATGCCTAGATGTTCTAGTGCACAGAGATCTGTAACGTCTGCCTGAGGGCAGAAGTGCAAACAGGTTGTGTCCAGGGTGAGAGGGGTCTGTGATGATGTTACCTGCCCGTTTCTTCACTCTGGCGTTGTACAAGTCCTGAAGGTTGGGCAGGTGCATACCAATTATCCTTTCAGCTGTCCTAACAATCCGTTGCAGTCTTCTTATATCTAATTTGCTGGCTGACCCAAACCAAACAGTTATAGAAGTGCACAGAACTGACTCAATAACAGCTGAGTAAAACTGACACAGCAGTGTCCTGTGGCAGGTTGAACTTCCTCAGCTGGCGAAGGAAGTACAGTCTCTGCTTAGCCTTTTTCGCAGTGGAGTCAATGTGAATGTCCCACTTCAGGTCCTGAGAGATGGTGGTGCCCAGGAACCTGAATGACTCCACTGCAGTCACAGTGCTGTTCATGATGCTGAGTGGGGGGAGAGCAGGGGGGTTTCTCCTAAAGTCCACTGTCATCTCCACTGTCTTGAGCGTGTTGAGCTCCAGGTTATTGTGACTGCACCAGACAGCCAGCTGTTCAACCTCCAGTCTGTAAGCAGACTCGTCTCCGACGAGTACGCTCCGGATATAGATGACCCTTCCTTTTACCAGAACTTTTTCCTCACAATATCATCATTTCCTGGACATTATGTAATTGGAGATTTTAATTGTGTATTAAACCCAGTGTATGATCGATCTTCAGGAATAGATAATACCCATCAACAATCTAAAAGAATTATCCTAAAATATATAAATGATCTGAATTTAGTTGAGTTATGGAGGTATCTTAACCCCAGCAAAAAAGAATACTCTTGTTTCTCTAACACATATAAAACATATGGCGCCTGCAATGCGTCCTGCCGGAAGACTCTGCAACGCATAGTGAGAACAGCTGAGAAGATCATTGGTGTCTCTCTCCCCTCCCTCCAAGAAACTTACGGAACCCGTCTCACTCGCAAAGCCCTCTGCATCGCAAGTGATCCCACCCACCCGTCACACAGCTTCTTCAGTCTGCTGCCATCAGGGAGGAGACTGCGGAGTCTCCAGGCCAGGACCAGCAGATTGAAGGACAGCTTCATCCATCAGGCCGTCAGGAAGCTGAACTCGCTCCCGAACTTGCCCCCCCGTACCTTTTCTGCCACAGGCACCACTGAACTATGACCCCCCAAATAAATAAAACAAAACAAAAACAAAAAAAAACAAAAAAAAAAAAAAAACAAAAAAAAAAAAAAAAAAAGG
>RJVU01067364.1:6482381-6497987 GCA_003731715.1 Anabarilius grahami | reverse complement strand
ATATATTTTGGAAATGAGGCCCTTGAGGTGTGTTGGGGTCTTAAGAACCAAGTCCAGTCTTGATTCAGAGGGCATTTGAGGAAACACAGAGCAATGGGCCTGAATAAAGTGTCGAACCTGGAGGTAACGAAAAAAATCTGACTTTTGAAGATTAAATTTTTGAATCAGATCATTGTAATTAGCAAAAATATTATCGATGAAAAAGTCACTACATTTAACTATGCCCAAGTCCTGCCACTGCTTGAAAGTAGCATCTAGATTGGCAGCTGGGAAAAGATGATTATTACATATGGGGGATTCCAAGGAAAAATCTGTGAGTTGAAATGCCTGTCTAAACTGATTATATATTTTGAGAGTCGAAATTACAACTGGACTTGGGAAACTGGAAAACTGCGATGGTGAAAATGGTGACTTCATTGTAATCAGCACCGCCAGTGATGTTAATTTGCAAGATTTAGCCTCCGCTTCACACCATTCTATATGTGGCGAATGAAACCAATAAATTATTTTTTGCAAATTTGCTGCCCAATAATAATTTAGCAAATTTGGAAGAGCCAGTCCTCCATCCTTTTTAGGTTTTTCAAGAAACTCTCTACGTATTCTTGGCTGTTTGCCCCCCCATAAAGGAAGATATCAACCTATTAGTTGACTGAAAAAAGGACTTTGGCAAGAAAATAGGAAGACTCTGAAACAAGTACAATAATCTGGGTAACATTCATTTTAACACAATTTATTTTACCAGCTAAAGATAAATATATAACACTCCACCGTTGTAAATCTGATTCAAGTTTTTTAAGTATGGGATTATAATTTGCTTTAAACAGATCAGTGTATGAACGGGTAATATTTATTCCTAAATATTTAAATCCTGATTTTGATATACAAAAGGACAAGTCTGTATCTATAATCTGATCTGCCATATTATTTATAGGGAAGCATATACTTTTAGAGAAGTTTAATTTATAACCTGAAAAGTACCCGTAATCTTTTAATATTTTCACAACTTGAGAGATGCATGATAGTGGGTCAGTTATATATAATAACAGGTCATCAGCATATAGAGAGACTTTATACTCTCTATACCCCTTCTTTTAATACCATTAATAGACTGTGATGATCTGAGCATTGATGATAATGGCTCTATAGCCAAAACAAATAACAAAGGGCTAAGGGGGCATCCTTGCCGTGTGCCTCTAGAAAAGGAAAAATATTGTGATGTGATTTTGTTCGTGACTACGGCTGCCTTTGGTTGATGATAAAGCAAGCGAATCCAGGAAATGAATTTTGAGCCGAATCCAAATTTATCTAATACAGCAAATAAATATTCCCATTCGACTCTGTCAAATGCCTTCTCTGCGTCCAGAGAGATAACCACTTCAGGATTACTCTCCGACGCAGGAGAATGCACAACATTGAGAAGTTTTCTAATATTAATGAAGGAGTGACGCCCCTTTATGAAGCCTGTCTGGTCTTGTGAAATAATATCTGGTATTATATTTTCTATTCTAGAGGCCAGTACTTTAGATAAAATTTTAACGTCTACATTTAGTAAGGAAATAGGTCTATAAGAACTACAATCAAGGGCATTTTTATCTGGCTTTAGGAGAACTGTGATATGAGCTTGCGTAAGACTTGGTGGCAGTTTTGATTGATCAAGAGAGTGATTGAACATATTAAGAAGTAAAGGGGACAGTTGTAGAGAAATTTTTTTATAAAATTCGATGGGAAATCCATCTGGTCCTGGGGCTTTCCCACTTTGCATGGCTCTAATTGAATCCTCTATCTCTTGAAGTTGTAAAGTTTTATCAAGATTATTCTTTTGGTCTATTTTAACTGTGGGCAGGTTAACATTAGCCAAAAATGTTGACATGAAAGAGTCATCATGTAGAAATTCTGAACTGTACAAATCTGAATAGTATTTATAAAAAATTGAATTAATTTCCTGGGGATCTACTGTAATTTCTTGCGATGTTTTCCTAATCTTTGGAATAAGTCGAGATGCTGATTTACTTTTTTAACTGTTGGGCAAGAAGACGGCCTGCTTTTTCACCATGCTCGTAAAACCTGGCACGGGCAAAAATCAAAGTCACGCTCAGATTTTTCTGTTGATAATAAATCATATTTTGTCTTAAGACTAAATTTTTCTTTATATAGTTCTGCCGTTGGGGCCTTAGCATATTGACAGTCAGTTTTTTGAATAGATTCAATAAGTTTCTCCTGTGCTTTTTTCCTTTCTTTGTTACGTGAGGCAGAGTACGATATTATTTCTCCCCTTATTACCACCTTAAATGTCTCCCATAATAACGATGGTGATATAGAGTCTGTTTTATTAGTTATTAGAAACTTGTCAATCGCACAAGATATGAATTCGCAAAAATTTGCATCCGACAGTAAAGTTGTGTTTAGTCTCCATACCGACCGTGTTAGGTAGTTGTAAGTAAAACAAACATCAAGAATTACAGGGGCGTGATCTGATTCAACAATAGCAGAATATTCTACGTTTTTTATTGCCGGGATAAGCCTTTTATCCGTAAAGAAATAATCTATCCTGGAGTATGTCTGATGGACATGTGAAAAGCAAGAGAATTCTTTTTTATCAGGAAATAAAAATCTCCATGGATCCACACAGCCAATTTGAGTCATATATCCAGCCAAAATCTGAGACATTTTTAAAAGAGGTACAGTTTTAGGGTTGGAACGATCCATGGCTGTATCCATCACACAATTCAAATAATAAAAAATAAAAAAACCCAAACGTTAAACCTTTATAAACAACCAAAACTATAATACATTCTAGATTCGTCCATTGAACAAAGACAAACCGCAGCTCACAACAATCTCTTAGCTCCCGATAATCCAAGTCCATATGCTTCATTTTCCCCCAGAACTCCCGAAGTGATCCAGTTAAACATAAAAGCTAAGTCAAGCTTACAAATGTGTATAAGCAAACATAAAGCACTATTAATAAATGCAGTACTGCATAACAATAAATAAGTGCATAAGCAGATTTAAAGCACTATTACAGTACCGCATAACTATAAATGTAAGACATTAATTTTTAGCCCATCTGCAGTGAACTTGTTCATCATGAATATGCTTAAATAGTCTGTAGATTAGCTCAGCTATTGTTTAGTATAACAGACCAATCACTTAGTGTTACAAACCTTATCAAATATAAAAGTCAACGATAAATACAATAACTGAAAATAAGGCGTCCTATTTGGCCATGCAAAGAAAGTTTCATATAAATCACCCTAAAACAGATGGTGCACACTCATTGCTTAAAGTTAAACGAAATATTTAGGATCTAAGACCAATAATATAACCAATGAATTATAAGATAAACACAAGGCATTGAAATTATCATCAGGGAAGAAACTTATAAACCGCACTAAAACAGAACGTGCACTTATAAGTAGGAATGCCCTGAAAAGGGGTTTTCAGGTTATCGCAGTGTCTTAGGCCTACCTAAAAGTCAACAGGTCTCGACTTCTTCACAACATCGTTGTTATGATATCAGGAATTATTCGTGTGTAGCAATCCGCCGATCGTAGAACTGCTGAGCTTCCTCAGGCGTGTGGAAAAGGAAAGTCTCGTCCTCATGACGAACTCGTAAGCGTGCAGGATGAAGCAACTGGAATCGCACATTTTTTTGGTACAGCAGCTGTTTGACGTTTTTAAATGCGGCGCGAGGTCAGCGGAGATGTCTGGGTAGATCCTCAAAGTCGAGCCCTTGTATTTTGCCTCATTCTGTCTGGCCCATCTAAGCGCTTTTTCCTTCTCTTGGAATTTGTGAAAACATATAACCAATGGCCTGGGAGGTCGACCTTCCTGTGGTTTGGGACCTAGCGATCGGTGTGCTCGTTCTAGCTCGGGAGGCTTTTTAAAAGCTTCCCGACCCATGACTTCCACTAACATTTCGGACACGAACGTGACGGTAGACTGGCCTTTCTCGCTATTCTCCGGAACGTTCAAAATCCTGAGATTTGCTCTCCGTGACCGGTTTTCCAAGTCATCAACTCGATCCATAAGCGTCACGTTTTGCTCTTTCAGAGTTTTGATCGTCTTTTCGGCCGCAGACAACGCCGAGAAATTATCGCTCGCGAGTGACTCTGTGGCGCACGGCACAGGCGGGACTGAAAACTTGCCAAAGTCTCTGTTAAAGCATTCACCGATGTCTGAAGCGGCACCAAAGACTTTGACTTTGACATACTCAAGAATAGATTATTTTTTAATCTCTAACAGTCTAGTGTCAAAAGTAGGTAAATGTTGGTACGGCAGTATTTTATTGTCTGATCACGCCCCTATCATGTTTACAATTCAATTAGACAATCTCATACTTTCCCCTCCCAGATTTCGATTTCAAGCAAAATGGCTGATAAAATAGACTTATATTTTCTAATTAATACAAATCAGACGAGTGCTTCAGTCAAATGGGAGGCCTTCAAAGCCTATATTAGAGGGGAAATATTAAGCTACACAAGATATACATCCAAAACATATCAGGCACAATTAGAAAATTTGGAAAAACAAATTGAAGTATTAGAACAAGACCTCTTCAGCAACAACGACCCTGCTAAGCAAAAATAACTTCTTGTATTAAAAGCCCAATATAATGAATTAACTAGTAGTAAAATAGCTAAGAATTTAATGTGGCTAAAACAATCCTATTACGATCAGGGAGAAAAATCTGGAAAGTTGCTTGCTTGGAGAATTAAAAAGATAAAAACAGACAGAGCCATCAATTTATTAACTTTAGAAAATGGGGAGAAGATTGTCGATCCACTGGAAATAAATACAATTTAAATTGTATTATGAAAATTTTTACAAATCTGAATTCGGCAACAATTTAGAAGGACAAAACAACTTTCTTAATAATCTTCAATTTCCTAAATTATTAGAGGGGACAAGAAGTAATTTAGAGAGAAATCTAAGCATAGAAGAGCTCTCGGAGGCACTACAGGGCATGAGAAGTGGAAAAGCCCCCGGGCCTGACGGCCTCCCAATGGAAGTTTATAAAACGTTTGCAGGAAAACTTCTACCACACTTACTTGAAATGTTTAATGAATCATTTGAAAAGGGAATACTGCCTCCTTCATTGAGATCAGCACTAATTACTCTTGTTTTAAAGCCAGGCAAATCCCCCAATGAAAAATCATCTTATAGGCCCATATCTTTAATGTCTTGCGATACTAAAATTCTTTGTAAGGCCCTAGCTAAAAGAATTGAAACTCATATACCGAATGTTATTATGAATGATCAAAATGGGTTTGTGCTTGAAAGACAAGCCCTACATAAAATACGTAGAGTTTTAAATATACTATACAAAAAACAAAATGCCAAAGACCACGCAATCCTGTCGTTGGACGCAGAAAAAGCCTTCCGACAGGATTGAATGGGGATTCCTTTTTGAGGTGCTTAAAAAATATGGGCTGGGTGAGGGATATATTAAATGGATTAGGTTACTTTATAGGGACCCACAAGCAGAGATAATAACAAATAGCCAAATTTCAAAACCCTTCAATTTAAGTAGAGGTACACGTCAAGGGTATCCATTGTCCCCTCTTTTATTTTTATTTGCAATAGAACCCATCGCAATGACAATTCGGAGTAATCCTGAAATAAAAGGTATCACGGTAGGTGAGAGGGAACACCGCTTATCATTGTTTGCAGATGATATTGTGGTATTTCTTACAAATCTAGAATCTTCTATTCAAGCACTTAATAATATAATAACAACATTTGGAGAATTTTCAGGCTACAAAGTTAATAATAATAAGAGTGCCTTGCTGTTATTGAATGTGGATGAAAGGATAAACTTTTTGACCTGTAGGCAGTTCATCTGCTCTCCTGAAGGTTTTACATATTTAGGAATTAAGATAACCCCAAATATAAAAGAAATTATTCCAACTAATTATGACCCATTAGTAAAGAAAGTCATTGACTCACTCGAGAGATGGAATGCATTGCCAATTTCTATTATTGGTCATATAAATATTATAAAGATGTCAATTTTACCAAAATTTTTATATCTCTTCCAGTCAATTCCACTTCCGGCCGCCTTTTTTGCTATACTCAAGAAAACGTTCACAAGATTTATATGGTATAACAAACGTCCTCGGTTACGTCTGTCCTTGCTCTACCTGCCATACGAACGGGGAGGGCTTAAGGTTCCAAACATAAAACTTTACTATTGGGCAGCTCAGTTATGTTCTGCTATGTACTACTTTATGGATACGGAACCTCCAGCATGGATAGATATAGAAAAAAATGGAATAACAATTCCATTACAGAGGTAACTTTACTCTTCTTCAATTAAAATGCTAAAAAAAAACACGCATAATCCTTTTCTTAGGAATACCATCTCTGTATGGTATGAAGCTCACAATTTTTTAGATGAAGCAATTACATTGTCAGGTTTGTCACCAATCTGGGGTAATACAAATTTTGTGCCTGGGAGAAGTGAAAAGGGATTTTAAAATTGGATGTATAAAGGAATAAGCCAAGTAAAAGATTTATACAAGGATGGTATAATGTTGTCATTCCAAGAACTGATGAGAAAATATGACATTCCTCAGAAACATTTTTACAGATAAGAAGTTTTATTCATTCTGAAATTAAAACGTATTCAGAACCCCCTTTGTCAATCATAGAAAAACACACTTTAAAACATTTAAGGGATAAAGGCAATCTGTCTTTGTTTTATAATATACTCTTAGAGGGATCAAAAGAGAGTTCATTATCTTATTTAACAACTTGGAAGGATGATCTTCAGGAAGATATTTCTAAAGAAGAATGGATGGAATCTTGTTTAGTTGCACAAAACAACAGTGTCAATACTAGGTGTAAATTGCTGCAATATAAATGGCTCCTTCGTACCTACATTACCCCAGTCAAATTACATAAATTTAATCCCAATAAAGTTGTTTAAAATGCAAACAAGAAATTGGTACCCTTTATCACTGCATATGGGAGTGCAATGAGATTCAAAGATTCTGGAAGGAGATTGTTCTTATGATTGGTAAATTGACTGAAGAAAATGTCCCTCTTGTTCCCAAATTTTATTTATTTCATATATATCCAGTAAATTTGGAGGTGAATGCAAGGAAGCGCAAATTAATTGATTTTAGTTTGCTTCAGGCCAAGCGTGTTATTGCTTTAAAATGGAAGGAGACACAAGGGCACTCCCCTAATCAATGGTTTAAAGAAATGACTAACAACCTTGCCTTGGAAAAATTGACATACGTAATTAAAGGGAAACTAAAAGACTTTTATAAAATTTGGACTCCATTTTTGCACTACTGCAACCATGTAGATCAGATAACCTGTGATGATTGAACTACCCATCTCTTGTCTCGTTTGTAATGGACATGTCCAATGTATAATCCGGTCCTTGTATTCCAGCAAAACGATTAATAACTGGTAAAATAGCAAAGTTAAACTACATAATGAAAGGCTGTGGAATGTGATGTATATAAATGTATTTTACTTATTTTATGTTTTAGTTCTGTTCTAGGTTTCCTGTGTTTTTTATTTATTTATTTTTTTATTTTATTGTTTGTAATGTTTAAACAAAAGCCAATAAATATATTTTTGGAAAATATATTTGAAAATATAGTTTTGTCTAGTCATTTTCTATGTACGATGTCACACAAATATCTCAAATCATCTTTCTTACTAATCAAATTAGAGAAAATCTCCATTATTATTATGCAGCTGTGCTGAACTATAATTATGGATAATCAACATGCAGCATTAAATGATAAAATGGCCTGCCATAAACACACCTTTTAGTCATTTCATCTCAGCATCAACATTTGTGAGGTTTAGTCAGTCATTTTGAGGGTAAGATGGACCCCCAGAATTATTGGCACAAATACCTTAGAGCAGGGGTTCCCAAACACATTCCCGGAGCCTCCCCAGCACTGCACATTGTGCATGTCTCCTTTGTCTGACACACCCATTTCAGGTCTTGGAACAGGCATGGGCAAACTTGGACCTGGAGGGCCACTGTCCCTGCAGAGTTTAGCTCCAACCTTAATCAAACACACCTGGACCAGCTAATCAAGGTATTCAGAATTACACGCAGGTGAGTTTTATCATGGTTGCAGCTAAAACTCTGCAGGACAGTGGCCCTACAGGACAGAGTTTGCCAAAGCCACTGGAAGGCAAGCCTACAAACCTTTAGCCAAAAAAGCGTAACGGCTAATGCTAACGCTCCGGCTGTGGCGGTACGCAGGGAAGGAGACCAGAGGCCATTACACGATAGTCTGAAAGGTGCCGCACGGGATTAAGTTAGCCGTTACGCTTTCTCCAATGGTAAGAGATACAGACCCTCTCATCTCCCCATAATAATACAATCTCTGGAGTTTGCCCATCCCTGTCTTGGAGTCTCGACTAATGAGCTGATGATCTGAATCAGGTGTGTTTGATTAAGGAGACATGGAAAACATGCACTCTCATAAAAAAAGGTACAAAAGCTGTCACTGGGGCGGTACCCCTCTCAAAAGGTACACCTTTTTACCTAAAGAGTGCATATTAGTAACTTAAATGTACATATTGGTACCAAAAGTGTACATATGAGTACCTAAATGATACATATTAGAACCTTTTTAAAGGGTACCATCTCAGTGACAGCTTTCGTATCTTTTTTTTTCTGAGAGTGTGCAGTGTTGGGGAGGCTCCAGGAATGTGTTTGGGAACCCCTGCCTTAGAGGAATAGATTGACTTTAAATTTAATTTTCTTTCAAATAAGAAAATATTTCATTTTATTAATGTCTGCAAAAATTCTGTAAACTATACTACTAACCAAACACTCCCTGAAAACTAAACAATGGTTTAACTCATGTGATCAGCATCATGTGATGTCATTCTTCTGCTGCCGATATTTTGAACACATTTTGGTAAATATCCTCTTTATTTTTTTTCTATATTATCTCCAATGTATCATCAAGGAGTATATTAATTGCCCATCAACTATCTAGGGAACATTGTTATGGTTTACAATACTTTTATGAATTTATTTCAAATAAATATTAAAATATGAAGTTAACCTGATCAAGAAAATTACATTTGGTTGGCCAAACAAGCCATTGAAATTATGAGGCAAAATGGTGAAATTGTTAACTATGTTACTTGTGTCAACCGTTACTGTCATTGTCAACTGTGTTTGGACAGAATTTTTACATTTTAAATATGCTTTTGATATTTTAGGTATTTAGGTATAGTTTATATCCACATGGACTAGAGTTTTGCATGGCATTCTTAAAACTACCAAAATTATCTTTAAAGTAGATTTATGATTAAATGCTCTTGTCCTTAATGACAATGCTGAGAAATTTACACAAATATCTGCAAAAAAATAAAATTTGTACAAGTCTTTTAAAATGGTCACTGTACATAGAATAGACTAAATAAATCAACAAACATTTAATATTTGAGTAACTTAATCAGTGTATGTAGTGGTATACATTTTGTTAATAATAGTTGACAAACTCACCAGTGAAAACTTTTTTTTTTTTTTGGTAATATCAAAATGGTGTTTAGCAGACATGTTACACTGAAAAAATATATAAACTAAAACCAATAGTTGTTTTATTGAGAAAGCATTTTGCTGATATGAAATGTACCCTAAATTAAAGAAAAGACTAATAAGTAAATTATTATTATTATTATTTATTTTGGACTGCACACAGAATTCCTGCTATTTAAACTCTTATTTTGTATTCAAAGTTACGGTTTAAATGTTCTTTCTGTTTTATTTGGTCAAGTCAAAACAGCAACAAAATATTAAAGAGACAAGACAACTTTTCTTAAATAAACAATTTATATCTCACATTCAAAGTTGTCATTTTTTTCTTTAAAAAAATACCCATCCATGCAACAACAATAAAGAGAAAAGGATTGTTTTCAGGGTGAGGGGTAATAATATTCCTTCTTTTTATGCCAAATCTATGAATCTGGGATCCTCTCTCATGGTTCGGCACAAATGAAAGGTTTAGATACACAAACCAGCTACAGAATGATGCCAACATGTTAGTAATGACGTATTCTAACTGTAACTTTAGTACATTGCTCATTTATTGTGAGAGAACACATCACGCATGTGGCATTTGTTCTTCAAACATTTCCCTTCAACAGTTACGGAAATTATCTGATTGTGCTGTGATGACTCTGTTAAACAATGTACGCAATACACTCCTGGGCGTCCCAGTTATGGCTATTGACCAAAATCACACGTCTAAATAGACACATCCCTACGGCACAACTCCGCATAGATGCCATGTTTAGTAATGTTGATTTATGATTTATATACCACATGTGACCAAAGTCAATAAATGTAGGACAAGACGAACAAAGTTATTACAAGTATATTTGCTCAACTGCTACTACAGGTGGATGTGATGTCTGTTTCCCAGAGAATGCAGAAAAGTGTCCATGTTTCAGCAAAAGGACAATATTATAGTGCAATAAATGATTCACCTAGACAGAGAACATGCTGAACGTGTCTGCACTCAACTGACTTGACGAGAATGGACCAAGGGACAAATCTTGCTACATTTGCTGATGGTGGGCAAATTGTCACTGTGTATCGGTGTATTTAAAAGACAACCCTTCAAAATGACTCAAACAAAACGAAACAAAGTCATGCTCTTGTAATGGTGTTTATAATAATTTACAGTGCAGAAATTAGTGAGCACTAACTAAAGCAAAGATAAGTTTCTTAATCAGTTATTTTATCTCATTTGTTTTTCAGAAAAAATTTTGAAATATGCCTAAAACAACTGGAGGATGAATCAAAAATGGTTTCAAATATTAAAGTTTTTTTCAAGATTTGCCAATGGGGTAAGAAATTGAGATTTTTTCTGTAAACAAGTCTTAATACCTTACAAAATTTTGCTTTTCAAGGTTTTAAGGATGTTAAAATATTCTGACAGATTAAGAAAATTATTTTTTTGCAGTGAGGTTTTCTTCTGTAATGATAACCTCGTTGCTGACAGGGAAAGACACAAGGGTAATCTAAATTCAAGACTACAAATATACTATCCCAACAAATATGTAAAAACTGTAAAATTTAATGATTGCTCTAAATGTACAGAGTTAAGACAGCTACCAAAAAAGCCCCCCCAAAAAAATCACCTGACCGGTTAAATAGATGCGCATAGCTAAGCTTAATTCAACTATTGCCATAAGGCCGGATTCATCATCTTGTCATTAGAGATGAGTGGTTTAAAACCTCCCTTTACACATCTTCAACTCCTACAATAAAGCTTTAATCAATAACTTTGAGCTAAACTGCTCCCTTTATAACTCCTGGAGAAATGCTGAGAAAAACAGCTCATATTTCACCCCCACCCCAAATAACACAAGAAAAAAAACAATACTGCATAAAGATATTTTTAAAACCATTAAGACTTTGTTTGCATTGTGGCAAGATTTTCATAGTTAAGCATATTTATAATATATTAATAAATGAAAAACAAAATCAGTGTTTCTGGATAAAATGTTTCGTTGTTGTTTGCATTATAATAAGATTTGGGGAGAAATGCTTTCATGCTTAAATTAACATGAAAATAATAATGGCACAAAAATCTTAAAGGTCCTAAAAATAGGCTTTATTTAGGCAATAAAATAAGATTTATTTCTTGTGATTTGGGGTAAAATATGACCTGTGGATTTCTTCTTGCGATTCACTCACAATGACAAACACAGACACACACACACTTGCTCTCTCTATGGCAATCCCACACTTTAAGAGAGACCCTGACAGCGGAAGTGCCCTGAGCTCACGGTTCATGACTGCAGTACTTCAGTTGGCCACATGGTGGTGATGAATCCATGTGACAAACAAACTGAAACATCTTCTGATGAGGCAGACTAGTAGCCATTTCTTTCATGACGAGAGTCAAAAACCTACCTCCATTTCTTATGTATATGAATCCCTCATGGTTCAAATACTAAGTGAGAAAAAGAAAACACACCTTTAGGTTTGCGTTAATGTGCAATCTTTAAAAACATCTTTGTTTTTCTATGAAAATGTCAACAGTCTGGGGGGAGGAGCTTTTTACGTTGGACTGCAACTGAAGGAACAATGGGTTTGGCTACTGGTTCTCCTCACGGATTTGCTGCAAAATGTTGGTGAGGCTCTCTAGTCCAAATACGTAGCCGCGGTCAGGTCCGTCATGGACGGTTTGGTCATCCCGGAAACCTTTAAAGGTGCTGTGGGCGAAGTCTATCATGCGCACATCCACACTGAGCACCTGAGGAGGGGTATGGGGCTCAGAGACCGGTGGCTTCTCCAGAGAACCAAGCAGTGTGGCCTGATTTTCCTTTTCAAGTGGCAGTTCTGAGGGTTTCTGCCACCCGTCGACAGACTCTGGATCCTTGCCCTCATATATGATGAGCAGCGAGCTGGAGTAGAAGCGGTACGAGGCCTGGCGCTCCAGGACAGCCTTCAAGCTGCACAGTTTGCTCAGGATAGGCTCAAAAAGGTCTTTGCGCAGTTGCGTGCCATTGTGCATGAACTGAAAGAGTGCATGCCGAAATCCCTCAATGGAAAGACTACGGCCATAGTACTTGTTCCTGCATAGATAATGACCTGTGTCCATCTGGTACACCTGCAGAATAAGGAGATGAGGAGAGGTTGGTAAGGCTGATGCTAGGGCTGGGCGATATGGCTGAAAACTGTATCACGATATCAGTGTTTCATATCGGTCGATATCGATAATTATTGATATTTTTTTTGACCCATTTAAAATAAGGACCAGGAGAAAAATATATTACATTTAAACATTTTTATTTTAAACTTAACCTTCCTCTGATCATAATCCCTCAGTTATTAAGACAGAAATGTCAACAACCATGTAAAATAATTAAAATGTAAACATAAGTCTAAAGTAGGGTGACCACCCGTCCCGCATTTTGCGGGACAGTCCCGAAATTAGGAGCTTTGTCCCGCAAGACTTATGTAGTGTCCCACATTTCATTTATGTCTGTAATTTTTTTTCATCCCTGAAATTACAATACCACAGTAAGAAATATAATAAAAACTGTGACTGGCATTTAAAAATCTATTTGTGCAGCCGTCATATTCTAGCTGTGAAAATAAGCCGGGAATCTAGAATTGTCTTCTCTCCAGGATGTTGCCGTAAGCGCAACATTATAGTGTGGGCACCCACCAGCAGAAACATTAGTCGGCGCATATGCCAAGTTTGCTAACAAATGTAAATCAATATTTACATAGCGTAATAGTTGTAAATTTGTCTCATGTGTCCCGCAAAATCACATCTACTGTCCTGCAACACTGGCTGTTCACCCTAGTCTAAAGTCACAATGAACACTTTTCCTCTTTTATTTACAATTTCCTCGCTCGCTGCGGCACTCATTTTCTGCTTATCAGTCGCCGGTTACTGAAGAGGAATCCAGCCCCTGACAGCAACATAGTGTTGGCCCAGATCCGGCCCACATGTACCAGATATGTACCAGATATGGGCCGGATCTGGGCCACACTATGTTGCTGTCTGGGCAGACCAGCACGAGACAACGAGTGCCTTTGTTAATGCAACCAAACTTGCTTCGCAACCTCTGTTTTCTTCCGACGAAGAATAAAAAATATCGAACGTTTTATCGAACACATTTTTTATTGATATCGATCACGTGTCTATCGCGATACATATCGTTATCGTTTTATCGCCCAGCCCTAGCTGATGCAACTAAATGAAGCTATGATGGTCAAAGTGGCTTGTGATTAATCACCTGTTATATTCTTTCAAGGCTTGATTATATGGTCTTCAAGCCTTTCAATGGCTTTTGCTTTCAATCACTTTGCTCTTTGGTCAGGTCAACGTTTTAAGCTACACGATGTAACTTTTTTTAATAAAAAAAAATGACAATGTTGTTAAAGGGTTAGTTCACCCAAAAATGAAAATTATCCCATAATTTACTCACCCTGAAGCCATCGTAGGTGAACAGTAAACCATACGGCTTTAGGGGGTTAATAAAGGCCTTCTGAAGTGAAGTGATGAGTTTTTGTAAGAAAAATATCCATATTTATAACTTTATAAACTAGAATTACTGGCTACCGCACGAGTCAATTACGCCGTAATAGTGAACTTTGACCTGACGCATGACGTATTGACGAACACGGAAGCACAGAGGATAGAGCAAAACAAAACACCGGTCACAAATTAGAAGTCTAAAAAGAGAATTAAAGAAATGTCGGAGGAGCTTGAGTTTGTTGCATCCTCATACGTCATACGCTGGAACTCGACTCTCTCGTGAGCACGTGGACGGATGTTACTGAAAGCTAATGATTATGCTTAAGTTATAAGTTATAAATATGGATATTTTTCTTACAAAAACGCATCGCTTCACTTCAGAAGGCCTTTATTAACCCATTGGAGCCGTATGGATTACTTTTATGATGGATGGATGTGCTTTTTTGGGCTTCAAATTCACGGTTACTATTCACTCCCATTATAAAGCTTGGAAGAGCCAGAATATATTTTAATAAAACTCTTATTGTGTTTGGCTGAAAGAAGAAAGTCACATACACCATGGATTGCTTATATGGGATAATTTTCATTTTTGGGTGAACTAACCCTTTAATGAGGGTATGCAAAAAGAATCCACCTTCCAAACCGTGTCTTAACTCAAATACACTTTGATAAACCTATAAAGCAAAACAAGCAAAGTTTACAAGCAAAAAAGGAAAGCGTCAGAGTCTGTATTAAAACCCAGATCTATATTGGCTTGCCTTTTCAGAGGTTTGGAAGGATTTAAAAGCAACACGAGACTATTTTATTTAATCTTATTTAACAGGTAAGATATTTATTGAACCGATAGATAGCCATGTAGCTCTCAATTTCATTATAACATTTGATCTTATCAGACTAGCAATTGTTATTTCTAACTTTGTTAACAACTTCTATGTTTCCAATAAGTCAAAACTACATCAATAGATATAGCACCTGCTTAGATGACATCTTTTTTAGATTTACATGTGTGCACCGTTGCTGAATAATTATGTAAAATAAATATACGTTTTATTGCAGAAATTCTTATGCACATGCTCTTTAAATTAAATAGTGTGATATCACATGTACCACCCTGCATTGGCTTCAGCTATCCAAAAATCCATATCGGTTGATTACTAGAATATTCTACAGCAGGTCTTCAACTCTGCTCCAGTGTTATGGAAGTGTCACGATCACCATCTGTTCCTGTTACGTTCCTGCTCACTCCGGACTACATTCCCCATAATCCTCTCTGCCATTCACCTGCACTCATTCTACCAATCACCACACTAATCACCACACCCAGCTGCCACGCATTACCAGGACTATAAAGGACTTTCACACACACCACCTCACCGCGAAGTCTTGCTAACATTGTTACAATTCTGAGCGTTTATTCCCTGTCTGCCTGTTTTGTTACTGTTTCTGCCTGACTCCTGTTTAACGACCCATCGCTGCCCGCCTCGATCCTTTGCCTGTACCCTGACTACGATTCTGCCTGTCCCTTGCTGTTCCTGTTTACCCCTGTTCGACCCAGCCTGTACGACCATGCTCTCGTTTAATAAAATGCTGCACTTGGATCCCCTGTCTG